>JAAKBF010000233.1:0-439939 GCA_012656075.1 Phytophthora hibernalis
TTTGCGACGTGAGGCGCCGATACTAACAGACCCGATCTCGCCATGGCGCGACAGTTCTTTAGCACAGCGGATCATGAAGTGATGCTGCCACGCGCTCTTGGTGAACTTGGGCTGCTCAATAACCGGGACAAGGGTTGGAGACGTGGGGATGGAGAGCATCTCCCTCTATAGGAACAGCTGCGAAAACGACGGCTACAATGAGTGGACGGAGCACACAACCGACGTAGCCCTTCGTAGTCGAATGCACCTGGAAAAGCGTGTTGTGACAGGTCGTGTTGAAACCCGGTTGTTCTGATTTGGGAGACCCATTCGTGAGACGTCTCGGTGAGCCAACGAGTTGGTAGTGGTGGTGTGTGCGTGCAGGGGATAGCTCCCTGAGTTGCTCTTTGGCCATAACCATTGTGAAGTGATCATACTTCAACTCCATCGACGCCGCGTTCTTCAGCGTGTTCGAGTACTTCGGTTTCGCGCTAAAGAAAAAGACCACTTCATCCATAATAAAGTGTCGATGGAAGCGACCAATCCCAAGACGCCATTCCATTGGTTTGCGACGTGAGGCGCCGATACTAACAGACCCGATCTCGCCATGGCGCGACTGTTCTTTAGCACAGCGGATCATGAAGTGATGCTGCCACGCGCTCTTGGTGAACTTGGGCTGCTCAATAACCGGGACAAAGGGTTGGAGACGTGGGGATGGAGAGCATCTCCCTCTATAGGAACAGCTGCGAAAACGACGGCTACAATGAGTGGACGGAGCACACAACCGACGTAGCCCTTCGTAGTCGAATGCACCTGGAAAAGCGTGTTGTGACAGGTCGTGTTGAAACCCGGTTGTTCTGATTTGGGAGACCCATTCGTGAGACGTCTCGGTGAGCCAACGAGTTGGTAGTGGTGGTGTGTGCAGGGGATAGCTCCCTGAGTTGCTCTTTGGCCATAACCATTGTGAAGTGATCATACTTCAACTCCATCGACGCCGCGTTCTTCAGCGTGTTCGAGTACTTCGGTTTCGCGCTAAAGAAAAAGACCACTTCATCCATAATAAAGTGTCGATGGAAGCGACCAATCCCAAGACGCCATTCCATTGGTTTGCGACGTGAGGCGCCGATACTAACAGACCCGATCTCGCCATGGCGCGACTGTTCTTTAGCACAGCGGATCATGAAGTGATGCTGCCACGCGCTCTTGGTGAACTTGGGCTGCTCAATAAGCGGGACAAAGGGTTGGAGACGTGGGGATGGAGAGCATCTCCTCTATAGGAACAGCTGCGAAAACGACGGCTACAATGAGTGGACGGAGCACACAACCGACGTAGCCCTTCGTAGTCGAATGCACCTGGAAAAGCGTGTTGTGACAGGTCGTGTTGAAACCCGGTTGTTCTGATTTGGGAGACCCATTCGTGAGACGTCTCGGTGAGCCAACGAGTTGGTAGTGGTGGTGTGTGCGTGCAGGGGATAGCTCCCTGAGTTGCTCTTTGGCCATAACCATTGTGAAGCGATCATACTTCAACTCCATCGACGCCGCGTTCTTCAGCGTGTTCGAGTACTTCGGTTTCGCGCTAAAGAAAAAGACCACTTCATCCATAATAAAGTGTCGATGGAAGCGACCAATCCCAAGACGCCATTCCATTGGTTTGCGACGTGAGGCGCCGATACTAACAGACCCGATCTCGCCATGGCACGACTGTTCTTTAGCACAGCGGATCATGACGATCTCGCCATGGCGCGACAGTTCTTTAGCACAGCGGATCATGAAGTGATGCTGCCACGCGCTCTTGGTGAACTTGGGCTGCTCAATAACCGGGACAAAGGGTTGGAGACGTGGGGATGGAGAGCATCTCCCTCTATAGGAACAGCTGCGAAAACGACGGCTACAATGAGTGGACGGAGCACACAACCGACGTAGCCCTTCGTAGTCGAATGCACCTGGAAAAGCGTGTTGTGACAGGTCGTGTTGAAACCCGGTTGTTCTGATTTGGGAGACCCATTCGTGAGACGTCTCGGTGAGCCAACGAGTTGGTAGTGGTGGTGTGTGCGTGCAGGGGATAGCTCCTGAGTTGCTCTTTGGCCATAACCATTGTGAAGCGATCATACTTCAACTCCATCGACGCCGCGTTCTTCAGCGTGTTCGAGTACTTCGGTTTCGCGCTAAAGAAAAAAGACCACTTCATCCATAATAAAGTGTCGATGGAAGCGACCAATCCCAAGACGCCATTCCATTGGTTTGCGACGTGAGGCGCCGATACTAACAGACCCGATCTCGCCATGGCGCGACTGTTCTTTAGCACAGCGGATCATGAAGTGATGCTGCCACGCGCTCTTGGTGAACTTGGGCTGCTCAATAAGCGGGACAAAGGGTTGGAGACGTGGGGATGGAGCATCTCCCTCTATAGGAACAGCTGCGAAAACGACGGCTATGAGTGGACGGAGCACACAACCGACGTAGCCCTTCGTAGTCGAATGCACCTGGAAAAGCGTGTTGTGACAGGTCGTGTTGAAACCCGGTTGTTCTGATTTGGGAAACCCATTCGTGAGACGTCTCGGTGAGCCAACGAGTTGGTAGTGGTGGTGTGTGCGTGCAGGGGATAGCTCCTGAGTTGCTCTTTGGCCATAACCATTGTGAAGTGATCATACTTCAACTCCATCGACGCCGCGTTCTTCAGCGTGTTCGAGTACTTCGGTTTCGCGCTAAAGAAAAAAGACCACTTCATCCATAATAAAGTGTCGATGGAAGCGACCAATCCCAAGACGCCATTCCATTGGTTTGCGACGTGAGGCGCCGATACTAACAGACCCCATCTAGCCATGGCGCGACTGTTCTTTAGCACAGCGGATCATGAAGTGATGCTGCCACGCGCTCTTGGTGAACTTGGGCTGCTCAATAAGCGGGACAAAGGGTTGGAGACGTGGGGATGGAGAGCATCTCCCTCTAGGAACAGCTGCGAAAACGACGGCTACAATGAGTGGACGGAGCACACAACCGACGTAGCCCTTCGTAGTCGAATGCACCTGGAAAAGCGTGTTGTGACAGGTCGTGTTGAAACCCGGTTGTTCTGATTTGGGAGACCCATTCGTGAGACGTCTCGGTGAGCCAACGAGTTGGTAGTGGTGGTGTGTGCGTGCGGGGATAGCTCCCTGAGTTGCTCTTTGGCCATAACCATTGTGAAGTGATCATACTTCAACTCCATCGACGCCGCGTTCTTCAGCGTGTTCGAGTACTTCGGTTTCGCGCTAAAGAAAAAGACCACTTCATCCATAATAAAGTGTCGATGGAAGCGACCAATCCCAAGACGCCATTCCATTGGTTTGCGACGTGAGGCGCCGATACTAACAGACCCGATCTCGCCATGGCGCGACTGTTCTTTAGCACAGCGGATCATGAAGTGATGCTGCCACGCGCTCTTGGTGAACTTGGGCTGCTCAATAAGCGGGACAAAGGGTTGGAGACGTGGGGATGGAGAGCATCTCCCTCTATAGGAACAGCTGCGAAAACGACGGCTACAATGAGTGGACGGAGCACACAACCGACGTAGCCCTTCGTAGTCGAATGCACCTGGAAAAGCGTGTTGTGACAGGTCGTGTTGAAACCCGGTTGTTCTGATTTGGGAGACCCATTCGTGAGACGTCTCGGTGAGCCAACGAGTTGGTAGTGGTGGTGTGTGCGTGCAGGGGATAGCTCCCTGAGTTGCTCTTTGGCCATAACCATTGTGAAGTGATCATACTTCAACTCCATCGACGCCGCGTTCTTCAGCGTGTTCGAGTACTTCGGTTTCGCGCTAAAGAAAAAAGACCACTTCATCCATAATAAAGTGTCGATGGAAGCGACCAATCCCAAGACGCCATTCCATTGGTTTGCGACGTGAGGCGCCGATACTAACAGACCCGATCTCGCCATGGCGCGACTGTTCTTTAGCACAGCGGATCATGACGATCTCGCCATGGCGCGACAGTTCTTTAGCACAGCGGATCATGAAGTGATGCTGCCACGCGCTCTTGGTGAACTTGGGCTGCTCAATAACCGGGACAAAGGGTTGGAGACGTGGGGATGGAGAGCATCTCCCTCTATAGGAACAGCTGCGAAAACGACGGCTACAATGAGTGGACGGAGCACACAACCGACGTAGCCCTTCGTAGTCGAATGCACCTGGAAAAGCGTGTTGTGACAGGTCGTGTTGAAACCCGGTTGTTCTGATTTGGGAGACCCATTCGTGAGACGTCTCGGTGAGCCAACGAGTTGGTAGTGGTGGTGTGTGCGTGCAGGGGATAGCTCCCTGAGTTGCTCTTTGGCCATAACCATTGTGAAGCGATCATACTTCAACTCCATCGACGCCGCGTTCTTCAGCGTGTTCGAGTACTTCGGTTTCGCGCTAAAGAAAAAGACCACTTCATCCATAATAAAGTGTCGATGGAAGCGACCAATCCCAAGACGCCATTCCATTGGTTTGCGACGTGAGGCGCCGATACTAACAGACCCGATCTCGCCATGGCGCGACTGTTCTTTAGCACAGCGGATCATGAAGTGATGCTGCCACGCGCTCTTGGTGAACTTGGGCTGCTCAATAAGCGGGACAAAGGGTTGGAGACGTGGGGATGGAGAGCATCTCCCTCTATAGGAACAGCTGCGAAAACGACGGCTACAATGAGTGGACGGAGCACACAACCGACGTAGCCCTTCGTAGTCGAATGCACCTGGAAAAGCGTGTTGTGACAGGTCGTGTTGAAACCCGGTTGTTCTGATTTGGGAGACCCATTCGTGAGACGTCTCGGTGAGCCAACGAGTTGGTAGTGGTGGTGTGTGCGTGCAGGGGATAGCTCCCTGAGTTGCTCTTTGGCCATAACCATTGTGAAGTGATCATACTTCAACTCCATCGACGCCGCGTTCTTCAGCGTGTTCGAGTACTTCGGTTTCGCGCTAAAGAAAAAGACCACTTCATCCATAATAAAGTGTCGATGGAAGCGACCAATCCCAAGACGCCATTCCATTGGTTTGCGACGTGAGGCGCCGATACTAACAGACCCGATCTCGCCATGGCACGACTGTTCTTAGCACAGCGGATCATGACGATCTCGCCATGGCGCGACAGTTCTTTAGCACAGCGGATCATGAAGTGATGCTGCCACGCGCTCTTGGTGAACTTGGGCTGCTCAATAAGCGGGACAAAGGGTTGGAGACGTGGGGATGGAGAGCATCTCCCTCTATAGGAACAGCTGCGAAAACGACGGCTACAATGAGTGGACGGAGCACACAACCGACGTAGCCCTTCGTAGTCGAATGCACCTGGAAAAGCGTGTTGTGACAGGTCGTGTTGAAACCCGGTTGTTCTGATTTGGGAGACCCATTCGTGAGACGTCTCGGTGAGCCAACGAGTTGGTAGTGGTGGTGTGTGCGTGCAGGGGATAGCTCCTGAGTTGCTCTTTGGCCATAACCATTGTGAAGTGATCATACTTCAACTCCATCGACGCCGCGTTCTTCAGCGTGTTCGAGTACTTCGGTTTCGCGCTAAAGAAAAAGACCACTTCATCCATAATAAAGTGTCGATGGAAGCGACCAATCCCAAGACGCCATTCCATTGGTTTGCGACGTGAGGCGCCGATACTAACAGACCCGATCTCGCCATGGCGCGACTGTTCTTTAGCACAGCGGATCATGACGATCTCGCCATGGCGCGACAGTTCTTTAGCACAGCGGATCATGAAGTGATGCTGCCACGCGCTCTTGGTGAACTTGGGCTGCTCAATAAGCGGGACAAAGGGTTGGAGACGTGGGGATGGAGAGCATCTCCTCTATAGGAACAGCTGCGAAAACGACGGCTACAATGAGTGGACGGAGCACACAACCGACGTAGCCCTTCGTAGTCGAATGCACCTGGAAAAGCGTGTTGTGACAGGTCGTGTTGAAACCCGGTTGTTCTGATTTGGGAGACCCATTCGTGAGACGTCTCGGTGAGCCAACGAGTTGGTAGTGGTGGTGTGTGCGTGCAGGGATAGCTCCCTGAGTTGCTCTTTGGCCATAACCATTGTGAAGCGATCATACTTCAACTCCATCGACGCCGCGTTCTTCAGCGTGTTCGAGTACTTCGGTTTCGCGCTAAAGAAAAAGACCACTTCATCCATAATAAAGTGTCGATGGAAGCGACCAATCCCAAGACGCCATTCCATTGGTTTGCGACGTGAGGCGCCGATACTAACAGACCCGATCTCGCCATGGCACGACTGTTCTTTAGCACAGCGGATCATGACGATCTCGCCATGGCGCGACAGTTCTTTAGCACAGCGGATCATGAAGTGATGCTGCCACGCGCTCTTGGTGAACTTGGGCTGCTCAATAAGCGGGACAAAGGGTTGGAGACGTGGGGATGGAGAGCATCTCCCTCTATAGGAACAGCTGCGAAAACGACGGCTACAATGAGTGGACGGAGCACACAACCGACGTAGCCCTTCGTAGTCGAATGCACCTGGAAAAGCGTGTTGTGACAGGTCGTGTTGAAACCCGGTTGTTCTGATTTGGGAGACCCATTCGTGAGACGTCTCGGTGAGCCAACGAGTTGGTAGTGGTGGTGTGTGCGTGCAGGGGATAGCTCCCTGAGTTGCTCTTTGGCCATAACCATTGTGAAGCGATCATACTTCAACTCCATCGACGCCGCGTTCTTCAGCGTGTTCGAGTACTTCGGTTTCGCGCTAAAGAAAAAGACCACTTCATCCATAATAAAGTGTCGATGGAAGCGACCAATCCCAAGACGCCATTCCATTGGTTTGCGACGTGAGGCGCCGATACTAACAGACCCGATCTCGCCATGGCACGACTGTTCTTTAGCACAGCGGATCATGACGATCTCGCCATGGCGCGACAGTTCTTTAGCACAGCGGATCATGAAGTGATGCTGCCACGCGCTCTTGGTGAACTTGGGCTGCTCAATAAGCGGGACAAAGGGTTGGAGACGTGGGGATGGAGAGCATCTCCCTCTATAGGAACAGCTGCGAAAACGACGGCTACAATGAGTGGACGGAGCACACAACCGACGTAGCCCTTCGTAGTCGAATGCACCTGGAAAAGCGTGTTGTGACAGGTCGTGTTGAAACCCGGTTGTTCTGATTTGGGAGACCCATTCGTGAGACGTCTCGGTGAGCCAACGAGTTGGTAGTGGTGGTGTGTGCGTGCAGGGGATAGCTCCTGAGTTGCTCTTTGGCCATAACCATTGTGAAGCGATCATACTTCAACTCCATCGACGCCGCGTTCTTCAGCGTGTTCGAGTACTTCGGTTTCGCGCTAAAGAAAAAGACCACTTCATCCATAATAAAGTGTCGATGGAAGCGACCAATCCCAAGACGCCATTCCATTGGTTTGCGACGTGAGGCGCCGATACTAACAGACCCGATCTCGCCATGGCACGACTGTTCTTTAGCACAGCGGATCATGACGATCTCGCCATGGCGCGACAGTTCTTTAGCACAGCGGATCATGAAGTGATGCTGCCACGCGCTCTTGGTGAACTTGGGCTGCTCAATAACCGGGACAAAGGGTTGGAGACGTGGGGATGGAGAGCATCTCCCTCTATAGGAACAGCTGCGAAAACGACGGCTACAATGAGTGGACGGAGCACACAACCGACGTAGCCCTTCGTAGTCGAATGCACCTGGAAAAGCGTGTTGTGACAGGTCGTGTTGAAACCCGGTTGTTCTGATTTGGGAGACCCATTCGTGAGACGTCTCGGTGAGCCAACGAGTTGGTAGTGGTGGTGTGTGCGTGCAGGGGATAGCTCCTGAGTTGCTCTTTGGCCATAACCATTGTGAAGCGATCATACTTCAACTCCATCGACGCCGCGTTCTTCAGCGTGTTCGAGTACTTCGGTTTCGCGCTAAAGAAAAAGACCACTTCATCCATAATAAAGTGTCGATGGAAGCGACCAATCCCAAGACGCCATTCCATTGGTTTGCGACGTGAGGCGCCGATACTAACAGACCCGATCTCGCCATGGCACGACTGTTCTTTAGCACAGCGGATCATGACGATCTCGCCATGGCGCGACAGTTCTTTAGCACAGCGGATCATGAAGTGATGCTGCCACGCGCTCTTGGTGAACTTGGGCTGCTCAATAAGCGGGACAAAGGGTTGGAGACGTGGGGATGGAGAGCATCTCCCTCTATAGGAACAGCTGCGAAAACGACGGCTACAATGAGTGGACGGAGCACACAACCGACGTAGCCCTTCGTAGTCGAATGCACCTGGAAAAGCGTGTTGTGACAGGTCGTGTTGAAACCCGGTTGTTCTGATTTGGGAGACCCATTCGTGAGACGTCTCGGTGAGCCAACGAGTTGGTAGTGGTGGTGTGTGCGTGCAGGGGATAGCTCCCTGAGTTGCTCTTTGGCCATAACCATTGTGAAGCGATCATACTTCAACTCCATCGACGCCGCGTTCTTCAGCGTGTTCGAGTACTTCGGTTTCGCGCTAAAGAAAAAGACCACTTCATCCATAATAAAGTGTCGATGGAAGCGACCAATCCCAAGACGCCATTCCATTGGTTTGCGACGTGAGGCGCCGATACTAACAGACCCGATCTCGCCATGGCACGACTGTTCTTTAGCACAGCGGATCATGACGATCTCGCCATGGCGCGACAGTTCTTTAGCACAGCGGATCATGAAGTGATGCTGCCACGCGCTCTTGGTGAACTTGGGCTGCTCAATAACCGGGACAAAGGGTTGGAGACGTGGGGATGGAGAGCATCTCCCTCTATAGGAACAGCTGCGAAAACGACGGCTACAATGAGTGGACGGAGCACACAACCGACGTAGCCCTTCGTAGTCGAATGCACCTGGAAAAGCGTGTTGTGACAGGTCGTGTTGAAACCCGGTTGTTCTGATTTGGGAGACCCATTCGTGAGACGTCTCGGTGAGCCAACGAGTTGGTAGTGGTGGTGTGTGCGTGCAGGGGATAGCTCCTGAGTTGCTCTTTGGCCATAACCATTGTGAAGCGATCATACTTCAACTCCATCGACGCCGCGTTCTTCAGCGTGTTCGAGTACTTCGGTTTCGCGCTAAAGAAAAAGACCACTTCATCCATAATAAAGTGTCGATGGAAGCGACCAATCCCAAGACGCCATTCCATTGGTTTGCGACGTGAGGCGCCGATACTAACAGACCCGATCTCGCCATGGCACGACTGTTCTTTAGCACAGCGGATCATGACGATCTCGCCATGGCGCGACAGTTCTTTAGCACAGCGGATCATGAAGTGATGCTGCCACGCGCTCTTGGTGAACTTGGGCTGCTCAATAACCGGGACAAAGGGTTGGAGACGTGGGGATGGAGAGCATCTCCCTCTATAGGAACAGCTGCGAAAACGACGGCTACAATGAGTGGACGGAGCACACAACCGACGTAGCCCTTCGTAGTCGAATGCACCTGGAAAAGCGTGTTGTGACAGGTCGTGTTGAAACCCGGTTGTTCTGATTTGGGAGACCCATTCGTGAGACGTCTCGGTGAGCCAACGAGTTGGTAGTGGTGGTGTGTGCGTGCAGGGGATAGCTCCCTGAGTTGCTCTTTGGCCATAACCATTGTGAAGCGATCATACTTCAACTCCATCGACGCCGCGTTCTTCAGCGTGTTCGAGTACTTCGGTTTCGCGCTAAAGAAAAAGACCACTTCATCCATAATAAAGTGTCGATGGAAGCGACCAATCCCAAGACGCCATTCCATTGGTTTGCGACGTGAGGCGCCGATACTAACAGACCCGATCTCGCCATGGCACGACTGTTCTTTAGCACAGCGGATCATGACGATCTCGCCATGGCGCGACAGTTCTTTAGCACAGCGGATCATGAAGTGATGCTGCCACGCGCTCTTGGTGAACTTGGGCTGCTCAATAACCGGGACAAAGGGTTGGAGACGTGGGGATGGAGAGCATCTCCCTCTATAGGAACAGCTGCGAAAACGACGGCTACAATGAGTGGACGGAGCACACAACCGACGTAGCCCTTCGTAGTCGAATGCACCTGGAAAAGCGTGTTGTGACAGGTCGTGTTGAAACCCGGTTGTTCTGATTTGGGAGACCCATTCGTGAGACGTCTCGGTGAGCCAACGAGTTGGTAGTGGTGGTGTGTGCGTGCAGGGGATAGCTCCCTGAGTTGCTCTTTGGCCATAACCATTGTGAAGCGATCATACTTCAACTCCATCGACGCCGCGTTCTTCAGCGTGTTCGAGTACTTCGGTTTCGCGCTAAAGAAAAAGACCACTTCATCCATAATAAAGTGTCGATGGAAGCGACCAATCCCAAGACGCCATTCCATTGGTTTGCGACGTGAGGCGCCGATACTAACAGACCCGATCTCGCCATGGCACGACTGTTCTTTAGCACAGCGGATCATGACGATCTCGCCATGGCGCGACAGTTCTTTAGCACAGCGGATCATGAAGTGATGCTGCCACGCGCTCTTGGTGAACTTGGGCTGCTCAATAACCGGGACAAAGGGTTGGAGACGTGGGGATGGAGAGCATCTCCCTCTATAGGAACAGCTGCGAAAACGACGGCTACAATGAGTGGACGGAGCACACAACCGACGTAGCCCTTCGTAGTCGAATGCACCTGGAAAAGCGTGTTGTGACAGGTCGTGTTGAAACCCGGTTGTTCTGATTTGGGAGACCCATTCGTGAGACGTCTCGGTGAGCCAACGAGTTGGTAGTGGTGGTGTGTGCGTGCAGGGGATAGCTCCCTGAGTTGCTCTTTGGCCATAACCATTGTGAAGCGATCATACTTCAACTCCATCGACGCCGCGTTCTTCAGCGTGTTCGAGTACTTCGGTTTCGCGCTAAAGAAAAAGACCACTTCATCCATAATAAAGTGTCGATGGAAGCGACCAATCCCAAGACGCCATTCCATTGGTTTGCGACGTGAGGCGCCGATACTAACAGACCCGATCTCGCCATGGCACGACTGTTCTTTAGCACAGCGGATCATGACGATCTCGCCATGGCGCGACAGTTCTTTAGCACAGCGGATCATGAAGTGATGCTGCCACGCGCTCTTGGTGAACTTGGGCTGCTCAATAACCGGGACAAAGGGTTGGAGACGTGGGGATGGAGAGCATCTCCTCTATAGGAACAGCTGCGAAAACGACGGCTACAATGAGTGGACGGAGCACACAACCGACGTAGCCCTTCGTAGTCGAATGCACCTGGAAAAGCGTGTTGTGACAGGTCGTGTTGAAACCCGGTTGTTCTGATTTGGGAGACCCATTCGTGAGACGTCTCGGTGAGCCAACGAGTTGGTAGTGGTGGTGTGTGCGTGCAGGGGATAGCTCCCTGAGTTGCTCTTTGGCCATAACCATTGTGAAGCGATCATACTTCAACTCCATCGACGCCGCGTTCTTCAGCGTGTTCGAGTACTTCGGTTTCGCGCTAAAGAAAAAAGACCACTTCATCCATAATAAAGTGTCGATGGAAGCGACCAATCCCAAGACGCCATTCCATTGGTTTGCGACGTGAGGCGCCGATACTAACAGACCCGATCTCGCCATGGCGCGACTGTTCTTTAGCACAGCGGATCATGAAGTGATGCTGCCACGCGCTCTTGGTGAACTTGGGCTGCTCAATAACCGGGACAAAGGGTTGGAGACGTGGGGATGGAGAGCATCTCCCTCTATAGGAACAGCTGCGAAAACGACGGCTACAATGAGTGGACGGAGCACACAACCGACGTAGCCCTTCGTAGTCGAATGCACCTGGAAAAGCGTGTTGTGACAGGTCGTGTTGAAACCCGGTTGTTCTGATTTGGGAGACCCATTCGTGAGACGTCTCGGTGAGCCAACGAGTTGGTAGTGGTGGTGTGTGCGTGCAGGGGATAGCTCCCTGAGTTGCTCTTTGGCCATAACCATTGTGAAGCGATCATACTTCAACTCCATCGACGCCGCGTTCTTCAGCGTGTTCGAGTACTTCGGTTTCGCGCTAAAGAAAAAGACCACTTCATCCATAATAAAGTGTCGATGGAAGCGACCAATCCCAAGACGCCATTCCATTGGTTTGCGACGTGAGGCGCCGATACTAACAGACCCGATCTCGCCATGGCGCGACTGTTCTTTAGCACAGCGGATCATGAAGTGATGCTGCCACGCGCTCTTGGTGAACTTGGGCTGCTCAATAACCGGGACAAAGGGTTGGAGACGTGGGGATGGAGAGCATCTCCCTCTATAGGAACAGCTGCGAAAACGACGGCTACAATGAGTGGACGGAGCACACAACCGACGTAGCCCTTCGTAGTCGAATGCACCTGGAAAAGCGTGTTGTGACAGGTCGTGTTGAAACCCGGTTGTTCTGATTTGGGAGACCCATTCGTGAGACGTCTCGGTGAGCCAACGAGTTGGTAGTGGTGGTGTGTGCGTGCAGGGGATAGCTCCCTGAGTTGCTCTTTGGCCATAACCATTGTGAAGCGATCATACTTCAACTCCATCGACGCCGCGTTCTTCAGCGTGTTCGAGTACTTCGGTTTCGCGCTAAAGAAAAAAGACCACTTCATCCATAATAAAGTGTCGATGGAAGCGACCAATCCCAAGACGCCATTCCATTGGTTTGCGACGTGAGGCGCCGATACTAACAGACCCGATCTCGCCATGGCGCGACTGTTCTTTAGCACAGCGGATCATGAAGTGATGCTGCCACGCGCTCTTGGTGAACTTGGGCTGCTCAATAACCGGGACAAAGGGTTGGAGACGTGGGGATGGAGAGCATCTCCCTCTATAGGAACAGCTGCGAAAACGACGGCTACAATGAGTGGACGGAGCACACAACCGACGTAGCCCTTCGTAGTCGAATGCACCTGGAAAAGCGTGTTGTGACAGGTCGTGTTGAAACCCGGTTGTTCTGATTTGGGAGACCCATTCGTGAGACGTCTCGGTGAGCCAACGAGTTGGTAGTGGTGGTGTGTGCGTGCAGGGGATAGCTCCCTGAGTTGCTCTTTGGCCATAACCATTGTGAAGCGATCATACTTCAACTCCATCGACGCCGCGTTCTTCAGCGTGTTCGAGTACTTCGGTTTCGCGCTAAAGAAAAAGACCACTTCATCCATAATAAAGTGTCGATGGAAGCGACCAATCCCAAGACGCCATTCCATTGGTTTGCGACGTGAGGCGCCGATACTAACAGACCCCATCTAGCCATGGCGCGACTGTTCTTTAGCACAGCGGATCATGAAGTGATGCTGCCACGCGCTCTTGGTGAACTTGGGCTGCTCAATAACCGGGACAAAGGGTTGGAGGCGTGGGGATGGAGAGCATCTCCCTCTATAGGAACAGCTGCGAAAACGACGGCTACAATGAGTGGACGGAGCACACAACCGACGTAGCCCTTCGTAGTCGAATGCACCTGGAAAAGCGTGTTGTGACAGGTCGTGTTGAAACCCGGTTGTTCTGATTTGGGAGACCCATTCGTGAGACGTCTCGGTGAGCCAACGAGTTGGTAGTGGTGGTGTGTGCGTGCAGGGGATAGCTCCCTGAGTTGCTCTTTGGCCATAACCATTGTGAAGCGATCATACTTCAACTCCATCGACGCCGCGTTCTTCAGCGTGTTCGAGTACTTCGGTTTCGCGCTAAAGAAAAAGACCACTTCATCCATAATAAAGTGTCGATGGAAGCGACCAATCCCAAGACGCCATTCCGTTGGTTTGCGACGTGAGGCGCCGATACTAACAGACCCCATCTAGCCATGGCGCGACTGTTCTTTAGCACAGCGGATCATGAAGTGATGCTGCCACGCGCTCTTGGTGAACTTGGGCTGCTCAATAAGCGGGACAAAGGGTTGGAGACGTGGGGATGGAGAGCATCTCCCTCTATAGGAACAGCTGCGAAAACGACGGCTACAATGAGTGGACGGAGCACACAACCGACGTAGCCCTTCGTAGTCGAATGCACCTGGAAAAGCGTGTTGTGACAGGTCGTGTTGAAACCCGGTTGTTCTGATTTGGGAGACCCATTCGTGAGACGTCTCGGTGAGCCAACGAGTTGGTAGTGGTGGTGTGTGCGTGCAGGGATAGCTCCCTGAGTTGCTCTTTGGCCATAACCATTGTGAAGCGATCATACTTCAACTCCATCGACGCCGCGTTCTTCAGCGTGTTCGAGTACTTCGGTTTCGCGCTAAAGAAAAAGACCACTTCATCCATAATAAAGTGTCGATGGAAGCGACCAATCCCAAGACGCCATTCCATTGGTTTGCGACGTGAGGCGCCGATACTAACAGACCCCATCTAGCCATGGCGCGACTGTTCTTTAGCACAGCGGATCATGAAGTGATGCTGCCACGCGCTCTTGGTGAACTTGGGCTGCTCAATAACCGGGACAAAGGGTTGGAGGCGTGGGGATGGAGAGCATCTCCTCTATAGGAACAGCTGCGAAAACGACGGCTACAATGAGTGGACGGAGCACACAACCGACGTAGCCCTTCGTAGTCGAATGCACCTGGAAAAGCGTGTTGTGACAGGTCGTGTTGAAACCCGGTTGTTCTGATTTGGGAGACCCATTCGTGAGACGTCTCGGTGAGCCAACGAGTTGGTAGTGGTGGTGTGTGCGTGCAGGGGATAGCTCCCTGAGTTGCTCTTTGGCCATAACCATTGTGAAGCGATCATACTTCAACTCCATCGACGCCGCGTTCTTCAGCGTGTTCGAGTACTTCGGTTTCGCGCTAAAGAAAAAAACCACTTCATCCATAATAAAGTGTCGATGGAAGCGACCAATCCCAAGACGCCATTCCATTGGTTTGCGACGTGAGGCGCCGATACTAACAGACCCCATCTAGCCATGGCGCGACTGTTCTTTAGCACAGCGGATCATGAAGTGATGCTGCCACGCGCTCTTGGTGAACTTGGGCTGCTCAATAACCGGGACAAAGGGTTGGAGGCGTGGGGATGGAGAGCATCTCCTCTATAGGAACAGCTGCGAAAACGACGGCTACAATGAGTGGACGGAGCACACAACCGACGTAGCCCTTCGTAGTCGAATGCACCTGGAAAAGCGTGTTGTGACAGGTCGTGTTGAAACCCGGTTGTTCTGATTTGGGAGACCCATTCGTGAGACGTCTCGGTGAGCCAACGAGTTGGTAGTGGTGGTGTGTGCGTGCAGGGGATAGCTCCCTGAGTTGCTCTTTGGCCATAACCATTGTGAAGCGATCATACTTCAACTCCATCGACGCCGCGTTCTTCAGCGTGTTCGAGTACTTCGGTTTCGCGCTAAAGAAAAAGACCACTTCATCCATAATAAAGTGTCGATGGAAGCGACCAATCCCAAGACGCCATTCCATTGGTTTGCGACGTGAGGCGCCGATACTAACAGACCCCATCTAGCCATGGCGCGACTGTTCTTTAGCACAGCGGATCATGAAGTGATGCTGCCACGCGCTCTTGGTGAACTTGGGCTGCTCAATAACCGGGACAAAGGGTTGGAGACGTGGGGATGGAGAGCATCTCCCTCTATAGGAACAGCTGCGAAAACGACGGCTACAATGAGTGGACGGAGCACACAACCGACGTAGCCCTTCGTAGTCGAATGCACCTGGAAAAGCGTGTTGTGACAGGTCGTGTTGAAACCCGGTTGTTCTGATTTGGGAGACCCATTCGTGAGACGTCTCGGTGAGCCAACGAGTTGGTAGTGGTGGTGTGTGCGTGCAGGGGATAGCTCCCTGAGTTGCTCTTTGGCCATAACCATTGTGAAGCGATCATACTTCAACTCCATCGACGCCGCGTTCTTCAGCGTGTTCGAGTACTTCGGTTTCGCGCTAAAGAAAAAAGACCACTTCATCCATAATAAAGTGTCGATGGAAGCGACCAATCCCAAGACGCCATTCCATTGGTTTGCGACGTGAGGCGCCGATACTAACAGACCCCATCTAGCCATGGCGCGACTGTTCTTTAGCACAGCGGATCATGAAGTGATGCTGCCACGCGCTCTTGGTGAACTTGGGCTGCTCAATAACCGGGACAAAGGGTTGGAGGCGTGGGGATGGATCTCCCTCTATAGGAACAGCTGCGAAAACGACGGCTACAATGAGTGGACGGAGCACACAACCGACGTAGCCCTTCGTAGTCGAATGCACCTGGAAAAGCGTGTTGTGACAGGTCGTGTTGAAACCCGGTTGTTCTGATTTGGGAGACCCATTCGTGAGACGTCTCGGTGAGCCAACGAGTTGGTAGTGGTGGTGTGTGCGTGCAGGGGATAGCTCCCTGAGTTGCTCTTTGGCCATAACCATTGTGAAGCGATCATACTTCAACTCCATCGACGCCGCGTTCTTCAGCGTGTTCGAGTACTTCGGTTTCGCGCTAAAGAAAAAACCACTTCATCCATAATAAAGTGTCGATGGAAGCGACCAATCCCAAGACGCCATTCCGTTGGTTTGCGACGTGAGGCGCCGATACTAACAGACCCCATCTAGCCATGGCGCGACTGTTCTTTAGCACAGCGGATCATGAAGTGATGCTGCCACGCGCTCTTGGTGAACTTGGGCTGCTCAATAACCGGGACAAAGGGTTGGAGGCGTGGGGATGGAGAGCATCTCCTCTATAGGAACAGCTGCGAAAACGACGGCTACAATGAGTGGACGGAGCACACAACCGACGTAGCCCTTCGTAGTCGAATGCACCTGGAAAAGCGTGTTGTGACAGGTCGTGTTGAAACCCGGTTGTTCTGATTTGGGAGACCCATTCGTGAGACGTCTCGGTGAGCCAACGAGTTGGTAGTGGTGGTGTGTGCGTGCAGGGGATAGCTCCCTGAGTTGCTCTTTGGCCATAACCATTGTGAAGCGATCATACTTCAACTCCATCGACGCCGCGTTCTTCAGCGTGTTCGAGTACTTCGGTTTCGCGCTAAAGAAAAAAACCACTTCATCCATAATAAAGTGTCGATGGAAGCGACCAATCCCAAGACGCCATTCCGTTGGTTTGCGACGTGAGGCGCCGATACTAACAGACCCCATCTAGCCATGGCGCGACTGTTCTTTAGCACAGCGGATCATGAAGTGATGCTGCCACGCGCTCTTGGTGAACTTGGGCTGCTCAATAACCGGGACAAAGGGTTGGAGACGTGGGGATGGAGAGCATCTCCCTCTATAGGAACAGCTGCGAAAACGACGGCTACAATGAGTGGACGAAGCACACAACCGACGTAGCCCTTCGTAGTCGAATGCACCTGGAAAAGCGTGTTGTGACAGGTCGTGTTGAAACCCGGTTGTTCTGATTTGGGAGACCCATTCGTGAGACGTCTCGGTGAGCCAACGAGTTGGTAGTGGTGGTGTGTGCGTGCAGGGGATAGCTCCCTGAGTTGCTCTTTGGCCATAACCATTGTGAAGCGATCATACTTCAACTCCATCGACGCCGCGTTCTTCAGCGTGTTCGAGTACTTCGGTTTCGCGCTAAAGAAAAAGACCACTTCATCCATAATAAAGTGTCGATGGAAGCGACCAATCCCAAGACGCCATTCCATTGATTTGCGACGTGAGGCGCCGATACTAACAGACCCGATCTCGCCATGGCACGACTGTTCTTTAGCACAGCGGATCATGACGATCTCGCCATGGCGCGACAGTTCTTTAGCACAGCGGATCATGAAGTGATGCTGCCACGCGCTCTTGGTGAACTTGGGCTGCTCAATAAGCGGGACAAATGGTTGGAGACGTGGGGATGGAGAGCATCTCCCTCTATAGGAACAGCTGCGAAAACGACGGCTACAGTGAGTGGACGGAGCACACAACCGACGTAGCCCTTCGTAGTCGAATGCACCTGGAAAAGCGTGTTGTGACAGGTCGTGTTGAAACCCGGTTGTTCTGATTTGGGAGACCCATTCGTGAGACGTCTCGGTGAGCCAACGAGTTGGTAGTGGTGGTGTGTGCGTGCAGGGGATAGCTCCTGAGTTGCTCTTTGGCCATAACCATTGTGAAGCGATCATACTTCAACTCCATCGACGCCGCGTTCTTCAGCGTGTTCGAGTACTTCGGTTTCGCGCTAAAGAAAAAGACCACTTCATCCATAATAAAGTGTCGATGGAAGCGACCAATCCCAAGACGCCATTCCGTTGGTTTGCGACGTGAGGTGCCGATACTAATAGACCCGATCTCGCCGTGGCGCGACAGTTCTTGAGCACAGCGGGTCATGAAGTGATGCTGCCACACGCTCTTGGTGAACTTGGGCTGCTCAATAACCGGGACAAAGGGTTGGAGGCGTGGGGATGGAGAGCATCTTTGGCAGCCTCAGCTCTGACTCTGACTAGATGCAGAGCTTCCGATGACCCCAGCTTGGATGCGTGTTGGTGGGAGATCTAAAGCCGCTGGAGCTTTGTCAGGAGGGCAGCGAGACACAAGTTACCGCCCTGTTCTTATCGGTGCTACCCCTGCAGCCCAATTGTTTCTTGTATTTGTTACTACAGCGTGTGGGCCTCTATAGTCATCAGGGCTAAGCGCGTTATATGCGCGGTTTCAGTGTCAGATGCCAAACAGAATGTCTTCAGCATGCATGAATGTTGGAATATGGGAGCAAAGCGTGTGAAGACTAAAAGAAGAAAACACTCAGCAGGTGCCATCGCGAAGCCACGCAACGGAAAGCAAACCGAAGAAGCGTACAGAGAACAACTGAAAAAGCCGGCGCCGTTGAATTCCATCACCCATACTATTGTACCGGCAGATTGGGATCGGCCACAATAAACTTGAAATGGTTATACGTTGACCAATTCTGGCCCAATTTTAGTCAATCAAAAGCCACTGTGTTGCTGTTACCGAGGCGTATTTGATCATAGTTGTTTTGGTTTGATCGGGGCTCTCCTTCACGCTCTAGACATGATAAAAAGCACGAGTCTCAATCCCCATAATTTTGTACCACTATAGCCTTTTGTACCATAACTTCACAGGAAAGCTCGTAAGAAAGCACGAAAGACGTCATCGTGCTCCTGGATGCCTACACTACAAAACAAACAGTATTTTATTTGCCAGAGTATCGTACATCGAGCGCTACATTCCGTTTTTCAGAGCTAATTTAGCCGTTTTTGACGGCTTTTGACTACTTTCACCCGCCTCTGTCACTGACCGCCTGTTTGTTGCGAAAATAGACTTGATTTCAGTATGTATCCTTGAGAATTGGCAGTCGCTGGTCATAAAATATCCAACCCTACCCTAGCGACAAGACGATGAAATCGACTTTTGGCGAGTTAAAGTTTTCGAATGACCAAGGCAGCGCTATCATTGGCTATATTGCAACACGCTTTTGGACAATTAAAGATCTCTCAGCTAATTTTCACGCAAAGAAAACCGCATCGAAAAATACGGTCAGGAAAAAGTTGTGACCCTACGCATTTGGTGACCGATCCCTATCTGCAGGTACAATAATGACTGATTGCTTCATCCGACTGAAAAACTCTGCACAAAAAAGCATGTTGATTGGATAAAATAGTACTCTATTGTCAAAAACAATACAAGAATAGGTACAAGAGTGCAAAGAAAGGACTGACTTATTAGATCATGATCTCTGGGTGTCGAGGAATAGCCTTCTCGAAGCTACGTTTTACCACCTCCTTATCTAATTTCTCCCAGGCAGCAATTGTCGCCTTAATCGCGCGCAGACGTCTCTCTTTCGCCTTGCACACCATTGTACTGTTTGGTGGCAGTGGGACCGTTGTAGCGTTAGCCACCTCAGCAACAAGACGCTGCCCCTCCCCCGAAACATGAGACTCAAAATTGTCCAGGAGGAGGACAGAAGGCTATGTTATCTCATATTTTAAATGCCTTTTAACATAGAATTTCCAACCTACGTCATCCATACAGGCGTTCTCCAGGACAATGTAGAAGTGACCTTGCGGGTAGTCTGGGATCTCCTCCTTCTCAATACCCCCGATTTGCCGCGGACGATAAAGAGAAGGGGCAGTTTTCCTCCTTTACAAGCAACAAGTTAAATTAATAAAAACAATTTATATCCAGAGTCTACCAGAGATTGCAACGAGGTCTGAATCCTTGCATTTTTGATACCTTTCATAATACGATTTGGATACTTTAGTAAATAAGTTTTAAACCCTGCTATAATTGATAACCGGATCGATTATAATTTAATTTCTGGCGGTTGACCCAACCGCAGAAGATTAGGACAAACTCCTATATGATATGATATCACTTAATTTACCTGCAGCAGATGATTTATCCAGACCTTTCGAGCAACATTTTGGATGTTTTTTTCTTCGAGCAACACACTACTACACCTTTTCAACTTTAAAATGGCAAAAGAAAATTCAATACGTCATAAGGTAAAATCAAAAAGACACCTGACAAATTTGATATTAAACAAACAGTGGATTTGAAAGGGAATTATGTGCTGCAGATTATTTTAAAAAACTTTTGATTAAGGAACACTTGATGAAGGCAGCCGACCTTCTCTTCCACGAAGCTATAACCATGTATCTTGCGCTCGCTGCACACCATTATGTCTCATGATTTAGCTTTGGACGAGCCAGAAGGCAAGCAAGCCAAATTTAAAAAGGAAATTACTAGTGGTACAAACCTGGAGAAAGAGGGGGTGAAAGCGGCTGCTCGCTCGGCAAGCCGGAACAACGCCTGTGGTTTAAAGGTCCGTGTGCGCAGCACGCGGGCTTAAACCCAGGACCAAGCAGGGTCACACCTAGCTCGGCTTAGGGTTGTGTCACCGCTTTCAGGGTTTTCAAGGGCGATAGTGTCCCTGTCTGTATCTCAGACTTGCATGATTTGTAGCAAGATGACATCCCTCCTCAAGACGACTTGAAATTTTATACGATCTAGAAAATAGGACCAGGTCCCCATACAAGTATTAAGTTTCAGTAGGTGTACTGTAACACGCGTCATATAAAAATGTGCGTCAGTCACTTCTCTATTCTCGCCTAGGTTTTTAGGGTCATTTTGAATTTACCTTATGACGTATTGAATTTTATTTTTGCCATTTTGAAGTTGAAAAGGTGTATAATACATGTACCGAGCACCGTTTACTACAGTGGTGTGTAAATAATTCCGTACGTTTGGAATAGATTGAAGAGCGTACCCAGTAAATAGATTTTTGTTTTTTTCAGCATTCATACAGTGTAGCTGTAGTAAAACTATGCGTTCGTCGTAGCATTGCCGACTCATCTTCTCACAGTCATGCAATAATACGCACAGAATCTAAAATCGCATCAGTCACGGAAACTTATTCGTGCAAGTTGAATGAACAATTTCCTGTAGCTCAAAATTTCGGGAAATTACTACGCCCGATGGCCTATGGATACATGGTGAGATAGCTACACGTATTGGGAGGGGTTTCGTTTGAGTAAATACACAGGCATGATTGGCATAGGTTCAAGAAGCAACCGTTTAATAAGAAGCGAAGTGATGCTAGATCGATGAATTTAGGACTCCTTCAACACTCCTGCAACCAACATTTTGCTAATACTTCGAAGTACAGCTTATTTTCGCCTTCATTTGAGTATCGTTCCTATCGGGTAATCACAATCCAAAAATGGCGTAAGGCTAATTACCAGTTTACTACTTCGAAGTAGCTTTTACCAGCTTAGTGGCCTAGATATTTGGCCAGTGAAACGTCACTATTTTAAAACAAACGTACATTCATTGGTTTTCAATGTTCAAAAGGTCTACTAAACTGGTAAAGAGCAACATTTTGATGTTCAGAACTGCGACCCGTTTGGACATCTCAAAATTCCACCAATCATTAGTCCAAAACTCATTAAAAATTGCCCTGCTTTCCGATGGCGCAATATTTGTCAAGATATCGATAGATTACCCCGAGGCTACTAAACTGGTAATTTGCATTACATGAATATGAAGTGAATTTTGCACGACGAATTCCAATCCATTTTTAGCAGCGTGTTCGCACTTTGAAACTTAGTTTCTGAGCTCAAAAGTAAAATCCAGAGCTGTTCCGTGCGAAGTCGCGGCTTTATAATTCAATTTAAAAATATTTCATCAATAATAACAACAAAACTTACCATCTGCGCGAGTCGTGAGGACTGCAGTCATCCTTCCCGTGTGCTTCTTGAGGCCGACGATATGGGCGGGGTCTTTGCGCCCCTTCAGTGCCCAGGCCCGAAGTGGTGGCAAATCAAAGTTGATGCCAGTCTCATCAACCACTCTGGTACTGGGCATACTGCGACCAAAACGACAGCGCGAACTCCGCCCGGACCATCTGGAGCTCATCCATCGTTTTCTTGGCGCATTGGGGTTTCTGTGATGAAAACCGTAGCTGTAAAAGAAAAAGAGTTAAAACGATTTGTTTATAATAAAAGCATAAAACAAAATAGTTTACCGATTCGCGGGGCGCTGGCAGAGGTGCTCCAACGCAAGGACGCCGGATTTTCTGCTGTCGATGTACTCGGTAACCCATTCAGGGTCCTCAGCGTACATCCGGTCGATAATATTGTGAGTTCTACTCAAAACTGGTTTATTCGATTCGTTAATCGACCACCGGCAAACCGGCGGCGAATCGTTCACTTGGCTTTACTATCGGGGTCGATAGACAGGCCGTAGTCGGAGTCGTACTTAACAGAACAACCAAAACAAGTGATTTGACTTGGATTTGTATTGGGTCGATCTTTGTTGACCCAACGCAATAGACCTTATCCGGCAAATTTAGCCGGAATTCACAATACCACTCGTCGACAGAACCTAACGATCAAAATTGTAAAATCAAATAAAACAGACGTTAAAAGTGAAAAAAATATAAAAATCAAGCAACCAAACAATGCCTTCTCATCGCGCCCCACGTCCTTTATGAACGTGTCAACGGCAGAGACGCTAGGAAATCGCTCCTTGCGTCCCTGTCCCTTGAGAGTCTTGGAGGTCTTCGGGCCGTGGAAGTCCAACAGGCTCTCGACTTGTTTGTGCCAGCTGAACACGGAGCCGCGGGGGTATCCGAGGACGCGCGCCGCCTCCTCGACGCCTATATCCCGCGCGAGCAAGGCGGCGACCTGCTTCTCTTTTACTGTGTAGGTCTTTTGCTTCTGACGAGGCATCGTGCAGAATGCAGTGATTTAATGCGATTGTTTTGTAGGAGCCACTCGTTCTGTGATTGGTATTTAAAAAATAAAAATTCCTAACATATATTGGCTGAAAAAAGATTTAATTTATGCATGAGCGCTGCGCAGCTGTGGTGGCGCACGTAGGACTCGTTCGTATCGTTGCTGAGCGATGGTACGCTATTGAAGACCCGTACGAGATCTCGCGCGTCGCGCGTGCATCTTTATCCATGTTAAACCAAGTTACGTGTACCGAATTAAAATGTTGATGGTCCCTGTTTAGGTGGTGCCCAAGCTAGACACAGAGCCAAGAATGTCGTCTTACCGAGGACAATATTGATTGATTTTGGAGCAAGGGGGCTAGAGCGCTTCCTCAAAGAGGTTGGATTTGAAGTCTCATTTCGGAATTGACCGACGATGCCAAGAATGCAGGGGATGGTTTTTCTCTCCTTCGTGTCGATGTCTATCATCTCGGCAATGATCGTCGACGAGATGCTCTTGACGCCGCCTGCCCAAAAGGACCAGATAAAAACGCGAAAAAACTTTTAAACGTTTTATTCCATTCAATTCGAGAAAAGTTGAAAAAACGAATCGCTAGATTTTACGGATCTTTATCACAACTACCCACAAATACGTCAAAGTTTATCACAACTACCCACAAACGATCTGATTGGTAGAAATAATATATTTATTTGATACACAGGGCTACCAACAACGGTTACGTGATGCTGGGTGTCAAGGGAGCGTAGGGCTGTCCACGACCCAATTCGTGTTGCGATTCATGTTGCGTTTGGTGGTGGCAGTGGCGACTATCGGCTACTACCTCATACTGCAATTGTCGTCGCCCGGACAACTCGAGAAGAGGCCGCTACTTGCACCGGTACAATCTCCATCAGTGATGGATATTGGTAGTTCATCACATCTGCAGGTGGCAACGACGATGACACGGAAGTACGGTGGGGAATGGGAGCGTAAGTGAGAGCGCAAACCTGCAACTCTACGACGAGTGTCACGTGTTCCAACCGCTGAGAACAAAGCATTGCAAGGACTGTGCGAGGTGTATGCGGCAGTATGATAACCAGTAAGATGGCTGGCTTTGAGTAGGATGGCTGCTGTTGTGTATGATTCTGAGCTGTAATTGCGTGGGGACGTGTGTCCGTGAGAGCAACCATCGGCTGTTCGTGCTGTACTTGTGTTTGCAGATACTGGAGGGTGCAATGCTGGATTTCGTTTCGTCAGAGATGCAAACGACTGATTCAACATCAGTGTGTTATACAACGTTCTGGGGTTTGTGATCATGTACATACTGCTCGTCGTTATATCGCTTATCCCTGCCTCGAAAATATAAATTATTTCTACCAATCATATCGTTTGTGGGTAGTTGTAAGCTTTGACGTTTTTGTGGACAGTTATGATAAAGATCCGTATTTTACACATCCTATCACACATAAAAAGTGCATATTGTGCGAGCCTAACGAACTGTGGAGAAAAAGTGAAGGTAAGGAACACTTCGAAACCTCTCCATTAACATGTAAGTTGATTCTCCCAGCATCAAAACAATGATTTGAGATTTTGTTAAAATATAAAGGGGAAATCTTGTTTGTGGTCCGTATTTTAAAAATTATTCCGTTTGGGGTCCATATTTTCTCTGTAAGACCATGTTTTGGGATTTCTCCAAATATGTGTTTTAACAGTGTTATTAAAATAACACTGTTATGGCTTCGGTTAGACAGAATAGCCCTCTTGGCGGTAAGGATGAGAGCCAACAGCCCTCTGGAAAGACGTCCGGTTTAAAACAGCTGTGTAAGTATTCAACCATATATATATTAATGTAAGTATTGATAAAAGTCCATCTCATTCATCATTTCATTAGGTTGCACGATAATTACCAAGTGTTTCATTCAGCCATTTCAGCTGTCATGACGAAACGCGAATGCTCCGACCCGCTGAAAGGAGACTGAAAGAAGGCAGCGGCTGGGGACCGACCTTTAGTACTGGGCCAGTACCCGTTGTGATGGGCGACAAGATCATCGACGAAGTGACTACTGCCGGCCCGAGGGTGGTTAACATGACCGTGGGGACCACGTTGGTGCCACAACAAGGACGCTGACAAGTCGTGCCAGGACTGCTCCGACAAGGTGGATTCGTACTGCGAACGGGGTGTACTGACGTACAACGCCAAATGCCATGGCCTACGCTGGCTACGCCGCCTACATTCGTGTGGCGACCTTGGGCACCTGACCATCCCATTCATCCGCGCTCTGGGTGCTTGCCCATCAAGCATCAGCAGATCTTGGACTTGGGACCGAGGAGTTCTACGGCTTGAGCGATCCGGAAGACGCAAAGAAGGCTGCCAACTCGATGAACAGACCAGCCGGTTGATGCCAAGGATATGTCGTACAACACGTACTTGGGTCTGCTGCGCAGGCGCGGCGCGCTGGTGGTTCTTTGAGCCGCCAAACGACGAGATCGAGTTCCAGTCCATGTTCGTCGTGGCTCGCGGCGTCCATGTGGTGGACAGCCTCATGTCACCAGTGAAGACATCGAAGACATGATGAAGCTTGCGTCTGAGACGAACGTTCGTCTGATCGATCCAAAAATGCTGATGACCAAGGTAAACGAGGGCGTCACGATCATGCGTGAGGGTCATGGAAGTTGCCGTGTTGAACTAGACAGCTTCTTGACTGTGGTGACTTAAAGCTAAATAAAAATGCTCATTAGGTAGTACGATATCTACTTAATTTCAGTCAGCAGACTGACGTTGCTCCGTAGATTTGTTGTCTGCCCTCCCTGCTAAGAATCGAGAGACTTCGGCTGGTGGAATTTAGGGTGGCATGACCACAGGTTCTGCAGCCGATGCCGAGGACTGGATGTAGATGCTATCACACACGCAGCAGTAACCACTCATCACCCGCACGAGACCCGCAAAGCACCCCGAAACGCACCAAGCGATCGTGATCTGTTTGGTCAAAAACGACACAGCCATTGAATTTTCGAATACATGCAGATCAACGACTTAAGTAAAACACGATTTTATGACGATCTAAAATTTATTATAATAAAATTAAAAATAATAAAATTAAAATAAAACTTAATAAAAATAAAGTTTTCAAATTTATATAAACCTTTTGATAAAAAATTCCAAATTAATAAAAAAAACGAACAATCCAGCTGCTACTGAACCTAAAAAAGGTAAAAAGGGCAAGTTGTACTTGAAAGATAGGGTAAGTCCTCTACCCTTCGAAAATGGTACCTGTTGGCAAGGTCAGTGTTCATAGCCGTTTGGAGTGGTGTCGACATCAACTCACCGCATCAGTCTCTCAACGGGCGGTCGCTGAGAGAAGCATGCGTGCAAAGCGCGCCTTAGTAAAAATCGTTTAATAAAGATACGTTTCTGTTTTTAAACAAACATATCGCTTGTCCGCGGACGTGAGAACACGCCCCGAGCTCTATCTACGCTTTCTATTGATGCTTATACCTTCCAGGGTCTTATTCCACGTCAAAGTTAGCCATCGTGCATACTCATTTGACTCATGAGTAAGGTGTTTGACGCCTACCAAGATACTTACAAACGACTTGGAAAAATCGGTCGAGCGGACGAAGTTGTACGCAAAGTTGATCATGCACCTGTTGTACTTGGAGTGCGCGAATCCTATTTTCTGAACCGTTGTAACGCGTACTTCGTACGCAACAAGACACATTGTGGAGGCAGGCTGCGCGTGGCATGTTCAAGAGCACCTTGACGGGATTGCGTCTGCTATCGATGACGGCGCAAAAGATCGCTTTGTATTGTCTCCAGCGGTGGAAGACCCGCCCCCTTGCTAGGAACTCCGTAATTTTGGTCATAGAGGTTACACTTGGGTTACGATAATGTGAAGTGCGTATGGTTCCACGACTTGACGAAATGCTTCGATCGCTTGACAAATCGTCAAGATGAACAAATCAGCTCTAGGTCTGCTGGCTTGGATGCAATGTTCGACAGATCATATCTCAACCACTATTGGGTTTCCAGGGTACAGAACCTACTCACTATGCTTAGAATTTGTGTTATTATTGCTCCATGTAATTAATGTCTGTACCAGTTAGATTTCAAAAATTGACTTTTGGTAGAAGAGCTATGTTAACCCTTCTAGCTCCGTATTCTGTATCCTACAGAATAAGCGTTAGAACAGGGGTTTTTATCCAGCAAGCTTGAATGCATGATATCAGTCCGCATATAGACTTTTGTATTAAATGAGGTCCGTACATATATCTTGTAGGATCGGTGCTGGATTGATAGCCGGGGATTCTTCAGTGGCAATAGAAAGGGTCATATAAATGGCCGACAGGTTTAACAAGAGCTCTTTCTTACTTTGCGTCTGCCACTCCATCACAAACCGTTTTACAAGACTGGATCAACAGTGATGGCGCGCGCTGTCAAAGTAAGGAGGCCCCTGAAAGATACAGGCCTCGTGAAGCACCGCCGCATGATACAAGGGGAGAGGACTAGAACACCCAAGGCGTGGTGTTGACGTTTGCGTTGGTAAGCGTTTAAATGTGGGCTATGAGGTTAGAACTAATGCTGTTATTGTATTACATGCTTATAGCATTCCAGCGACTGTCTGACCGCCTACAACGTCCTCCTCCGGTGCCTACAAGACTCGCCACACACTCTCAACCTCGTATCAGCAAAACATGCGTCGTATGCAGTGATTGGGGGCGGCGGTTACCTCCTTCTCTTCTTTTACGATGCCTGTGCCAACTAATGCGATCGCTGTTACGCTTCTGCGACCTACAACACCAAACTTTCCGATGTGCTTCCTGTATCGCCACTAAGAAACACAATTGAAACCACGATTGGCTTGTTGGAGTGTGTCTACGCTCCAGTCCCCAACTCTATTATTGCTTTTGGCGGCAGCGTTAATTCTGAATGATACAGAAGAAGCTCAGGTAGAGTTGTATGTTATTCCGGATGATACAGAGGATATACGAAAATACAACATGGCCGTCACTAAGGGTACATCGTACATTGTATTTAACTAACGAAGAAAGCAAGCACCAAATACGAACATGGACATCGAGGACTTGGTCTCTATACGAACCCCATGCAATAACGCGCATTAGACAAAATGGAGGCGTTCTAATCATCGCAATATCAAACCAAGCGTCTCCAGTACCTGCGGAATGTCTTCTCAGCAATCGCAGAATCGAAGACAGGGTCTCTCGAGACGGGTTTCTTCTGTGCGTGTTGCGGCGACTTGTTCGAGGTCTTCGTGCCGCTCGCTGTCATGTACGTCTAGGAAAGATCACAAGGGAAACGAGGAGGAGGCGTCAGTCTAAGATGTTAACTCTTCAATACAAACTGACCACTTCATAGATATGGCTGGTGTCTTCGAGCGCGCGCAGAGGAACAATCGCCCTATTCCTTCTCACTAATACCGTTAGTTAGGAACTGGGCGATTTTTCCTCTGCGCGCGAGCTGAGGCGGCCGCGTGGAGCCTTTAACGGATGGTCGGCGTCAACGCTGGATCACGATGGCCTCGTACCGAAATTGACGGGTATTGAAGCTCAGGAGGTTTTCGGCGGTGTGTTACGCTCGCGAGGGCCAATGATAGCTCATTATTTTTGCAGCTGGTGGGTACACAGTTCATGTTTTGTCATCATTCGTAGCTGCTTTGTGCTAGAAGTGCACGATCGCTGTACAGTTTACCTGAAGGGGGCTACAATAGCATACTTTCGGCTGTTTTTAGAGCATACTATAACCAAGATTATTCCTTATTCTGTAAGATACAGAATAAGCGGCGGGGCATGAAGGGTTAAACAAACGCTAACGTATTTTGAATTTTAAACTTAAAAGTTTGATTGATGTCAAGATAGTATCTTGAAGACACATAATTGAAGGCTTCCAGCGATACCATAAATAGAGTGAACGGTGCAGTAGATCGCGTTCTTTTGGTAGGGATATCGATGTTTCGGAAACATGCTTCAGTGCTTCCCAGCAAAAATAGCCTGCCACCACATCCGAATAGACACCACCTTCACAACGGTAAGAAGAGGTATAGACCTCTCCTCCCAGTTGGGTCTCGGGAAGATGGAGGCTTCGCCGCCGCCGGGGATGGCGGTCTCCGGGCTCATGCAGCAACTGAAAAGTGGGGAAATTTCCAAAATGCAGCTCTTCCAGCGGCTTGCCAAGCTTCAAGCAGCATCATGTACCGGTAGTTTTAATGTTGTGCCTCCTCCAACTCCAACAACAGTGAACAATCAGGTGCCGTCACTAGTGACAAATGCAGACTTCAGGGAGTTCCCACAGGGACCCGGAGCAGATTCAACGCCAGCTTTCTCTCCAGCATTTTCATTCTCCATGGGTGGAAGCCGCTCACCTGCTACCATGGCGCCTCAGTTTAATGCTTCCCAACCGCCAGTTGCCCCTGCACAGTTTTCATTTGGTGCTGCCGTGACGCCTATGCCTCAACCAATACCAACCACCGTCGGGGTCTCACGCTCCTTTTGATGCCTCCCGTACCAGACCAAGCCGCGATGATCTCCAAACCAGGTGCCACAATCGTGGAAAGTGACGCAGAATTCCTTGCGACGGGAGTATCACACGATAAGGCTAAGCGATTCAGTGTGCAAGAGTGGATGGCAAACAAGACGCGAGCTTCTGCCTCGAGCCAAGTGAGCAACGCACTGCGACTTCATTACCAACAGCAGGCTCAAGGACAGGCAGAAGATTTTCTTGTGACGAATCCACAGTCGATGCCCTTCGATAGACGCGACGAAGATCTTCGCGATCCACTTGGGGTTGGTGCATATGATAGCAGCACATTTGCGCCATTTCCAGAGCACATGGAAGCATCATTGACAGGTTTCGCAGAAGCTGACGTTGATTTCTCGAGAGACCAAGACAGCAATCGACCCAGCTATTCATACACAGGACATGCACAGCTTGTTGACGATTTTGGCTTTAACCACGGGGAAAGAGGAGGGGAACAGCAGTATCTCGACTTTACTGAGCAATTCCGTGACGAACTTGATGACGGTCACACACGCAGCGGCAACAACGGGAGCAAAGGTGGTGTACCCGGAGGAAATAACAACACAGACGGGAAATTTCACGCACGTGTAACTCGCTGGAAGTCACAGAAGGATGCAATTCGAGAACAGATGAAGCAGCAAATATTGCAATCGGAACTCGACGAATGCACATTTGCACCTAAGATTAACCCGAAGTCCACTAAAGTTGTCGCGAAATTACGTGGGCGGCAGTCAGCGAGTGTTTCCAATCATGGTCTGGGCGTATTGCAAGCTGTCTCCGAACGATTGTATCAGGAAGCTGATAACTACCGAATTCGAGAAGAGCTCGCGACAAAGCTGAAAGCTGATGAAGAGGCCGAGATCGAGCGCCAGTGTACATTTAAGCCAAAGATCAACCCCAGTGAGAAAGTGAAGGCCAAGTACATGGAAACAAAGACAGCTTCATCTCCATCGCTTACTGTAGCTTCTCGTGAGGCTGCAGCGAAGGAGTTAGCTGAGTGCACATTCTACCCCAAAGTGAACGGGATTCGATCCGAGATGGTTTCTGCACAGCTTTATCTGCAACAGAATATTTATGATCGCTTGAGCAAACCTTGCTGTGGAGACTCTGACGACGGAAAATCCCCAACTAGAGGGCGTAGCGGCAGAAGGAGGAGCTTATCTCTGTTTGGTGATGACGATGACGAGGATAGGAACAACTTGGATGTGGATTCAATGCAATCAAGCCAAGACGACATATCGGTGAGACCTGGTGGCAAAAGTCTGCGTCGATCATTAACAGGTGCACGAGGGGGACAGGGACCCCGGTCTGTATGCACGGAGGAGGGCCAAGAGGGCAAAGAAGAACGGGCCCGCCAATTCAAAAACTTCATTGAGCGGCAAAAGTTTCACGAGCAGGCACGTCACAAGCGAATCGAGCTGACCAAGCAGCAGTTGACTCCAGGTTACAAGCCTACTATCAACAAAAAATCGCTTGCCATGATGGATAATGGCCGCAAGGGCGATTTTCTTGAGCGCATCTCTTCGTATGCGTTGCGTAAAGAGCACGACAACGTAAAAGAAGACCGTGCGATCGACGGTAGGTGATGATGCCGTTGCTTGCTTTTGTATGGTTAGCCGTGACCAATGTCTCTTTATTTGCATGTTCAGGACCCAAATTGCACGTTCAAGCCGGCGATCAACCAGGCAAGCACAAAGAAAGCCCCGATCCATCACGGAGCTTAGTCGTGGAGACCTGTTGCGTCGAGAAACATCACAGCGATTGATGAAGTTGAAAATGGAGCAGGAGGAAATGGCTGCATTGACCTTCCGGCCGCAGTTGAACCGTGTGTCGGAGCGTCACGAGGGACGACTGAAAATCCTCACGAACCCCGACACGTATCTGCAGCGCATCCAGCAGCAGAGTCAGGCTCACTCCATCAAACAGCGTCGAGCCATCCAAGAGAAGGAAATAGGCGAATTCGCCGAGTGCACTTTAAGCCGCGTACGATCGAGGCTCCCGCATACGTGCAGCGCATTGCCAGAAGTGTGTCACTCACAAAAGCTCTACGTTCCCAGCAGCAAGCAGCAGTTCGGGCGAGAGAGAAACCTGACTGGAAATAGTGCAGCCAGTAGAATGAACTCTAACGTCGAAGCCATTTGGTACCTTTTAGCTCAAAAATGGCCTCGACGCTCCAACAGAGCCACACAGGGCGGGTCTTGTGGCTACTAGCAATGCAAATGTCCTAGCTAACACTGATTCTACAGTACTGCAATTCGTGCTGGACCAGCACCGTGCTGGGCCTTTGTGGACGAATCCAAACCGGCTACGGTCGGGATTTTGCGTTTCCGGTGCAGGCAAGGAACCTGAGGTGATACGTTCGTGCTCGTGGGTAAATACAAATGCTACGTACAAGGGGAATACATGTTTGTTTCAGTAAATCGTATCGGAAGAAGAAGAAATATAGTTAAAGGATCCGTCTGATCAAACTCCCGACAGGATATCTATCTACTAACGTCCTTGTCCCTTTTCGATGTGGAGAGAGTATAAGAGCAACCCGCGTGACGAGCTCAAAAGCAAATGAGTGAAGTAGGCAGGAAACAGGCATGACAGCCACGTCCATCTGTCACTTTACAGGAAGTACGGCACCAGCGCACGCTGGTTGAAGCCATCCGACGACTCGGCAACCTGAAACAGTAAGAAAAAACGCCCGTCAGACCATGTACACCGAAACAAATCCACTCAACGTCTTACCTCTCGGAACAGTTTGAAATCACGCTCGAGATTCTCGTCGAACGACAGGATGGCGGCCACATTACCGCACCGGTAACAGTAGTTGGGCGCCGACCAGACCGTCACGAGGCTATTGTCAAACATGTACTTGTAGCCTTCCTGCACGAGCTGATGCGCACGACAGATGAGGTCGAGCCCGTTAATCTGGTTGAACTCCTGCGTGACCTTGGCGCCAAAGAGGTAGCCGGCTCCTCGCGGACTCATGGCCCACGTCTCAATGTCCTCGGGGTCGGACCACATGAGGTCGCAGAACGAGCCTTCGTGGGGGATCTCCTGCTGACGCTCTATTGTCCGGATCTGGTCCAGCGTGCGCAGCTCTGGCGACAGGCCACCGTGCACGCACAGCACACGGCCGTCGATGATGGCGGCCAGATTGAGGTAGTCGAACACGTCCGTGCAGTACTTCCACGGGTTGGCGTTGCCGTACTTGCGCACGCACTCCTCGTAGAAGCCATAGACCTGCGTGATCTGCCGACACTCGTGGTTGCCGCGCAGAAGCGTAATGCGGTCCGGGTAGCGCGCCTTGAGGCACAGCAGCAGCTCGAACGTCTCCACGCTGTTGTGTCCACGGTCCACAAAGTCGCCCTACAATTGACAATAAAAGGTCAATCCCCTGTCGTTCTACCTTGGTAGAGCGAGCGAAGCCTACCATAAACACGTAGTTGGTGTCCTGGATGTCCCCACCACAGCGGAAAAGCTCCAGAAGGTCGAAGAACTGGCCGTGGATGTCTCCGCAGACTGTCACGGGGCTGCTCACGGGCTGCACGTTGGACTCCTCGATGAGCAGCAGCTTCACCATCTCGCACACCTGCTTCAGCTCCAGCTCCGTGAGCACGTGACCCTTGCGCAGGTTCTCGATCCACTGGTCGGGGCCGCTGCCGCTGCTCACGGGCTTGACCTCCTCCTCGTTCACGCTCGTCATGCTTCCTTCGTTATCAACAATAGACTGGACGTCGGTCTCCCCCTGTGTTTGTGTACACAATTTAAACACCAATGTTACGTTTTAACACATCAGATAGGAGTGATGGTCACTTCAACTTTCCTTCCACATTTAGATATTACGGTAGCTCTGAAAATAAAGTTCAGATGACCGATGAATGACAGACGCAATGGGGACCAAGCAGCAGCCCGCACGACCTCCGCATACCGGCGCAGTGAAGCCGTCGCCTCTAGCAGCGCGTGTGAGACGTAGAGAGAGCTCGTCCTTCCCTCGCGCGGACATCTGGAGCTGGACGGACGATGGCGCCAAGGACGAGCTCATCGAGAGCATGTTGCGCGAATGTGTACCTTCTATAACAGCAATGACCAGCAATGCACCATTATCCGGCAACAACCGCTCGTTGCTGCTCTCCCAGCGCCAGAGACTCGTGACCGCTGGTCAACAGCAGTTAACAGGCCCACAAATGCCCAGGAGAACGCAGCAGACGAGGAACGAACAGTCGTCTCCGACGTCGCAGCCCCCACCACAACTCCAGCCAATGTCCTCCAAGAACTTGGTGGCGATGGCGGCGGCTTCTACGGGGCAGGACGCGTGGAAAGCCTTTAGAGTCGCAAATCGTACCAACAACATTCTAGCCAAGACACGCAAAGTGATCAACATGTTGACACGACAGAATAGCTTGATGAAGAATGTGGGCGATGGAGATGTAAATGTAACGCAAGAGCCTGGTACTGCAACTGAGAATGAAGAGGATGCAGATGAAAATGAAAACGAAGAAGAGAGTGAAGAGGCTCGAGCGGCGGCGGTGGAGCAGGCTAAACTGATGGAGGCCAAGTCGAAGTTTCAACGAGAAGTGCTGGATGACGATGCTGCGGATACTGGTCGCGCAGATGGTGGCTCAAATGGCGCTGGCGATGTACAGAGTGGCTCCGAAGACTTTTGGAGACTCTACAAGAACAGTGCGACGTGCAAACCACCCGACTCAGCACGAGGTCGCTACATCTCAAACTGCCAAGGATCATCGCTGTTGGTACTACCTGTGCTCGACCTTAAGCGGCCGTCCAGGTATGAACGCGCAAATCAAGCACTGTGCTACGATAATTACTACTTCGGGGATAAACGCGCAGTAGCGCTGGGTGATGCACTTCATTTGCTCCCTGTACCAGTGCAGGCACTGTCGATGAAGAACGTTGGTGTTTCTGGTAGTGGTTCATCCGCCCTCATAAGCGGCATACCCATGAAGCATTTGAAGCACCTTAACTTCTCAGAAAACCGACTAGGCACGAAGGGAATCCTCACTATTTACAAGACGTTGGAGAATCCGCAAATTCACCTGAAGTCGCTGAATCTGGGCAACAATCAGCTGGGCGACCAAGCAGTGAGAACCTTGATGCAGTGCTTGCTAAATCGTTGCACACTGGAGCACTTAGATCTTAGACGCAATCACATTTTCCACGCTGCAACTTCGATTGGAGAACTCCTGCGCATTACGACACCACTCGCATCACTAAATCTATCGTGGAATAATATTCGTGGCAAGCCAGCGCAGCGTTTAGCACGATGTATGATGGAAAATTTGACACTTACGCATTTGGACCTGTCGGACAACACACTGGGCAACAATGACGCTGATCTTGGCACGTGCTTGGCAACAAATAAGTCGTTGCGATATTTGGACATTTCGAATAACCACGTCCAGGCCAAGTCCGTATTGGTATATGTGAACGGCCTTCAGCAGAACATAGCTCTGGAAACCCTGGTAATTCGTGGCAATCCAATTGGCGTCTTGGGAGGGGAAGCAATTCTGCGCTCGATAGCTTCAGGGTCGATTTCGAAGTGCCAGATTGATATTGGTGATTGCAATTTGGAAATACTGGATAGCAATCTGGAGGGTACAGTCTACGGTGGAGGCACTTTCAATTTGAATCTGAGTGAAAGATCTGACGGAATTTTGCTGAGGGAACTGTTACAGCTTGTGTGGAAAGGCAAAGCAGAGTCCGTGGACACCACGCACAATGGAGCGCCATTCAACTTCAACAGGAAAGATGAGAAAGCGATGATGACGTCAATTCCATCACAAGGGTATATGCAGGTAAAAGTCCAGCCAAGCTACGACCGGCACGAAGAGCTGATCTCCATAAGTGGCTTTGATAGAGTCGAAAGGCTGATGAGTCGGTCGTTCGGTCACTCGAACGAGTCTGCCAAGTTATTTTGCATCCGCATCTTGGCAGAGGAGTATACATTTACAGTGGCCGAGGCGAATACACTCTTGTCACTTTCGAGCCGCACACCTCCCAGGTAGAGAAGGCAAACGCTGCAGCTGCACTAATACCTCAAATCATTCAGACCCCGTCAATGCAAGCCAAAATTGCACCTGTCGCCACAGAGGAGATTTACGACTGCGCTTCAATGGACACCCCCAACGAGTTTTCGAGGATAAAGACGCAGACGGAAAGATCGATGTGTGTGGTGATATCTGTGCAACAATTGGATTTGAGAATCTCTCTGACATTGAACAGAGCCACGTTGAGCAGAAAGTGGGAAAATGGGTTTCGTTTAACGTGCACAACCCGAGTGGGAGGTATCAACTAAACATGGCGAACTCAATTGATCGCCGTATTCTCATGCGGATTCTGGAAGTAAACAAGACAGAGCGAAAAATGAGGCAGCAGCTGAAGTTAATGGACACCTCGCAGCATGGTTTAGTAGCACAGCCGCTTCAAGGCGGATTTCGGAATATGCGGCTGAACCACTTGGCAATCGTAATGGGGAGCAACTGGCAATTTCCACGCATGGGAATTTTTGAGTTCGATTTTGTCATGACGCGACGGCCATACATAATTTGTACGGCGCTCAATGACAGCGCGTTTGAGCAGTTTCTGAAAGAGTTCAAGCAGTTGCAAGTGACGGCTGAAATGAAGCTTGTCGGATTGCGCTCCATTTCAACGCTGTACTATTTCACGTGTAATCAGACACAGCGCATCATGGAACACTTCGGCACGTTTGAGCGCGAACCAACCACGGGTTGTCTATTTCGCGGTGAAGTGTTCATCGTGCTGTTCAGCAGAATTGTTGACGAATGGAACCTGAGCGAGACACTGTCGTTGCTGGATCTCACCACGAAAACGCAGGTGCTGGATCGACTGGGTGTGTTGAACTGCTTCCACCCGCTGCAGCAAATCGAAACGTACAGGCTGCTACAGTTAAACGTGTTTGACCATCGCCAAGTGATTTTGCTGCTCATCAAGTTGGCATCAAGTGGCGAGGCAGAACTAACGAACGCCCAGCTCAATGGAGACGCAATCGAGTCTGATGTGTGGAAAGTTTGGACAAGTGACGATAAGCTGCCTGCCCAGGGTGTATTGAGCTGTTCAATGCGCGCGGTGAACGCAGTACAATCAGATACTCAATTACCACCGACAAGTGTGCGCAAGAAACTTCTGCAGTCTTTATTGTTCAAGCTGAAGGATAAAGCCCATGAACTGACATTGCTATAGACTACTTGCGCGTAATCAAACGGACTGCCACAAACGATGCCGACGCCACCAGCGTGGCGAATGCAGCAAGCGCGACCTTATCATCGCGTACACCGCTCCACTTCGCTGCCAATGGCATCGTGATTGTTGATATCATGCCATTTCGACTAGCTGTACTTGACTTCGCGTGCGCCTTCTTCCGCAAGGGCTCCTTGGCCACCATTTTCTTCTTCTTGGTCTTTGTGCCACACTTGCCACCACAGCCCTTGTCGTCACCACCAGAAGAACAACACGACCCACTGCCACCGCAGCATCCACCCTCACCATGGTGATCATCATCTCCCTCGTGATCATGGTCATGATCGTGCGTGTGGTCGTGGCCATGACCATGACCGTGGCCACCACAGCTGCCATCACCATTGCAAGACGAAGAAGCCGCCGCCTTTGCCTTCGACAAAGCTTTGGACCGATCCGCCGCCGACAAATCGCCCTCCGTGCGGATCTGTTCGCGAATAGCAGCCGCCGCTATCGTAGCGGGCTTTGAACGTGAGATGACTTGACCTGTGATGTGGAATCGAGCCGAGCTAAGGAAGCTTACCTCCGCCGTGCACCCGATGAGGGAGTCGTCACGCGGAAGAAGCACCTTCGTATAATTCTTCGTGTGTGCCACCGTGTACTTCTTATCGTCGGATACCTCCGTGTTCACCCATACCTTTTGCGTGGTACCCACGAGGTGTGTGTACGGCTCAAATGTTTCGAAGAGCTTCGTGAGCTTACGACTGCGGTTCTTCACCACCTGTGTCGGAACGCGTTTCATCCTCGCCGCCGGTGTTCCGGGGCGAGGATAGAACTGCGAAATGTTCATAATGTGGAAGCGGTACTTCTCCACAAGCTCCATTGTCTCGTTAAAGTGCTCCTCCGTCTCCGTGGGAAGCCGCAGATGATGTCCGTCGCAAGCGTAAGATCCGGGACCTTGGCGAGCAGCTCGTCAGCCACACGCCGGAACTCGCCCGCTGTGTATTCTCGGTTCATAGCCAGCAGCACGTCGTCACTACCAGACTGCACAGGCACATGCAGGAACGAGTACACCCGTTCATGGTTCAGTACTTCAGCGACAGCCTCGAGGTGGTCAAGATATACGGAGGGTTGGTCATGCCCACACGGAGCATGACACCATCTGGCACCACTTCCAGCAGCTTGCGCATGAGCGTCGGTAGGTCAGTCCCAATATCAATGCCATAAGCTCCAGTGTCTTCGCTCGAGAGCCAAATCTCCGTCACTCCTTCATTAATCACCGACTGCGCCCGAGACACGATGGCTTCGGGCGTGTAGCTTCCCAGTTTCCCTCGTGCGTGGCGAGTCTTGCAGTACGTGCAGGCCCCCAGACACCCGGTGCTGAGCGGGATGATCTCCACCATGGGGTTCTTGCGGATCTTGGGCAGATCCAGCTCCGGCAGGCGGTTCTTGGCCAGCAGCCGCACCGTGTGGCCCTTGAGCGTCTCCTCCACGACCTCCACGACGCGGTCCACCTGCTGGATGCCCACGATGCTGACCTCCTCCAAACCCTTGAGGTGTCTGTCCGCCTGAGGCACACACCCAGCCACAACCACGGCCTTGTTCTGCTTGCGGCCCTTGACGGCCAGGTGCATGAAGGCGGCTTGGGACGGGTCCTTGACTGTGCAGCTGTTGAGCAGCCAGAGCTGCGCCGCGTCCGGATCTTGTGTGAAGCGGTAGCCGTAGCTGGCCAGCACGCCCTGCATGTACTCCGAGTCGCTCACGTTGTGCGAGCAGCCGTACGTCTTGAGCCAGATGAGCTGCGTGCCCGGGACGCTCGGCTCCGTGGCGTCCACGTCCGACGAGCTGCTGGTTGTGTTGTCGGTCGACGGCTTCTGGAAACGAGGCTTGGGTGCCACCATGGGAGGCCGGACGGAGCTCACGCCCGCGCGGTCCAGCTCCTCCTCGCCGATCATGTCCTCGATGTCGTCCATAGCTTGCCTTGAATCGCGTAAGTCTGCAAATGGTTCGAATCGAATAAAAAACAATCGTCCGGTGGTCAACAGGGCGAAATACTACCCTCTCTATAATGATAGCTCAACTCGTAAAAGTGATAATTGCTCATGCATTTCATTCTGAATCACTAAGACGTCCAGTTCAGTTGAATGGACCACCAAGTCGTTTGGTTGAAGCCAAACGGGTCGTTCTGGCTCCGAAGGCGAGCGTCGATTTGCACGCGACTGGAAAATCACGGCCTGGGGCTGGAAGCGTACCGGTGCCGCAGGCTTTTCTGACCCACTGTCGGCGGAGCCGCGGTTGCTCTTCACGCTGCACCAAGTCCAACAACATTTGCAATTCATGTAGCGCAACTTGGTTTTCATCAACAACTGCTGCTTCAGCTAGCAGATCCGACCCGCATTGACGCGAACAACAAAAAGTTTCATCAGTCGCGCGAGATGGCCAACTCAACTGTCGGAAACGCAGCAACGCTCTTGTTTGGTTACCGGTAAGGATCCTGTACACACGAACAACACTGCTTGCATCCTCGCTATCGCAGACATATATCGCAATTGGTGTGATTTTTCAATGTTGTCTGTTACACACTTCGGACATGACAGAATCACTTTTCTCTTCTGGCCCTCTTCAGCTGAACTTGCAAATGACCGTCGGCACCTTGTACACGTTCCCGTCGTCATCGGAGCACGACGTCTGCAGCTCAATGTACTTGCGGCTGCAGTCCACGAGTCCTTCGTAGCGCGATTCCACGAAGGCCCGCAGAGGCTTCGTCATCTGTTCAGCGTACAGCTCCTTCAGCGACTTGCCGTAGGCGTTGCGGTCGTACAGCATCAAACCGCTGACGGTGCGGTAGCGCAGATCCTTATCTGCAGCACCAGTGCTTCCCATTTCGGCGACGCGGTGGAACAGCAAGTCGCAGTTCAACTCCGTCTTTTCCTTGAACTGAGTCAAGAAGTCCTCCAGAGTCGAAGCAGATGAAAATTCGACGATCGTCGAATCCCATTTCGTGAATCCAGGGGCTTGCATTTGACCTCCGACATTTCCACCACGTCGTATTCGTCCTTGGCACGCGCGGGCTCCGCTGGCTCTTGCATCAGATACATGTTCAGACCTAGAGAATTGGACGAATCCTTGAACGCCTCCAGCTCCTTTCGCTGGATGAGCTTAAGCATCTCCAGCATTGCCAGGCCTGTCACGGACGCCGTCGTCGTCGCAATGGCCGGAATGATTTTGCCCGCAATCATCTTGCATTTATGGCGCGATGCGTCGTGGATGCGGTAGTTAAAGGCCCGCAAGTTCGACGCCGCATAGATGAAGTCGATGTGGAAGTTCATGTCCTGGTCCTTTTCAAAATCCGCCGGCTCGAACGAGGCACCCGAGAGATCAAACGTCTCAAGCTCGTGAAGTAATTCTACGAGCTCATTCTTGTCAGAATCATTCGAGTTCTTGATTTTCTCCTGTTCCAGGCGCTTGATCTCGTCCGAGTCTGCTGCAATCTTCTCGTTTGACGGCTTCCACGTCGGCAGAACATACTTGCTACCGAGCTCCTCATACGTGGACTGCTCACGCCACTTGGAATCAGCAGGGACCAGCTTCTGCTCAGGTGACGGCTGAATTCCATAGCAAACAGCCAGTATATTGGCAGTGGCGCGCACGAAGTTGAGGTGCAGCGGGTTCTCTGGGTCAAAACTTTCCACTGCTTGGGAAAACGCTTAGCACCAGACCAGAACTTTTCGCCCGAGTTTGTCAAATGGTCCTCCGGGAAGTTGTGGATCAGCTGCAGAATACGGTCACGGAAGCGCGACGTCATGAGCTCGAACGCCAGTGTCACGCAATTGTCAAACGTGATTCCCTTCGCAATCTGCAACGTGGCGCGCAGATCTCGGAGACGCTCAAGTTCCTGAACAATGGCCGCGGAAACAAGCTTTGGGTTCGGGTTTTCTAAAGTGGCCTTCTTCACTTGATCCAAATAGGCGGCGCGATCTTCCATGAACTTCTTCGCCTCGGCGGAAGGCACCACAAAGAGATCCTCGAACTGCGCGCGCGACCACTCAATGCAGTGCTCAATAAGCGACGGAAAGTTTCGCAGCGTGCACATCGGAATGCCGTCGCCCTCCGCGTCCTTCGGGCCATCCGCGTAGCTTTGAGTTTTGTACGGGATCACCACCTGCACATTACACTTCGTGCCTAGCGTTCCGCTCTCCAACAGGGGCAACTTGTGGAAGACGCACTTGCTGTCCACGTACAGACGCGCCTTCACGTTATCCAAGGCATTAGTGACCACGTCCAGGTCAGTCCAAAAGTCGTCGTTGAAGACATTTTCCGTGTGCGGAGCTACCAATTGTTCAAGAGTCTTAACCTTCAGATCCGCGTTCATCTGATGCACCGCAGCGGTCGCTGCCACGGACTTGGGTTGGCCCACATTGTGCTCCCGGAAGAGGAATTGACGGTTCAGGTTACTCACTTCAATTCGGTCATTGTCTGTGACCGTCACAAGACCTTTTTCACCACACGCAATACCAATCATTGCAAAATTCTTCAGGTACTCGCATCCGAGCGCACCGCACCCCACAAGGAATGTGCGAATGTCGCCTAGCTGCTGCTGAAACGATAGACCGTAAGCCGTGATCATATGGTCGTAGCGCGAACCGATCGGCTGCGCGTCGATCGGACGCTCATCAGGCAGGACCTCGAACGCATCCAAGTGCAGCCATTGCTTCAGCGGTGTGAACTTTCCCGTAAATTTGACGACTTCTTGGGCAATAACACCACCATAGAAAGCGGCAAGAGGGTGGAGCTCAACAGCAGCATACAGAGCCGCCTGGCGCACCAGCTTCTCATCCAATTCGTCGAGCTGCATAATTTCCTGCTTTTGAGCACCCTCACGAGTGAAGTCCGAGAGGTGTTGAATACCCTGTTTAGCAATAGCCAACACTTCATCTGCATCGGCGTCGTTGTGCGGCTCCGGGAAGTGGCCGTGACGCTCCTCGAACTCCAACAGGCTCCACGTAATAATGTGAAGCTGCTCCGCACGGCCAAACTTGGCTCCATCGGTGAACATAAGTCCAAAGTCGCCGGCAGCAACTGGCGCCACCAGCGATTCCTCCAGCGACTTGAAGTTCGCCGTAAACGGCTTCTTGTGCTGAGTTAAGACGCCTCCACCTTCATACGCCGTAAACTCCGAAGTGTCACCGATCTTGAGGCGGTACGCGTCGAAGACTTCCGCCTGCTTGCCATTTCGGAATACCTTCTTGTTGGCAAACTTAATACGACGCGGACCCATCGTGTTGATGGACTGGTTCGAGTCCGTCTTAAGCTTCATGCCCTGCACGTCGCTGATCTCGATCCATCCGTCGTGGTCCGAGTCCGGCATGTCGTGCATCTTGCCGTCCTCATCAGGACCCAAAACGGATAACATGCCGTCCTTGTCGTTCGTAATGTCCGTGATGATGCGTGTGATCGGCGTCTCGCCCGTCGCGTCAAAACCCTTGAACTCGTCTCCAAAGTCCGTGAACGCGTAGCCAAAGGCGCCGCGGATGTCGCACACGATGAAACCGATCTGAGGAGACTGCTGGCGGCAGAAGTGGTTCCAGCGCACGAGCTCCTTGCGGCTCGTGTGCGAGAAGACCACCACGTTGTGCTTGGCCACCACCTCCTCACTGAGCGGACCCTTGTGCACGGCAACCGACACCATCTTGTTCAGCTCCGCGATCTTGTGGGCGACCGCAGAGGCCCTCGATTGGCCCACGTCCTGCTCCGTCAGGAAGAAGTTCGTGCCCAGATCCTTCACCTCGGCAATGCCATCTACACAAAATATTGTCCCCAGTAAGTAAAAAGAGTTTGAACAAATAAGAAAAGCAAGCAACCCACCGTCGTGCAGCGTGATGGACCCTGGACCCGCGAGGATCAAGTTCTTGGCGCACTCGATGCCTACACCCTGCAGCCCCACGATGAGCACCTTGAGCTTGACCAACTGCACAAATACACAAAATTTAGTCCCGTGACCATCACTCTGCACCCAAAATAGCTCTTATTTGCGCACCTTGGCCATGGTCTCGAGCCCGAAGGCGCCGATCTGGCGACTGTACTTGTCCATGAAGCCTGCGTCTTTCTCCAGCTGCTGTGCGGCCTCCATGGTGACGTCGTCCGCTTTGTGTCGCTTGCTGCTGGGGGCTGATCCGTGGCCCTGGCCGCGTCCGTTGGGGGCGCTGACCGCTTCACTTTCGTCCCTGATTCCCCTGGGCAAAGTCCAAAGGAAAAATGAGCAGATCTTTTTTTCAAATGTCTCCGAAATTTGGGATCGGGAGTAAAATTTGGAATTTAAAGCACTTCAAGGAGACGAAAGTGGTTTTTGGTCTTTGTGTAAGGTGTCTCTTGTTGGTCTTTATGTAACGGTCTAATGGTACGCTGTTTCTTTTCTTCTTTTGATGATGATAATCGTGATGCACGCGCTCACGAGTAATGCGCGTAATGCTTGCAGTCGAAGCAGAAGCGGCCGTTCCAGGACGCACTGGACGGCGCGCAGTCGGAGCAACAGACGCGTCCGCAGCGGTCGCAGTGGCACTTGCGCGAGAAGAAGAACGGGAACGGCTCGAGGCAGACCATGCACTCGTTCACGTCGGTGTCAGGGATCCATGATGGGGTCACGCGCAGGAAACGCAGCAGCTGCATTCATACAAATAATATACAGACTAGTTTAGGGCAGGAGGCAGATACACAACAACAAAGTACTCACGCCAGTGGCCTTGGGGCTCGTCACAACGCGTAAACCTTCTCCATCGGGCAAATTCATATCCGCTCCGTGCTTCATCAGCAGGACGGCCTCGTCCTCCATGTCTACAAACATAAGTAAAATCCAGTTAGCAAATGATATGGCATTCGCAGCTAAATGAACACATACCTTTCTCCATGCAATAGTGCAGCGGTGAGCGCTTCAGGAAGTCAACTTTCTTTGTATCCGCTTTGTGGCGTAAGAGTGTCTCCATAGGCTCACACGCTCCAGAACCGCTGCGCTTGATCATACCGCACAGGTGCAACGGGGTTTGCTTCAGGAAGTTCACTGCATTTGCATCTGCACCAAAACAAAGCAGTAGCTCTAGGACGCGCGAAGCAAACTTGACTTGAAGCTGCGTCGCCAGGTGCAGTGCAGTGTTACCCTCACGGTCACTGAAGTTTAAGTCGAGATGGGGCAGCACCTCCGGTCGAAAGAACAGGCTCACCATCTCAAAGTTGCCACCACGAACAGCCATATGCAGTGGGGAATAACCTCGCTGCGTCTCGGCTTGCTGCAGCATCTCTAGCGCGCCACTTGCCTCATTAACAAGAAGCGCGCATGTGAGCTCCACGTTTCCACCATCTACGGCTTGGTGGAGCACGGTGTTACCGTACAGATCAATCCTGAGGTTCGACGTATTGAGCTGCCGCCACGAGAAATCGTTATCACCACTAGCCCCACGAGTGTAACGGGAAAGGTCTGCAGGCCCCTCAGCATGCGATGTTCGGGTCGAAATCATGGCTAGAGCCTCGCTAGAGTCTGGATTAAGGTCCTGACCAGAAAGATGCGACAGAGCAGCTTCAGCAGCCTCCGCCCTCCGGCGGAGTCGCTCAACCTCTCTAAGCGCTGTTTTGAGCATTGTATTATCGCTGTCAGATCCACCTCCAAAGTCATTCATGCGTCCGCGCAGGATAGCTCGCCGCACTGGATCTAAGGGCGAGAGTTCTACATCTTCCGAGTACGCACTCGTACCGACTGAAGCTGTTGCAGTTGAAAGTACATCCTCTTCTTCCAACGTTTCGACAGTGAGTTCACTTTCACGGCCACTGTAGCCTAGCGGACCAGCGGACTTGTCCTCTTCCCGCGAAGCTTTGGCAGCAGCTTCATCAGCTGCAGCTGCTCTCAACAACGCGATGTGTGCTTGGTGACACCTTCGGAAAGCACGCTGGATGAGTAATGCGCTCTGATACCGGCGGGTTTTAAGCACCTGCACCCAGCAGCGCATTGTACGCTGAAGCATCTTCACCGCTTTGTTGCGTCGAGCAAGACGCCACTTCTTCTCTAACATCGCCTTCCACCGCACTTGGATACTCCACAACACCTGCAATTGTCTAACGTACACTCGTTGCTGCTGTCTACCACGCCACGAACTCTGTAGCTTTATCGCTGATTCCGTGACTACACGTTCGCGTCGTTTTTCCAGTTGGTCAAATGCCTGTTGCCGCAAAAACACACGCGTCTTACCAAGCTCAGCGTGGCTAACCCGTAGGGTGTTTACCAGTTCCGAAGCCGTCCACTCCGATCCATGATTGGTTGCAACTAGAAGTTGGTACTGCTTCACAAAATCAACATGGCTCATACGAACTGGGAACGACTGACGCATAATCTCCACAGCTTTCAGCACACCGCCATAGCGCAGCTGGCTCGACACTTTAGCCATATCAAACTTGTCGCGTGCACTCTCATCGTTCGGTTTAATGCACCGGATATAATGCGTCTGTGTTTGTTGCACAACATCCAACAGGCTGGCCAACTGCTGCTTGAACTGAGAGCCGATCCCAACCGCACTAAGTATCGACGATCGCCGCCTTAGTTTAGGTTGACCAAGTTGTAGTTGTGCCGCCTCGCTCGCTTTGAAAAATTGAATAGCTCACGCAAATGAGCATCATTCGTGTTTCCCAGCACGCTAAAGAGCTCAGCATTGGGTTGGTCCTTGTTTTTCTCGCAAAATCCCTCTGCTTGATAGCGAACATTGCCCGCATAATGGTGAATTTGAAAGGCAAAATCGGCCTGTTCAGTTCTTGATGCACTGAAATTGTTGTGTTCTTGCAGCCGCTGATAAAGTTTTCGCGCAAAGCCCGCGTCACTGCCCTTTGGGACGACGCATTCCTCGTCCAGGAGCGAGAAAATGCCACTGGGGCGTTGCTCGACCATTTCCAGACACGATGCATTATCTTCGTAGTCTACAGCGTTCCACTTAATCCCTTCCTCAATATGAGCCTGTTGTTCCGTGAGTAGAATATCCTGGATAAATTGGTATTGCAGCTTTTCGTTCGCGTAGTTGATACAAAACTGCTCGAACTGATTGATCACAAATTCTTCGAAGCCGAAGATATCGAGGACTGCAATACAGGGCGAGGTGTCCTTGTTCGTTGCTTTATTGGCAGGATTTGTTGGCAGTTCAACTTGTGGTGATGCTGAATTTACTTTTGATACCAGGAACTGGAAAAGGAACGAGTACAATGAGCGAGCCATTGCATCTCGAGCATCTCCACACTGCGCGAGGCTCAAATTTGAATGGAACGTTTCGCCACCAACACTTATTTTTCGGGTCGTAAGCGCTGAAACCAGTTCTTCCTGATCCACAGCAAAAAGTCTTGCAACGATGTCAAGATGCTCCTGAACGGTAAGCGACGAAGGTGATGAAGAGGCGAGTCGACACGGTGCTGACGCCGTTCCATTATCTCCCTCCCCTCATCCTCCCTCGAGGAAACAAACAATACATTTCCAAGATGCAGCAGTGCGCTCAGGATTTTCCAGATCGCTCCTTGCTCAACGTCTGTAAACCCCAGCACCTTCATCGACTGGAGCACCAACTGGAACTGTTTATCATCACGCACGCCATCGTTGCGCTGGAAGCATTGTCCACCATTAATGTACTGAAACTCTTGCGGTGAGAGGTTTACCAGATGCAACTCGCGCTTCATATCATCATCAGCTCCAGCTAACAGCTCATAAAACACGTGAAAATTGCGCTCGCCATCGTTCTGATGCACCACGCGCACCTTTTCCAAAAGGTACGTCTCCACGGACGTGCCCACCATCCTCAGGGATGCATCCAGCTCGTGTCCCTCAAAGAACATGCGTACAAACTTTCCGAATCGACTACTGTTGTCGTTCCTCAGCGTCCGCGCATTGCCAAAGCATTCCAGAATCGGGTTCGCGCTCATCAGCTCACTGCCACTGATCGCGCGCTTCCTCTTATTACTGCTGGTCGGTGCTGAATCCCGACTGCTCTCTGCTAGATAATTCATGATAAACTTGGTGGTTTCCGTCTTGCCCGCGCCGCTCTCGCCGCTCACGAGGATCGTCTGGTTCGTCTTGCCGTCTCCTGGTTCATGCAGTCGTCGTCTCAGCGACCGATAAGCTCCTTCTGCTATAGAAAACACGTGCGGAGGTAGTGCCGTGTAGCCTGGCATCTCATCGAGGTATTTCTGTAGGTTGTAGAGCCCCTCAATATCTTTGAATGGGTTCACTGCGATGAGCACTGCACCTGATCTGCAGTACACCTGGTCGACGCCGTAGCGCTGCGCCAAATAGTCCACGAACGCTGGTTCGTGTAGGTGTGTGAGTGCGTCCAAGTTCTCCACATCTGCCAGCGTCTGGCCGGCTGCAAGCTCATTGGCCGTGCGAACGTCTTGGACTTCATCGGCTTCTACGGTCTCTTCGCTGTCGTTGAGCTGCACCAGCACGCGGGAGGCGTCGCACTCGAGACGACGCAGTACGCGGCCACGCACCCACTCGTAGTCGGTCTCAGCAGCCTGTACACGCACGTAGACCTGCATGGAGAGAGAATTACTGTACCAAGTGGAATTCCTTTTTCCTTGCAGAACTTCTACTTCTCCTCGACGTAACGAGCGCTGTCGCAGACAGATGGCGATTGGGTGAAAATGGACAGCAAGCGATCGGATTGGCTGACTTGAGAAATTGATTGAATCAGATACAATCTAGCTAACTTGTCAATTAGGATACCTATGTCGCTAGTGTATCTGCCTGAGAGCGCGTGGTCCTTGCGTTATGGTGCGTTTTGTCGTCTAGTGACCATCCTACACTGGATTATACTGATTGTATCTATCCCCGACAGGTCCGGACTACTTCACGGTGGCCATCATCAAGTACCTCGTGAAGGAGGACGACTTCGCGCTGTACGAGCTGCAGATCCAGAACGGCCGTCGCAACTGGAAGGTGCTGCGTCGATTCAGCGAGTTCGACTGTCTGCAGGCGAGGTAGGATAGGGAGCAGTGAGAAATGATTCACTCGACCGTTTAGGGTGAGAGCTGACGCTGCGTTCAGTGTGCGCTTCAAAGCAGGTGACCGACTGCCAGTGCTGCCGCCCAAGACCTACTGCTGCCGAGACCTGAACCCAGACTTTCTGGCCAGACGCAAGGAGCTGCTGCAGGTTTTCCTTCACCAGTTGCTGCAGATCCCCGGTATTGCTGACGACGACCACGTGCGTGAGTTCTTGGGCATCAAACTGTCCACGGAGCTCTACGTGTGAGCATCAAAGGCAAGGCTCACCACGCTAGACGCGTACCAAGTTACGCAACGTCACATGCTTGCATCAAAAGTGTGTGCGCCCACCGCGATGAAGGGCGTGAAGCGCACCGTTGCTATATTCAATAACTAATTACACGGCACCTGAGCCGCAATGACTGACATCCACCGCGTCGAAGGCAGAATCAAGATCGGGCAGGGCGACCATATTAAGCTTTGAATTTCTTCTTGCCTTTCTTCTTCTTGCTCTTGGACTTCTTCGACCGGTTGCGGTTGCGGCGGCCAGGCGACGAACCACCACTGCTGACAGGTGAGCTCGCGGCATCCTTGTCTTCTGCCGGGGTGTCGCTGTTTTCAGTCGGGACGTTAATCGAAAGGGATTCAGCAGCTTCAGTGCTTTCTGCCGGGGTGTCCAGCGATAACGGTGCTGCAGACTCTTCTACGGGAGTTGACGCTTTCACCACTGGGCTGGAAGTGATAGCCTCCCACGAATCGGGCGGCGCGCGGGGGCTCTTGGGAGAAGCCAACGCGGTCAACGTCTCCGGCACCTTGACGACAGGTTCAACACTTGCCGACTCAACCGACTCGGCAGCAACCTGCTCCTGCTCTTCTTCCTCGATACTTTCCTCATCTTCCGTCGCCGCTGACGGGACAATATCTTCGTTTATCACGGCAGCATCGTCGACGTTGATAAGCTCGGGGTGCTCTGCGAAAGTGTCATCGACCGGGTCAACTCCACCTGAACGTACTCCTCCTGGTCCAGCGCGATATTCTCAAGCGATTCCTGGAGCAGTTCCTCCGTGAATGCACTCGCAGTTTCAGATACGGCTTGGGTGAAGACAAAGTTCTCACTCAGCTTCCTCGCAACAGCATCCGGTGCCAATTCAGCAATCTTCTTCGGGCTCTCAACAACCTTCTTAGGACTCGCAGTGGCCTTCTTAGGGCTATTGGCGGTCTTCGTAGGGCTCTCAGGGGCCTTCTTAGGACTCCCAGGTGTCTTGTTGGGGCTAGCAACGGCCTCCTCCGACAACTCGATCACATCAGGCTCTGCCTCCTTCTTAGGGCCCTCAACAACCTTCTTAGGGCTTTCAGGCGCCTTCTTCGGGCTGCTGTGGGCCGGCTTAGGGAGCTCCAGGACGGGCGGCTCCACCTCCTCCTTCGGGCTATCAACGGGTTTCTTCGGGCTGCTCTTGGGTGACTTCTTGGGACTGGCAGCAATCTCCTTCTTGGGACTGGCGGCAATCTCCTTCTTGGGACTGGCGGCAACCTTCTCGATAGCAATGGGGTTCTCCACCTTCTTAACTGGAGACTCGAAAGTCACCTGCACCTCTTTCTTCGGAGTCTCGGCCACCTCCTTCAGACTGGATGCCTCAATAGAAGAAGCCGCAGTTGGCGCGTTGGCGTCCTTGTCACCTCCAGTTAAACTGGTCGTAACTGGTACGCTCGTGTCTTCACCGTCCTCGGTGGACAGTGCGCGCGGCTTCTTGCTGTTCACGTGCAGGTAGTAGTAGCCCAGGGCGGCCATGCTCAAGCTGAGCAGCCCCGTCACAAGCAGCAGCGTGGCGCTCGAGTTGCTGGCGGTCGTCATCCTGCCTCGTTCCGCTAGTGATGAGTGGCTCACGCGAAGGAAATGGACCAAGTGATGGATGGGTCACGCACGCCTGGCCAATCGCCGTTGCTTCAAGGCAAGATACCGGTGATACCGTCAGCCAATCACAAACGAGCAAGCACACCGGATTCCGGTGCCGGAAGGCTTGGCATTCGAGTGCATGTTGCCAATAGCTAAGCGGAACCTCTGAGTCTACCGGTACCGGTATCCATTTGCTCGAATGAAACACTTCAGACCAAAAATAACGTACGAAGACGAATATGTACTCGGTGCATAAGTTCGTGAGTCGACCGAAAGCGACCACGCCTCCTAGACTCCTGTCAGACCTGCTGCCTTACCATACTTCATGAAGTACTATACATTATCAAACTTCGCTGCCGACGAGGTCCCAGAAAGCCACGGGCTCCTGGCCTTGCCGCACCGTGTCGCACTTGGCTGGGAACGCCTCGTAGCGCTGCAGGACCTGCGCACCGCTCTCGGCGGCCTCCACTAAATCTTCGGTGACGTCGGTGCCGCACCAAACGGACATATAGTCGGGGCACGCCACGATCAAGCACACCTCACCGATGTCCTTGGTCGGGTCGCGGAAATAGCTCTCACTGATCCCCGCTAGCGGACCCACGAAGAGAGGCTTCACAGCGCCATTGCAGTTGCTGCTCTTGTCGGCGCTGTTGTAAGCCACTTCCACGCGGAACACGATCGTGCGCTGGAGCTTGATCCGACCTTGCGGACGAAGCTGTTCCCACTCGGTCAACTGGAAGATGAAACCAGCATTCGGATCCACGATGGGGCGTGCCTGCCGAACAAAGTCCAGAGCCTTGTACATGTCAATGTTCTTGTACCACATCAAGTACGCGATGGCCATCGTCGGCGAGCGAGAAATACCCTTCACGCAGTGCAGAAAAATCCGTCCACCGCTTTCGCGCGCGCTCAATGAAGTCGAACATGCTGTAGAAGTGCCGCGCGATGTCCTGCGACGAGTGGTCCCGCAGTCTGATGTTGAAGTAGCAGAACTCATCCGGAAAGGAAGCTGGGGCCACGCTGGCTGCGCAGTTAATGACGTGCGTGATGCCTGTCTGGATCAGCATTGCCTTGTTCTTCGCAGCAACAGCACCACCAATGTATAGAAAATCGGTCAACTTGGAGCACACCGCAGCCTGATCATTCCGCCGTTTTGACGCGCCGGTGGCAGTGATGCACGGATCAACGTTGGCTTGGTCTACCTGCGATAAGTCCAACGACAAGTTGCCTGGGTTCCGACTGCGGCGTTGCTGTGGAGGGTACATCCGCTTCGGAGCGCTAACGCTGCCCCGAGACAGCACGGCGACCGACGGAGCTGACGAGGACGACGAACACGACGAGAGCGCCCCTGATACGGCAGTACCCCGACTCTCTAGATTCATCTCGATAGACAACGACGTCCGCTTATCGGGCAGAGACGCACTGTCGAAGTGAGCTGCATCCGACGCCACCAGAGAGCGCTTTCTCGCCTGCGTAAGGGAAGGCGTCAATTGCCTGATGAAGCAGTAGCGCCCGCCTTGCTCTGCGTGAAGCCCTGCTGGCTGCAGACCCGCTTGTTCGGCGTCGGTGGAGTAAACATCACACTGCTGTGCCCCACCTGCCGCGGAGGTGTCGTGTTGTTGTTGTAGCTCTTGCAGACGAATGCTGGTGATGTCGACGTCGGACCTAAGCAAATGGCATAATCCACACACGATCGTCAGAGAATGCAAAGCACACTGACCCCGGACTCCAGCCCAGTCGCCTAGGCTGGATTTTCTGGTTGTCGACTTGCTCATTACCTCTCGAGACGCTCAATGGCCAAGCCTCGTCATCCAGAAACGGATTGCGGTGCATCCCCGGCGACGGACAGACGCCGTCTCGCGGAGAAACGCTCTTCTTCTGCGACGTAGGAAAGACTTTGGACGCCGGCAGCGCCGCCTCTTCTGCAGTCAGCAGCTCTCCGAACGCCTTTGAGCTAGTCGTCAGACCCACGTCAAGAGGATCATTAGCCCAGTCAACCCCAGTAGAAATGCAAGAAAACCACTGAAATGTTACATTTTCCCGTCCGAGTAGCAGCGTGTGAGTGACGGGGGCCCCACAGTAGCGCGACGTCGCACCTTCGGATGCGAATCCAGAGGTGGTAGGGCGTCTGAGTTGGTTCGAAAGGGTTTGTAGCTGTTGGAGGCGCCGGTTGGGGAGCCCGAGGGGGACGACGTCACCGAGTGGGAGAAGAACGAGTGCGGACTCTCGAGCTTCCGTTTGGCGTTGGAGCCTTCTCCTCCGCCTGTTCTGCTGCTGAAGGCGAGTTCCATCGACGTATCCAGAGGCGAATCTGCCTTCAAAAGGAGTTCTTGGGACTGGGAGACAGAGCCTTCTCTCTTGCTCCTGCTCTTCTTAGTCGGATCTGGTGAAGCTGAGCGATATCGGTCTTGTGAAGCTGAGCGACGTCCCAGGCGCTAAAGCAAGTGTCTTGGCAGTGGAGGGGGCTCGCTGCAAGCAGGAGTTTTGCTTTGAAACGTCGTGGAACGATTTCAGAATAGTGACGCTTAGTAAACGCAAGTGAAAAGAGGCACTCAAGTGTCTAGTTGTTTGGTTTAACGTTCAAAAGACTTCGGTTCAGCAACAAATACTTGGATACTCCGCCAGCGGAACTTTGGCAGAAGACGTAAGCGATCTCCGCTTCAGTTATTTTAGAGCTTATTTTCTTGCAATTGGGTCAGAAGCCACAATGCACTTCTCTCAGCAATGGCAGGGTCAGCAGCCATTTCCTCACGGTACAAAACACTTTGCGTGAGGCTTTCCCTTCTTCATTCCTCTCGTGTTCCAATTTCTTTTCTGTCCATCGTTACATGCTCTTGCGATTGCAAAACGACGGCTCCAGCATCCACCCAGACCACTCTCAGTGAGAGTCTCACTGGCCTCTTCGCATCTCCCACCCTCCACCCCACTTCCGTCACCGCTCTCTTTAGCCTCCTCCGATATTCAGCATTCTCCGGAGATCCTGAGTCATGGATAACTCAATGGACATCGATGCCGGAGTCGACACTTCCGGAGGCACAGGCATCGGTGGTAACGGGGGCTGAGACGGCATCGGTGGTAACGGGGGCTGAGATGGCAGAGGTGGCTGAGATGGAGGCGGCCCCGGAGGAAGTGGGGGTGCAATTGGCTCGTTCACATGCTGAACAAGCGGCGGCGTTGGTGGCAGTGGTGGTGCTGGTGCCGGCAAAGTACCATTTCCCAAGACCCCTCCCGGTTTAGTGAGAAAAGGTGGCATCGGTAGCTGAGCGGGGTCTGGTGAGGACTGGAACGCTGACCACGCCCACTTGCCCGAGGCCGACAATTGCTCCTTTTGCTTCCCATTGCGCGGTTGCTGGATGTTGTTCGTTTGGGCGACACTGCTGTTCGTGTTGCCACCCTTGCTTTTCCTTTCTTCGGCTCTTCACCGCCCTCTTTGTCCTTCCGTCGCCGTCCTGGACTCTTCTGTTTGGATCCTCGCTTTGCCGAGCTACTGCGTGCATCTGCGTCCAAGATCGCAGTGCATTCAAACCAAACAGGAGTTTTCAGTTTCAAAAGCAACACAAGCACAAGGCAAGCATTGCAGTAGTATACCTGTAGTAACTTGAACAGGGTTTCCGTTCGCAGCCATAGAGTTTTCAGGTGCGCTGCTTGACAGCATCATGGACGGTGTGAGCAGTAGTTTGCTGCCGCTGTCTGTCCGAGACTCCCGGGTTGTCTTGGCGATAGATACAGGTTTGGACACTGCAGCCTGCTGCTCTGACGGGTACACGAAGTAGCCGAGCTCTTTGTCCCACACACGCGTCCACGTCCATGTCCTCCCTCTCGTCGTCCCCTTCTGCAAATTGCAGCGAGTCGTTCACATTGTCGTCGCAATCGAAGAACGGCACCAATGGGCGTCCGACTAGATCCCGCGACGTCATTGGCTTGGAGTGCGGTAGGTGACGAGGAAAAGTAAAACAAAATGTACAAACTGAAGCTACAGTGGCTGACGCTTGTAAGCAGCTCCGATCGACTTTACACGGCTGGGTTGTCGTCTGTAGCCGCTGAATTCAGGATCAAAGCACGGATTCCGACGCGGCACAATCTCCTGCGTCTGATGGTGAGCTTCGAATCGGTCGGGGGCGTGCGGGGGCGGCGTGTACAACGATGTCTTGAAGTGTCGATCCGCTCTGCAGTCTTCCCCTTTCGGACTGAGAGAACGCGGGCAAGGTGGTTTTCGATATCTGGCTTCTGATTCGCTGAAAAGAGAAAGGTCTCAGGTACGGTAAGTGCAATAACGACTTCGCAAATGGAATTTAATTGAACATAGTTCGATCCAGCTAAGTGATCTTAAAGGGCTAGAAGGGTTTTAATTTGTGGGTGGAAATACTTGTCCACGACACCCAGTAGAAATTCGATGGAGAACTGCAGGTGGTTTCCGTCTGTGGAGAGGAAGTGCACCTTGCCCGCTTTATCCAGAGTCTGCAGTCCGAACAAGTCTTCCTCGTACCACCTGGTCTCGTTGAAGCTCAGCACGGTCTTGTACGGGTCGCCGTCTTGATATGCGCCGAACCACTCGGATTCTTTCGGGAAGACCTGCGTGTCCTGGTTCGCGCGGACGAGCACGAGGTTCTGTAGCTTGGAGAAATTGTCCTTGTACGTCTGGTTCGTAGACGTCTTCTCGTTGTTGAGGTCGGGCAGGAACTCAGCTGTGCAATACGCAAGGTTAGTACTGCAAAAGCTTGGACCGACTACATGTACACCAATTGTGAAGCTTACCGTGCTTTAGAAAGGCTTCAATGCGGAGAGGGTCGCGAAAGTAATTTGCTTGGGCAATGCGCTCTGTAGCAAAGAAAAATGTCATCAGCAGCTATCACAACAATGTCTCCTTCCCATTAATCGCGTACCTTGAACTCGTTTAGTATACACAGCTTCCCCGATAAGCTGGACAACAGCAGCAAAACTCGTTAGGTGCTCTGCCGTTCACAAGATCAAGATGTGACAATTACCCTGTCAATTTCCTTGCAAATAAAGTTGAGAGGCGAGCACTGCGGTAGCCCACCCACCCCTGCAAGTGGTCCGTGAAAAGATAAAAAGTTGTGGACAGGCGGGTCGTTGAAACGCTCAATGTACGCTCGGATCAACAAGTTACCCTGAACACCATCGCTCGTGTTAGTATCGCGGCAACTCATACAGCCCACAGCTGCTGTCATTTACCTGAGAAAACCCTGCAGCATTGAATCCATTCGCCAGACGTGGGTCCTGCAGGTGAAGTGCACGCATTGTCAGTAAAGCAGCAGCTGATTGGCGTCTGTCTCCGTCGCACCTCTCGGACGATCTTGGCGAACATATCGGTCTGGTTGTTCATCGTGACGAAGAAGCTATTCTGTACGTCTTCCGCCACTGAATTGCCAAGCTGCACGCTCGTCACATACACTCCGAGGTGCTGCGCGATCGCCTGTCATTGCCCAGCGTCACAATTGTCAACCCCAGCGCCTCCTTGCAGCCAACAGGACACCCGCCACTACCTTCTGGATGCGCTTCATGCCTCCATTGCCTGCAGCGTCGCCCATGCCATGCATCAGCACCACAGGCAGCGTTGTCCTCTGCTCGAACACTGGCGTCTTCTCCGCAGCCGTCTCCTCCAACTGCAGCGCCACTTCCGCCTCAAAATACGACGCCGACTCTTGACTGATCAACACAAACTGCACCAGCACCAGCACCGCCGTGACAGCTGCCACTAGAAGCAGCATTCGGTTGCCTCGCGCCATCGCGGATCCTCAATCTCTTCTTCAAGTCACTAAAGTGGATTCGTCCCACCTGATACCGTAAGTACGCAGCCGTCAGCCTTAGGTGCGCAATGAGCCTTTCCCCCGATTAAGTACGATCCACGTCTGGCTGAAAATCGCTCGTAGCCTAGACCTCGAGGTGCGGACGACAGCGACCCATTGATCATGTCTGCGTATGCTCGCTCGAAGCTGGTGCGTGGCGCAGGTGACGCCATGTCGCGTGGAGGCGCCCGTGGCTGGGGCTGGTTCCACCGCTCGCTTGCCAAGATGAACGCGCCTGAGGCAGCCGCCGTGGCCTACGACGCTGTGGTGCCCACACCCTCGCAGCCTCGACCGCGCGCCTTCCTGGACGTGAGCATCGGCGGCGCCAAGCCCGAGCGCCTCGTGGTGGAGCTGGCCCAGGACATTGTGCCGCAGACGACCGCCAACTTCATCAAGATGTGCACGGATGGCTTCACGTCGGCGGCGCTGGGCTCCGGCTCGTACAAGAATTCGCGCTTCCACAACGTGACCAAGGGCGTGTACCTCGTGGGTGGCGACGTGCTCAAGGGCGACGGCACAGGTGGCCACGCCGCGCTGGAGGACAACCAGCGCTACTTCGACGACGAGAACTACGCGCTGCAGTTCACGGAGCAGGGCGTGCTGGGCATGGCCAACGCCGGCATCAACAAGAACGCGTCGCAGTTCTTCATCTCGCTGGCGCCGCTGCCGCACCTCAACGGCCGCAACGTCGCGTTCGGCAAGGTTGTGGAGGGACAGAATGTGTTAAAGAGTATTGAGGGCGTGTACTGTGTCAAACACAAGCCGCTGACCGAGATCCAGATCGTCGACTGCGGTGTGTTGTAGGCAGCGAGACAGGGCCATGCTTCCTTGCATACACTAGCGAGAATCAGACAGACACAGAAGAAGGAGGGCGGCCGGGTGATGAACTAATAGAAGAAACACGATGCGTGGCGGCGCTTGAGCTCTTTGAGATGTTGGCGTTGTGCGTGTTTGCGGGGGCAGCAACCATGTCTACAGGTAGTCGACATGCAAGTAGCGTTGCGTAAGCTCTTACTATAGAGCTACGTGAACTGCCTGCTGGCACGCGTAGTGTGTCTCAATCATGCACTTCAAGTGAAGGCTTGCACTGGTTTCAGGCACATGACAACCTCGAGGTGGCTGGTCTCAGCAAAGCAACCACAACACAGGCAGTTTTTGAACTGTTTTCGTTTTAACTTCGGTAAAATATACACGCATGAAGACAACTCCCTCGCCACCACCGCTCACCATGACGCGGCCGCACTATTCAAACTTAGGCAGCTCCTTGGCGAAGATGTCTTGCCTGCAGCTTACTTAGAACTGCGATTCCGTGACACCGTGGCCCATCGTGTTCGTCGACGACAGTCCGCCCGTGATGGTGTTCTGCATGGCGTCCACGAGGTCAGTGCCCGACCAGCCCTGGTGCTTCAGGGTCTCGACACCCTCGTTACGCTCAGCACGCTGCACACCCTCGACATAGGCGAGCATGCCGCGCTTGGCGTAGTCGCGTGCGAAGCGAGTGATGCCCAGGAGTCGCTGTGGAATCCAGCGAGCGTGATGAACATCCAGCAGAAACCCATGCGACCCAGATCCGTCACGAAAGTCTCAATCTCCGTGTCTGACATGCCAGCAGCATCCCAGTTGAACGACGGCGACAAGTTGTACGCCAGCATCTGGTGCGGAACCTTGGCCTTGACACCCTCGGCGAAGGTGCGCGCAAGAGGCACACCCGGCTTGGCAGTCTCCATCCAGATCAGGTCGGCGTACTCTCCGTAGGCACGGCCACGGGCAATGCAGTACTCCACACCGCCGCGCACACGGTAGTATCCCTCCACCGTGCGAGCCAGGTCCCAGTCGAAGGCGATATTGACGCCGAGCGACTTGGCTAGAGCCTGCAGCTTGGGCAGACTCAGCTCGAGGCACTGAGCGTTCCACTTAGCAAGTGCATCCGAGCGGCCCGACTTCTTCAGAGCATCACGGACAGCCTCCGGGTAGGTCGTGGCGTGTGCACGCTTGTCCCAGTCGCCCTCACGGCCAGCGTGGGTGGCATCAATGTACGACTCCACGTTCAGGTTGGTGGCGCCAATGATGAAGGGGTGGTCGCGCGGGTCGATGTTGTTATCCAGCAGCGTAGCAGCCTCGGCGTCTGTGCGGGCCACAATGACCAGCGGGCTGCCAAGGACGTCGGCCTGCAGACGGGCCGCAATGAGGCGCTGGATGTGCTCCTGCACCGAGACCAGCACCTTGCCGCCCATGTGACCGCACTTCTTGGTGCCGGGCTTCTGGTCCTCGAGGTGGATGCCCGAGGCGCCGCGTTCAATGAACATCTTGGTCAACTTCATGACGGCAGTGAGACCGCCGTGGCCAGTGTCGGCGTCGGCCACAATGGGGCGCAGGAAGTCCGTGGGCGGCGTGCGCGCGCTCCTCGGCCGTCATGCGGCGCCGGGCCTCGTACTGCTTGCGGTCGTGGAAGAGCTGCGCGCGGAAGAGCTGGTCCACCTTGTTGGGCACCGTGTCCATGGGGTAGTCGGCCACATCGGGGCCAGGCTCGTTGGACGTGGAGGCCGTGGACGACGACTGCCAGCCACTCACGTACACAGTGGACAGGTGCTTGGCCATCTGCGTGACCTGGATCGTGTCCAGCGCGCCGAACGTGTGGCTCGTTTTCTCAGCGGCTTGCAGCTCACGCAGCATCTTGTACAGCTTGCGAGACATGGCGGCGCCCACGTTGGCGGCAGGGACGGTGCCCTGGAGCTTCACCACGTCCTCAGGCCCGTACGGACGCTTGACGTGGCGGAAGCGCTCGTCCTTCAGGAAGGCCTCCGTCTGTTTCACGCGCTGAGCGTAGGCGCTCTCCTCTGCGCGCGGGTCGTGCGAGCTCAAGTGGCTGGCGATCTGGCTGATGCGGACGTGCGGCGCGCTCATGGTGCTGTGGATGCGGATTGGCTTGACTTGTGCGGGGCAGGCGGCGAATTGGGAACTAAGCTCTTGGCGCGCACGGTGACGCAAAGATCAGAAGTTGAGGGGTCTCGCCACATTATTGGTTGAAAAGATGGGATTGCGGTGTGGGGATTGGCTGAAAAGAGAAAACGGCGCCTACGCACTGCTGTCACCAACTCATTTGGGTAGAAAACCTACGTTCAATACTGGGCCAAGTCACGTCGGGTTTGCCGCGGCCGAGTCCCATATTGCGCATCGCGTGCCCGACGTGGAAGTTTCGCGCAGATGTTGAAGCTGGTTCATTGCGAGTCAACCGGTGCTGAAAATGGCAAAGCCTCAAATGTGGCGCACCATCTGAAATAGACCTAAAACAAGGCTGGGACGCTGTTTTCAAAGCGAAAGCGATGCATGTAGTTCAAACAGGGCAGAAGACTCTTGAGGTACTGTGGCCCAAGACACCTCTCCTCTAGTTGTGGCAAGTTGTCTATTTCTTGGCTTGCAAACCACATTGCGAGTCATATCGCTCGCATTTCACCATCGGCGATGGTCCCATCTTGAAGGCGATGACCCAAGCGTGACCAGGCCGTGTCGACGGATGTTAAATGCCGAGTGGTACCGGTACGTCCACCTTTCCGTTTGCACAAACCCCGTCGTGCTCGTTCTTGTGGACCTGAGTCAAGCAGGCACTGTTTCTAACGTCCCAATGCCGAGCGAGCGCCTCAATGCGAAACCGAGCTGCTTCGGGTTGCTGAATTTGTGGTGGATGTTCAAACGATTCCTAGCTGCTACAGCTACCGAAACGCTTCACCGTACACCGGAACGACGACGATGCAACTGTGTGGGTTCCTCTCTGTAGTTCTCGCACCTGTGCCGCCCTGCGCTATCACTTTACGTCTCTGTGTTTTGTGGACAAGCACCAGAATCCGTCGTTCGGGCGCAAACAGCTCGTCGTGCAACTACAACTAAGCTACTAAGCTTAGCATCGACAGTAGCGTTGTCACTATAATACAAGTCACTTAAATGGCTGACTCGCTGCACTCGCCTACCAGGTAGTTACATATCATCCGTCTTGAAGACGCTGTTCAACTGTATGAATCCATTTTTTGTTGTGCTCTTCAACTGTCGGTCCGCCGTTTCCCCATTCCACCTGGTTAGTGCGCTGGCTTTGCGGGCCGAAACCTTAGCACGCCGGCGGCTACACGACTTGGCCATGGCGACGCCCAAGCGCCGCCAGAGCATCGAGGTGTTCCGTCTGCGGCTGCGTGAGACGATGAACGAGGGCGGCGACGACGGCGAGAGCGTCACGAGCAGCAGCATGCGCAGTCTGCCGAGTCTCCCGGAGCAGGAGCCGCTCAGACCCGACCCGAAGCCCAAACTGATACGCGCGCAGTCCGCCAGCAGAGTGCAGAGCAAGCGCCGCATCCGCGTAGACGTCAACATCGACGAGGACAGCGACGAGGAGTTCGCGGCCGGCCAGGAGATCAAGATCGACGATGACAGCGACGGGGACGAGGAGATCGATGGCCGTGAACCGAGTGAGCGCCACAGACCGTGTCTAGTCACGGCGTCCTCTTCAGGAGGAGACAGTAGCACAAGGACGATGCGCTGCAGCTTGGACGCTGCAGAAACTCCAGCAATTGAGGCGGTGGACGAGAACGTTGCGACTTCAGAGCAGCACGAGACGCTGACACCGGAACTTTGGAGCCGGTGGCAGTGCAGACGCGGTCGAAGTCGGCGTCCGTGGCAAGTGACAGCATCCGCGAGTCGCGGCGTGTGGTGCTGGTGACCAGGCCGAGCCAACGGTACGCTCCCTTTTGGTAGTTTAAGGGATTTCTGGGTCTAACGGACAGGATGACTGTGTCTGTGCAGTGATATTGAAATGTGGACGGAGCGCGCCACCAGCACCATGGTCAAGTCCACGGGTAGCAATGCAAGACCCACACCTACGAGTGCACAGAGTCGGCGGTGGGTGCTCGAGTACAAGCCCGTGGTTCGACACTCTGGCTGGCTGATCAAGCGCGGCCATGGGCTGAGGAATTTCAAGCGCCGGTTGTTCTGCATTGTGGACAATGAGCTTATTTATCACGACACACATGATGCCACCGAGGTGCGTGGCCGATTGGACCTTACTCGGAGGAGCTCGGTGCAGTGCATGTTGCACAGCGGATTCAAGTTCGCACAGGGCAACTACAGCATGGTGTTGTACGCCATGGATAACCACGACCGCGACGTATGGATCCGCAAATTGCAGGAGCATAACGTGCAACTGTTGCCTGAAGGTGCCAAGACTGCTAAACTTATCAAGCAACACAGCGATAATGCTGATAAAGGTGGCCCCACCCTCTTCTCCGGCTGGCTGCGCAAGCGTGGTCGGATGGTAAAATCAACGAAGCGCCGCTGGTTCGAGCTCTCGAACGGAACGCTTTCGTACTTCGCTCACCCGCAGGGCGGCTCACGGAAAGGCTCTATTGACGTCTCCCATGCGCGGGTATCCTCTGTAGACACCCTGAAAACGGGTGAGAGACACAGTTTCCAGATCTGTACGCCCAGTCGCAACCTGTTCCTGCATGCTGATAGTCAAGAAGAGCGATCGCTTTGGCTGGCTGCCCTCGCTTCAGTTGGCGAAGGAAGCACCAACACATTGGCAATGCAGTCCGGTGCGACACCATCCAAGCCTGATGCAAACGATTTTGCCATGCCTACTAGCGCATCGGAGATTGGCCGAATGTGCAAGTGCGGCGCGATGGACGAAGGCGGCGCGGCTATTGACGGTATTTGCCGTCGCTGCATGTCCTCGTTCATTTCTAATACGGAGGACGCGATGGTCGACGTGGCACGTGAAGTACAACTACTGCTGTCCTCTCCGTACTCCCCTGAGGGCTGCACATCTGCGGCATTCCTGAAGGAGCACGCTGGCCGTCTGGTTTCAAACGCGACGGTGCGGGAGTTTATGACAGGGCTGTCCGACTACTTGGTCCATACCCGCTTGAAGCAGCTCCTGATGCTTGCAGGCGTTGCACAACCTGACATTTCGGACAGTGACTCGGACGATGATGGAGTTAAAGGGAACGTGAACGCTAATGCGGCCCGCCCGCAAGATGCTGCTGTGATCAGTGAGATCACCAACAACATTCAGACGATCGTGCACGAACAGATCGAAGAGCGAGTATTCTTTCCGCTCTATCGCACGTTATTGACTAATGTGCGCGCTCAAACTCGAGAGGATGCAAAGGTGCTGAAGGGCAAGATTGAGATCTTGCGCAGCAAGTCTCAGGCGTTCTTCGGCATCGGCCCCGACAGCGTGTCGTCCTCAAAGTGGTTCTCCGCATGTGCTAAACTGCGAGAGGTGGACAAGGTTAGTCTTCCGTACATGAAGCGCGCACAGTTGCTGGCAGCCTGCAAGGAGATTTATGCCATTTTCCACACCGAGCACCCAACGCAGGCGCCCATGAGCGCCGATTCGTTCATCCCTGCTTTCATCTACGTGCTGATTCACTCGCATCTACGCGATCCCGTGGCGCTCAAGGAGTTGATCACGTTTTTCGATTCGGGCAGCCAGCAGGGGAAATTGCGTATTTCGTGACGTGTCTGGAGATTGCGCTTGAGTACATCCGATCGCTGCTGACGGCGTGCACCGTAGTGTTGTCATCGTCCCGTAAGCTCGGCATCGAGTTCTCCAAGCATCCTGACGCCGACGTGGTGGTTGTTCATCGACTCGTTCCGGGCGAGCAGGCCCAGCAGAGCGGCGCAATCAACGCCGGTGATGTGCTTGTCGCCGTGAACGGACTGCCCGTGTACGAGATGGAGCTGGCCGACGTCGTGAAGCTCTGGCGCGGCGTGGACGGTGAGGCCGAGTTCTGTTTTCTGCCCATGAACGAGTATCTGCGCAAGTACGGCACGTCTTGAGCTGGTGATTTTGTTATTCCGAGGCAGTTGTTAGTTGTTGCTGCCACCTCGAGCGCCGATAGTAGGCGAGCGAGTGCATATTCGTCGTTGACGTTGTGTCGTTTTACTGTTCGTAATCCAGATTGATCACGAGAAACCTTGAAGTTGTTGAAGTTGTTTTTGTGTTCGGTCATGAAGAGAACAGGTAATACACTGTAGTACAATGCACAAGTAGTGCTGGATGGCATCACCTCCTTTTCAATCACAGCTTCACTGCTCAGACACCGTCTCTAAAGATACAGGCGAAATATCTAAGTCATCAGGAGGTGAAGATGAATACACCAGGTGGCAAAATGCCAAGTATGACCAGCCCCATCCTCTGCCGGATACTTCTCGTACCTCTACATGCGTGAGCATATTGCACCACCTTGACCTGTGTACACCAGCATAACTCAAAGAGAGGCGAAACACTGCAATGCGGGGCTCGAGCGACTTCCTCCGCGTCAAGAACCTGTGGCAGACGCGCATCGGGCGCTCGCAAAGCCGAGAAAACGCAGCTCAAGACACCACCACCACAGCCTCAGAGCGCGACTATCGCGAGTCCATCCTTGAAAACGAGGTGCAATCCCAGACGCCTCACACGCCGGCCATCGATGCAGACTTCCACAAATACTCAATGGAGTATGACCCACAGATCACCAAACCAGCAGCAAACGAAGAGGTGACGCCTGTATCACCAGCCTCGTCGTCTTCCACCTCAGCATCAACGGAGTCGCCATCGCCATCGCCTGAGAAAGCCACTGCGAACCCCGTTACGTCCATGTTCAGGACGTTCTCGGACGTGTGCGTCTTCCCGAGTATCATGAGCAAACCTCCTCCTGCTCCTACGACGTCTTCGTCAGTATCATCAACGCTGCTGTCTTTTGCACCGACCCCGTGGAGAACCACCCGTTCGTCTTCAGACTGCTCCAGCTCGTCCTTTTCATTCGCGTCGGTGAGTTTATCATCGGCACTCTCACCTCGTGAGGCTGCCGAGAACGCCATCAACAATGTCCACAACGTGAGCTCTCGGTGTCGAACTGCAGTGTCCAGCGCCATCTCTCGGGAAGTCCGTACGGTGAATTGGTTGTCGTTGACGTCCTGGAAGCCCGCGGCCTCGCACTCGACCGGGACGAAAGTGGCGACGATCTTCCGTTCGCCGTCACGATGCAGCTCGGTCGATTGAGTCGCAAGACTAGGCCTGTGGACCGTGACAACTGTATGGTGAGCGAACGCTTTGTCTTCTGGTTGGCATCTTCGCCCACCATTGACCAGCGCACGCTCGACATCTTCGTGTATGGAAATGACCAGCGAGACCTTGGAGAAGTGCATCTGAGCCTGGCCATGCCTGTGAACGAGGCGTTTGCAGACTGGTACCCGCTGGTTCGCAGAGCTGACGGTCTGAAGCACGGTTCGGTGCGAGTGGCAATGCGACGATTTGTGCTCACATCGTCGCCGATGCTTGAAGCCGGCAAGACGCTGGGCGAACGAGAAGGCTGTCTGTGCTTCAGTGACAGCAAACGCTACGGAGAACTTCTGCCTGAGCTGTGGAGCTGCTTTCCCTGTGCTGAGCCGGAAGTGACCGAGTCTTTGATGAGCCCAAAGGAGGAGGATATTAGTAGCAAGCTCGGGCGCTTGATCGACTTCGAACAAGTCCAGCGAGACGTTTTCTGATCCAGTATCCCGTGGTGCTGTAGGTCGATCGTAGACCCACCATTTTATTCAAATAAGCAAGTGACGTTCATCGTGACAATATCTTGTTGCTCCATTGATGTCCATCGCTACATTTCCTTGCTGCTCATCGTGCCGTGTTCAAAACTTGCTGTCTCAACCCAAGTCTGCAGGCAGATGCAAGCAGTAGCCACGCAACGAGGACAAGAAGACGCGACTTCTCCCACTTGGTCCAGTACGAGGGCGTTCGACGAATGTCTGGCTGTTTGTAGAGGGCTGACCGTTGACTGTGTGAGGGAAAGCAGGAGGATGAAGAGAAGGAGGAACCCGTGGAGGTGAAGCCCAACTTCGGACTCACGGGCGCGCTGGCCAAGGATCAGACGACGGGGAACGTGCAGAACGAAGTGGCCTTCAAGTTCTCGGAGGCCCGGCAGCCCACCAAGTGCTACCGGTTCTACGTGTTCAAGGACGACAAGAATGTTGGGGAGACTGGGGAAATGCAGTGAGTTGTTGCCAGTCAAGAGGAGACTGACGACTGGTGTTTGTGTGTGCAGCAACACTCCATGTGCATCGCAAGAGCGCGTTCCTCGACATCCCCACGGAGCACTCGTCGTGCTCGAAGCAAGCAACATGCCGTGCTACAGTACCGAATGTACCAGAACGAGACTGAGGACGATTCGAGCAGGAAGTGCGGCCGTACATTTTGGACCTCAACAGCACGAACTCGACATTCGTCAATGGGCGGAAGGTCGACGGCTCGCGCTACATTGAGCTCAAGGAGAAGGACGTGCTCAAGTTCGGCGAGAGCACCCGCGAGTACGTGCTCATGTGCGCCTGCTTCGAAGCAAAACGATAAATGCTGTAGGAACGATATAAGACAAGACAATACTTAGTGAAAAGGCTTAATCGTTTCAATATATAACATGCAAACTTGACTTCACGCTTCTTCACCAGGTCTCTTGGCAAGGATTGGATCGGGCCATCAAGCACCACGTAGCAGTAAAAGAGGTGGCAGGGCACAACACACGAGGAAAGGATCGGACGCAAGCACCGAAGAAAAGTAAAGGAGCAGGCGAGTGAGCGATCACAGTGGCCAACAGGGAGTGATGAGTCCCTGTCGACCACTGCGAAAGCACACCGCGCCCACACCGTACACGAAGCGCACCAGGACGGCAGCTGCAACGGGGGTAATGCGCCCCGATCAACCGAGTCAGTTCGCGCAACATGACGTACGGCTACCAAGCCTCAGCACTCACGTCCAGGAGCCTTCGACGAGCGAGCGACCACAGAATAGTGCGCAGAGAGAAATGCGTCTCTGCGTCGACAAACAGGCGTAAAGGAGAGTAATGAGTCTTCTCGCTTGTCTCCGCCGCTTTCTTCTGCTTCCGGCGCTGTTGCATCTTCGCCGCGGTGTTGCACAAGGTTTACGTCCTGGACGCAGCTTTCTCCAAACGCGTGTCCAGAGTTTGTCGAGTCCGTCATGGACTCTCGCTGTCCTCCTCAACCGCCCGCTTCCGGGACTACTTGCCGTTGTGCGTCCAAGAAGAGCAGTCTGTGGACGTCACCGTCATCATCATGCTCTTGCGGTGCTTGGGCTACTGGTGCGTCCGCGACAAGATGTTGTCTCTCGCTTGCGGCACTGCTTGCAATTATGCATCCAGGAAGAGCAGCCCGTTGACGGGACCGTCATCATCACGCACTTCAAAAATTTTGGCTGCTGCGTCCGTACGAGACGGCGAGGATGCTGACCAGGTCTCCCGATTATGGCATTTTTATTTATGAGTAGGCCTCCTCTGACATAAATAATGTCATCTTACAGCAGCGAACAATAAATAATGAAGCGCAAGCTGACGTTGCATTGCACCTGCAAAACCATGAAAACTTAAGTGTGCACGGGAGTATAAGCACATACTACGTAGTACTTCGAAGTGCGTTGCTTAAAACCTTAAAAAACAACCGATTTGACAGCTTGAATCACTTTATTAAGAGGAAAACTGAGTTCCATAAATTATGTAGCGGTGCGTCCTATGGTCTTCCTGGTTGGCAGAAATAAATATATTATGTATGGTTTCATAAGAAATTATTGAAAAGACCATGCCATAATCGGGACCCCTGATGCTGACGAGGTCACAGAGCTCTTCCATGGCGCAGTCGTTCTACGGCATGCTCAAAGCCTTCTCCACGGTCACACACGTGGCTACCGTCGTGTTTTCAGTATTGTTTGGGCTGACCGGCGAGCGACAACTCTTCTCTTCCACCGAACTCAGATACTTGGCCAGGTCATCTTCGCACAGCAGCTTCCGCTGCGTGTCCAGTTCTTCTATCTGCTGCACATCCTTGAGCAGCATGTTGGCGGCCTTGTGAGGTTTGCTGGTACGTTGTATTGCGTGTTGATACCATGACAGAGGTTGCTGGGCAGAAGGCCAAGCAGGGGCCACCGACGCTCAAAAGCTGGAGTGCCGTGCGGCGTCGGCAGGTGCCCTCCAACGAATGTATTTGACGTACTTAGGGAGAAATGGCTGGCAACAGCACGCGCAGCGTGGCTCGCTATCTAAAGATCTGTTCTGCCGTGGCCTCGCAGAGAACCACGGCTATGACCTGCAACTCACTTCACAGGCCTCATCCGTCTCCGCTCTCTCCTTCAGCGCCATCACCTCGCTGCGGAGCATCGGGCACCCCTCCACGTACTGCAGGATCTTGTCCTGGGCCTCTGCATACTGCTTAGTGAGCTCTGCGAGCTGCTTGGCGTGGGCCTCAGTGAGCCGCTTGACGAGGTCCTTCGATGCCTCCTTCGTGGCCTCCTTCACGGCCTACTTGCTGGCCCGCTTGTACGCGACCAAGGAGTCTTGTTGCTGCTGTTGGACGAAGTTTAGCTTGGAGGCCTTGTGCTTGATCTTCTGCGTGGTCTGGCGCAGCTCCGCGGTGAGCACCTGGTTCTAGGATGATGATTTCGATCAATAGTGCCAGTGATCTCAAAACCTTGAGACGCAAATATGTTATTGGAGCTGATTGAAACCCGCCCGAATGTGACCCACAATGATTGAGAACAACGCCAACTACACGCCTCCGATCAAATTCGTGCTCAATGTGGTTGGGCCACTTTCGAACTCCAGAACCACAACGATAAAAGCAGTGTAGAAAAGCAGAACCCCGCAGAAGAGGAACCAGTTGTCGATCTTAACCACGAGGCGAGAAATAAAAATATTGGTTTCTGCCGAGCATGGTCTTTCGTCCGCATGCGTTCATCAGTCGCTTTTCTGATGGCCACATAGATCACTAGCTGGAACACGATATGAAAGATAATCAAGAGTTGCGGGCTGAACCCCACGTGTACAGTCCAGGGTGATATCATCTGGGAGCTTATTGGTCCCGACGAGAAGCCTGCACTAGAAAAGAGAAGAGAGTCAGTACAGTGCTACCCCTCGTTATGCGCACCTCGATAATCCAATGACCCCGTCAAATCAGTTTAGAAATTATTTCAATTTTTAACCAAATTGCTGCATTATTTTTGTTCTATACCTAATCCCTCTAAAAACACTTTGCCGAACCCACTGCGCATAACGAGGGATAGCACTGTACACGATTGACTTGTCTTGAGAAAACGTAAGTCCATCAACCGACGAAATGAAAAGAGCTTTCTATTGACTAAAATAAATGGTTTATTAACGTGTTTGACGTTTGCGTGACTTGAACGGAAGAACACGACTGCGCGTGGTGTCAGCCACGCGCACTAATCTCAACACGGTGGTGAGTTTGATCTGGTCCGTTCTACGCGTGCGTGCGCTAGGCTTTAACTTCAGTGTATCGTAGCCCGTCTTGAACAGCTCGATGGCGTGTTCTTCATCGCAGATGACCGGCATTGGTAAGCCCTTTTGCACTTCGATGCCGTTGATAATGTGCCTCATTATCATCGACCTATCTGATAGAGTTGCTTTCGTTTTTGGTGTGCTCAGATCGTCGGATGAAATACCGTTATACGGAGGATACCCGCGCCTGACATCGCCAAACCACCACAGCATCCAAGCTGCAAGTGGATCAATGCTAGGAAATCAAAGTCTCTCGGCAGCAGGTGAAATGTTTCTCCCTATGTATAGTTTTGACGTGCCGGTGCTGACGATGATACACTTGTTGGATCTTTCGTATTCGTTCCCCTGCAGGCCCAAGCCCGTCAAGAGAGACGTGAGTTCCTCGCGTAGCAGCTCCCTTGTGATATTACCTGCCGCTACGCCTGTTTTCTCCAGCACATGCTCCATTCGCTGCTCCTACACATCGGGGAGAGCATCAATCGAGTTTTTGCTGCCTGTCTAGTATTTTTATATAGTTCAATATGGGGTGGAATTCCAGTTGGGTGCATCGTTTTCGACTCCTCGTTCTCCAAATTTGATAAAAACTCATCCAAAATCGCCAGGTTAGTAAACACTGAGGTTGACCGCAGTTGATGATTGCTGGGCAGCTCGTTTAGAAGAAATTCGGCATGTTGCACTAATGAGGCAAGACAAAGCTCCAAAATTGCAACGAGATTAGGATCCTTCCTGTCCACAACTCCCTGCGAGCTTCCATCACTCATGACATCTTTTTGAGCACTGCCTGCAGGCTGACTTGTACGCTAGTGTTTTGACCAATGAGAGAGCGGTCTTATCGTCGGCGAATGGACTTACGATTTCTCGGAAGGATTCGATCCGTAGCCGCTCATAGTGGATCACAGTCATAATAGCCGATCGGGATTCGTAATTCATATGAAACTTACGGAACACCGGCAATGAATGAGGGACAGCACGTAGCAGCCACGTACGTATTGGGTCACATCTTGTTCTTCGTTGTCTTCTGTTTGTTCTCATGCATCGTCTGGGACTTGGTATTGCAGCGAACGGCCACAACTCCCCTTTGGCGGTCGTATGGATTGTTTGGCACGAGTCGTGAAGGGTGGCAAGTTTCGTTGCGGCACCGCGAAATGAACGGACAGAACAATTTCGGCGGGAAGAACGATGTCTATGTATTGATTGGCCTTCATTACCATGCAGTTTTCGGCTCGACTCTAGCTAGCGGCTCGGAGGAGTCATGGTCATGCTCAGTGACTGCACTATATACTGTAGATATAGAAATAGCGGCGACTTCGCTACGCACGATGTGGATTGCTCACATGCATAGCAAACTCAACAAACCACCTGGCTGCTTAGTACAAACGCTTCTCGTACGTGTACAGCGAGTGCACGTTGCCCTCACGCTGGGCAGCCGGCGTACGCAGCTCAAAGCGGAGCTCGCCGTTGTGCAGGGCCTCGTGCACGTTCTCGAGGCTGACCTGGCCCAGGTCCTGCAGGCCGTGTTTGATGCCCTGCTGTAGGTACGGGATGTACTTCATCAGTGAACCCTTGTCAACGACAGCACCGCTCACACCCTGAGCGACCTTGACGCTGGCGTGGGTGGCGAAGTAGCGCTTGGACGAACCAGCGGTCATGGCCTCAATGGAGCCCATGCCACGGTACTTCTTAAGACGGACGCCGTCCTGGAAGTAGTACTGGCCCGGGGACTCTTCGGTACCGGCGAAGAGCGAACCGCACATTACAGCCGAGGCACCGACGGTCAGGGCCTTGACGATGTGGCCCGAGCTGGCAATACCACCGTCGGCAATGACAGGCACGCCGAACTGACGGGCGTAGCGAGCCGTGTTGTAGACGGAGCTGGCCTGGGCGCGGCCGACAGCGCACACCTCCTGCGTGGTACAGATGGAGCCGACACCCATTCCAACCTTGAGGCCATCAGCACCGGCGTCGATGAGACGCTTGCACTGCATGCGGGTGACGACGTTTCCGCCGATCACGTCAATGTGCGGGTACGTGGCTTTGATCCACTTGATGAGGTCCACTTGGAATGTCGAGTCTCCCTGCGACGAGTCGATCACAATAAGGTTCACGCCAGCCTTGACGAGTTCCGTGCAGCGTTCACGGTCGTTGGGGCGCGTGCCAATAGCAGCACCCACAAGCAGTTGCTTGTTGGCGTCCTTTGAGGCGTTGGGGAAGTCGCGGTTCTTAACCAAATCGCGACGCGAGATGAGCGACATGAACTCACCCTTGGCGTTCACGATCGGGAGCTTGCCCTTCTTGCTCTCGCGCAGGATGCGGTTGGCCTCACTGAGCGAGACGCCCTCGGGAGCGGTGACCAGAGTGGTGGACATGACCTCCTTGAGCTTGGTGGCGCGGTCCTCGATGAAATCGATGTCGCGGTTGCTCACGATGCCCACGAGAACGCTGCCGACCTTGCCGCTCTCGGTGATGGGGATGCCAGCGAAGCCGAACTCGGCCTTGATGCGGTCCACGTCGGCCAGCGAGTCCTCGGGCGAGAGGCACTTGGGGTCGGTGATGAAGCCATTCTTGAACTTCTTGACGAGACGCACCTCCTTGACCTGCTCCTCCACCGTCATGTTGTAGTGGATGATGCCGATGGCGCCGTGCAGAGCCATGCCGATGGCCATGGCGTGCTCCGTGACTGTGTCCATGGGTGAGCTCACGAGCGGCAGACGCAGAGAAATGTTGCGAGAGACCTTCGTCTCCAGCTGCACGGCGTCCACGCCGAAGTTGATGTGGCCCGGCATGAGGATCAGGTCGTCGTACGTGTAGCCTTGTCCCTGGTTCTTGTTCACGAAGATGTCGATGCCCGAGCGGCCATCCAGCAGCTCCTGGTCGATGATCGGAGTGGAAGCCATTGTCGGTGGATGGGTTTTAAGTCGGACGAACAGATCGGAGCAAAAGCCCAAGTGACGGAAGTGTCGGTTCATGCACGTCCGGCACACACCACCCCAAGGCCAATGGTTTCGGATTTTGTTTTAGCCAATTGGAAGCGTGGAATGGCGGAGGATGCAGCCAATCGAAACGCGAGCATGGACACGAAAAAGCATTGCTTTCTGGTGTTGTGCTGCAATTGAATCAACATCGCGTGAGCGAGAGCCGTCGGTATTATATCCGTGCGCGCACAGTTCCGGACCACCCCGTTTCCATACAAGTTCTATTTAAAGCTCGTTTTTTTCAATCGATCGCTGAGGCTTGTTTTAAGGCGTATCGAGTTATTGAAACTACCATTAAGACGAATCGAATGGTATCGTTTACACTCGATTCACACCAAAACTTGCTCATTCGGGGCAGTAGTCACCTGAATGCAACGCAGATTATCGTAGAAAGCCGGGTCGATCCATACAGGGCAAAATCGTAAGTATTTGGAAGCTCGTGGGCTCCTGTAAGGGGAGAACAAGGCTGCAAAATGATGAAAAATGCGTCAAAACGCCTGTTTAACTTCAAGTTTGTATGGGCGACTGTTGGCGCAACCAGTGGTGCGCGAAAAATAGTTGCTCGATTCTAATGTATTTTTCATGTTATAGTGCCACAGCAGCGACACCAGCAAATGCATATATGGAACAAGCTAACGCTTCTCGTTCTTTTGGTGTGCCCTGCAGTGCATGACGCCACTTTTTCATGAAGTTATGGGCATTCTCAAAAACTGGTCCGGAACTGTGCTGATACTTACCGATATGGCATAAGCCTTATGCGGCATGGTGAGAAAATAAAGCTTCTCGACTAGCGCACCAATGAAGTCCACCCTACAACTTAGCCGCGACTCTAACTTTCCGCGTTTCAAACCACATACAAAAAGCAAGCTAAACCAGCTTCAACTTCGAAAGATCGCCAAACGACGTCGAGGATATCCTTGTCAAACGTCAACTGCACCACCTGAGACCATGACCCGCGCGTCCAGTAGCACCGAGTCCCCGTCACCACTGACAGCAAAGTGGCAGTGGATCATGAGAGCACTGCGAGCGAAAGCAGCGCCTCGGACAGCTGCGGGAGCCCCGACCGACCCCGAGTGGCGCTCATCACTGGCATCACGGGGCAGGACGGATCGTATCTGAGTGAACTGCTGCTGGCCAAAGGCTACACGGTGCACGGCCTCGTGCGTCGGTCGTCGAACTTCAACACGGCGCGACTGGAGCATTTGTACCGAGACCCGCACGACCGCGGCGTCCGCCTCTTCCTACACTACGGAGACCTCACGGACGCATCGAATCTGTGCCAGATCGTGGCGCGCGTCCGACCCGATGAAGTGTACAACCTGGGCGCCATGTCCCATGTTAAAGTCTCCTTTGAGATGGCTGAATACACGGCAGACGTTGACGCAATTGGAGCGCTGCGTCTGCTGACGTGTTTGCGCACCTGTGGCCTCGACTCGACGCGGTTCTACCAAGCGTCTACGAGTGAACTGTACGGCAAGGTGCAAGCCACACCGCAGGATGAAGACACGCCGTTCCACCCGCGGTCACCGTACGGTGTAGCCAAGCAGTTTGCGTTCTGGAGCGTGTTGAATCACCGAGAAGCCTACGGGATGTACGCCGTGAACGGGATTCTGTTCAACCACGAGAGTCCACGACGCGGACCGACCTTCGTGACCCGCAAGATCACGCGCGCGGTGGTGCGTATTCGCGCGGGCATTGAAAAATGTCTTTTCGTGGGCAACCTGGATGCCAAGCGAGACTGGGGCCACGCACGCGACTACGTGGAATGCATGTGGCGAATGCTTCAACACGACACGCCGCAGGATTTCGTGGTTGCCACTGGAGAGTGTCATAGTGTTCGTGAGTTTGTGGAGCTCGCATTTGCTCATGTGGGGCTAACCATTGGATGGAAGGGCACGCAGGGCTCGGAAGATGAGGTGGGAGTTGTCGTAGACGACAACCAACACCCGCAAGATGCTGACCTACTGGACCCGGATCGAGCGGTGGTGCGAGTAGATCCGGTGTATTTCCGCCCGGCAGAAGTCGATTTGTTGTGCGGTAACGCGAGGAAGGCCCAACGTGAGCTCGGCTGGACGCCAACTGTACGCTTTCGAGAGCTCGTTGCTGAAATGGTTGCGTCGGATGCCCGAGAGCTGCGGTGCGAGACTCGTGGGAGTGGGAAATTCGGCTATGACGAAGCCCCAACCCAGTTCTTAAGCCAGGAATTCCGTGGCGTTTGACAGTCATTACTTTTTGCCCCATGAAGCGTATGTACAGTGCTAACATCATACAGCTACCGCAGCGATTCAAGATAACTTTTACTTCGTGAAGTATTCGCTTTCAAAACTGGAGTCAATCTAGAGACTCCTGCGTTCTTGGTAGCGACGCAGCAGTACGCGGCGTTCAAGCTCCGGTTGAGCAGCAACATGGCCTTCGATTTCAAGAAGCACAGGGCCCTGCAATCGTGCGAGCAATTGGGCAAACGTTGGCCGACGCGCAGGTATGTCACGAAGGCAATCCTCAATGAGTTTGCGACGTTCAGGCAAACAACTGGAAGGCAACGATGGCCGCAGGCCCTTGTGAGCCACGCGCATGAGCACTTTTAATCCAGTCTCCTCCTGATCGTGATACGGAGTGCGGCGTGTTTCAAGCTCGGTGAGCACGATGCCGAACGAATACACGTCAGCCTCCGGTCCATACCGTTCGCTACGAATAATCTCGGGTGCTAGCCAGAACGGTGTGCCCACAAGAGTGGTAAGAGCGTCCACGCCCTTTTTGTACCGACGACTAAGCCCAAAGTCACCCACTTTGCAACCGAACGTTGCTGAGCACAGGATGTTCACACTCTTCAGGTCACGATGTACTACGGGTCGTTCCTGCGAATGCAGGTAGAGCATTCCCTGCACAGCATCAACAGCCATCTTTAGCAGTGGATCAGCCCACGTGAAATTCTTTCCCAGTCCTGAGTGTAGCACGCTGTGCATGTCACCGTTTTCAAGATACTCCATCACGATGCACAGATTCGACGCGTTGTCCCAGCTTGCGCCGATGAACTGCACGATATTTGGGTGCCGTAGACACGACATGAGCTCGATCTCATCACGAAAGCTCGCCAGTGCGCTGTCTCCATTTGATGCGTCTCGGTTTCCATTTCGATTTCGACTGGCGCCAGACTCCACAATATGTTCACGACGCATTCGCTTGCAGACGACGATAGTGCCGAAATACCGGGCTTTAATCACGTCACCCATTGAGCCTCGACCGATAGCCTGCAGGAATGTAAGGTCAGCAAATGGAATATGCACCATCTCGAGATGACGCATTTCCGGTGCAGCTAGCACGCGTGCCACTGCGCGCTCCTCGTCAGCGTGGGCAGCATCATTCTGCAGTGCAGCCTCCGCTTGCTTCAGCGACGATTTCAAATTCTCATTCTCTTTCTCAACCAAAAATTGGAGAGGAATGAGCGCCGATTGGTACGGTCCGAAGAGTACGACAAGATGAGTAGCAGCACGACAGCCATGCCATAAGAGAACGTTACGAGCCACTGTAACTGTAGCCCGAAGGCACTCACGACAATGGCGTAGATAGCACCTCCGGTGACTGCCACGACCACGACTTGGACAAACTCCAGACGAATAGATATCACGAACAGGAAGCTGAACAGTGAAGCAAAACTCACAAGCGTCTGCACCAGCGCGTCCGAGCACATGTGAGTCACGCTCAAAGCGAGATTCCTTTGCTCATCGTTTAAATAAGCAAGAGCGATGTTGATGGTGGAGTTGCTCAGACCCTCATCACTGCCACTTGAGCTTCCGTTTAAACCAGCAAACGTTGAAGTGAGCTCTGAATTCGAGGTTTCACAAGACAGGTAGTCATCCACGACCATCGTATACGCATTGGAGGCCAGTCGGCTAGCGTCCGCTAACCATACTTGGAACGTCAGGTTAAAGAAGATGATGATAAGGCATACCCAACTTCGCCACCGCGTCTGGAACGGATTGTACTTGTTGGGCAGCGCAGCAAACGGCAGCGCAATCGGGATGTAAATCCACTGGAAAATGGTCGGCAAGGAGTCATAGGAGAGAATGAACTGCTCCATGCCGGTGAATCCCGAACTAGGGACCGCGTAGAACACCAAATTCACAAATACATGAACAGCCATCCAGACACCGATATGCCAGCGCGCACGTCCAAACCAGTAAATCGCCGTGAAATCTTGATACAGCGTCTCCAGCTTCGGATCCAGGAAAAAGCGTGTGTACTTGTTGAAGACGTGCGGATCCGGTTTCACCAGCACCGCGTCGATATACTGCACCGTAGCGTCATCAACGTCCAAGAGCGTGGCGCCCTTGTCCTCTTCACTATTTCTGCGACTGGTCTTCTCCTGTCTTCTCCTCCGTCTCTCTTCTCGTCGTTGTCTTCTCTTCTCCCTCCGTCCAGCTTCGTCGTCCTGCTGACGATACTCGCCAGTACTGAACATTTCCACGTGTTCACTGCCAGGCACTTGACTCGAGGATGAACCTGACACAGGAGGAAGCGGGGGCGAGACAAACCCCACGCGCTTTACGCCACCTCGTGTCCGTTTCCTGTCCTTCGGTCGTGGCATCAAGAAGTGGAAAGGATCGGGTCTTGCAGCGTGGCTATCTTCAACCGGAATAGGTTCTCTTTGGGCCAGCTGGGTGCAACGAATACTCTCATTGTATGTAGCTGCTGCAGTTGCAGCCGTGGAGAGTGGAGCATCGGATGCTGGCGGCGTCGCGCTGCTGTCGGTCTCAGAGGACCCACGAGGCGCTACGGAGCCTGCAATAGCTTGAGATTTACGTCTCGACACCTCTTCATACACTCGTTCCATGCGGTACGTAGCATCCTGCTCGTGACGGCCCCGAGAGCCCGAAGAAGCCGATCTGGGTGGGAACAGTCCGTCTGTAGGAGATTGTGCGGCTTCTGCTGGGCGGGTGGAGCGCGCAGTGGGCGCAACGGGAAGATGAGACTCAGGAGAAGACGCTGCAGCATTAGAGTCAGCGGCAGAAGCCTCCTCGGCCGATTCCTGACGCCGGTGGTCGGCCAGCAGCGCCGCCAGCGCGCTCTTCCTGGCCATGCTGAGCGAAGTGCTGACTTTATCCGCAGTGTTTAGACAAGGATGTTTTTCAGCCAATGGAGACGGGGCAGAATTCAAGTTTCAGCGAATGAAAAGAGGTATGCGGACTGCTATCGGAGACCAACCTCGAGACCAGCAACTACAGCGCCACCACCTCATTAACGATGCTGTCTGCATGCACGTTGGTAACTATATACGTGCGTAGTACAGTATTGTAGTGCCATTCACGCCAACATGAGGTGCTTGACCTACCACAACAAGCGTCTTGCCTATTCAGCCTATTGCCGCATTTCCACCAATCAAAATGCGTCAAACATTACCAATATGCTGCTTATCCCGAGCTCACCTCCTCGAGGCCCAGTACGGATCTGCTCTGTCCAAGCGAGATGAAAGCGGCCAGCAGTCGCGATGTACCCACCGCCTCGTGGTCTCTGAACCCCGTGCGCTTCATGCAGTTGGCGCTGGCCATGACCATGCTGCTCTCGGTCTCCTACATGTGGCAGTTCACAGCGGAGACGGTAGTTTCCCCCAGACGGACGAGATCGAGGCTACAAGTGCCAAAGACGCTGCCGCCAAACTCGTCCAAGCTGCAGAGAACGCTCTGGCGGTGCAAAGAGACCGCTCCCACGCACACACGCAGTACGTGGTGCGGGGTTGAGGAGGCGCACAAGTTCGTGCGCGAGTACGACGTGGACGCCATGGGGCCGCTGTTTATGCTGTTTATGAGCGACACGGACGCCAACGGGACGTACTGGTTCTCGCCCTGTCAGCTCGTGAAAAACGCCATAAATGAGGGCTTCAAACGCGCCCCAAGACGCTCGAGACTGCTGGAGATTCAGGTCGGCCCCGAGAAGTATTGGAACGACCTGATGAATCCGTTCCGACAGAACCAGCTCTTCTACATCGACTATTTGCCGACGCTCATGCGGTACGACGGAGGCGGCAACTCGTCGGCGCTGCTGGCTGGACCCAACTGCTTGAACCAGGATCTGCTGGACGTGGTGTTCAGAGTGAGCAAACCGGCGGCTGGAACGCCCAACGCCAACCGCCTCGTGCACATGAACACGATGAAGCAGGTCATGGACTTCCTGGCGCTCTACGACTACTCGTTCCCGCTCTACATGTTCTTTGTGTCGGGCGTGCACGCCTTCAACAACCGACTCTGGTGTCCGTTCTGCGATAAGGCCGAGGTGCCGGTCATGCACTACTTCAACTACTCGGCGCCGGCCTCGGCCGTGCTCATGCGCATCGTGGTGGCACAGGAACCTCGTCAGTGGTTCGACGAAGACAACGACTTTGTGGGTCAGGAGTTCAGCGAAAAGGTCGTCGAGTTCGACGGCGTGCCGTACCTGGGCTTCGTCGACAGGAACCAGACCAGCAAGAAGATCAAGCTGCGGGAGTTCGTGCACGGCATGGACCAGCACGAAAACTGCGAGACTTTTTCCGCCAGAAAGCACCGGCCGCTGCAACCATCGTCCCAGCAGCATAAAGCAAGGGAAGGAATACATTAGTGCGTCAACTTCATCAAATAGAGAGAAACTGCCGTGTACATGCTGTTGCAGTAGTGTTCAAAAAGGGAGAACATTTTGTGTACTTCATCAAATTGAGAGAAACTGCCGATATGTATTATAAATATTACTGTATTTTTTAAATACCGGTATTTAATACATGCTTCGCGACCATTCTGATTTTGTGAACTGTAATTGCAGTTTTTTGTGTCTTTAGTACTTAAGTATTTTATGTACCTTTAATTTGTGGACACTTATTTTATGTCTTTCTTTTTGTAAACATGCAATTTGTGTGCACTAATTTTGTGTCTCTTATTTGTGTTTAATAATTGTAAGCATCTTAGCCATAGCCGGTGCATTTGTCCGTTGGCACTGCGCACCAGCCATTAGTTTTGAACGCATTGCAGCTCCAGTACGCCTTGTGCCCAATAGCAGCAGCAGCCATGGCCATGATGAAGCGAAGACGCGAGAACGAGACGGGAGCGCAGGTGGATGCGGCCGAGGAGGCCAAGAAGCAGAAGCTGGCCACGGCGGGCGGCACCAAGTACGTGAACAAGCAGCGCGTGCTTGTGTTCTCGTCGCGCGGCATCACGACGCGCTACCGCCACCTGATGGACGACTTCCGCAAGCTGCTGCCGCACCACAAGCGTGAGGTGAAGCTGGACGCCAAGGACTCGCTCCACGTGGTCAACGAGATTGCCGAGATCAAGGGCTGCAACACGACCATCTTCCTGGAGGCTCGCAAGCGCCAGGACCTCTACATGTGGGTCAGTCGTGTCGGCACGGGTCCCAGTGCCAAGTTCCTCGTGCAGAACGGTGCGTTCCATTGCTACGTTGATTTTCATCCCTCTATTGTCATTTTTGGCTGACTTATGAGCATTTTGCTACCATGATGCAGTGCACACCATGGACGAGCTCAAGATGACGGGCAACGCGTTGGCCGGTTCGCGCCCGCTGCTGACCTTCGACAAGTCGTTCGACGAGGCCCCGCACCTTCAGGTGATCAAGAAGCTCTTCACGCAGGTGTGGGGTACGCCCAAGGCCCACCCCAAGAGCAAGCCGTTCATCGACCGTGTCATGAGCTTCTACTACGCCGACGGCAAGGTCTGGTGCCGCAACTTCCAGTTGGCCGACGACGCCGACACGAAGAAGGCGGAGCTGGCGGCGCTGCACCGCGGCGAGGACCTCGTGCAGCTCATTGAGATCGGCCCGCGCTTCGTCATCACGCCCATCCGCATCTTCGACGGCAGCTTCGGCGGCCAGACGCTGTACCAGAACGAGCACTACGTGTCTCCGAACGAGAACCGTCGCGACGCCAAGGCGGACAAGCGCGACCGCTACGTGTCTCGCAAGTCGGCGCAGGGTGAGCGTAAGGAGCGTCAACCCGATCGCGAAATGCCCGAGGACCAGTTCGCCGACGTGTTCGCCGGTGCCAAGCAGTAAGAAGCAACTCGAAACTGCGTCTCCGTCAAGAAAATGGTCTCACGCAGGCAATCAGCCTTTAGTCGCTTGAAAACCCATTGCCCACCGAGACAGATAACTTTATAGACCTCTTTTCCACTTCAACACGTTGCAGTCTTCCCTCATTGGCTGAAAGTCCAGTCAGATCTTCTTATCATTGGCCCAAACTCTCATAACGGTTTTGCAGGAAGAGGCAGCACATGAAGGCGTTCAACGCCTGGCGGGGCGGCGACGCGAGCGGCAAAGGCGCCAATGACGCCGTAACGGAGCTGCAACAAGTGATACTGAAGAAGGACCTGATGATCCTGAGTCTGCAGACGCAGCTGGACGCGTACAGGACGCGCTTTGGGGAGCTGCCGGCCGAAGTTTTGGACCAAATCGAGCAATCCGAGCCTAGAACGGAGTTTAAACAGCCACGCAGCAGGGAATTGAGCGCCGGCAGGAAGGAATTAGCAGTGGCGGCCAATGGGAGTGAAGAGATAAAGTCGCAGAGCAGGAAACAGCCGACGCCGCGTCCTGGAGCCGTGTCCCCGAGGCTCCGAGCTGCTTCTGACGCTGAGGAAGCTGCTGTGAAGGTGCAGAGTCGCTCCAGCAAGAATGTGGTGCTAGACTTCGTGGAGGACTCGCCCATGTTCCGTCGCCAATTGGAGGGCTTCGAGGAGTCCATCACGGGCCTCCGAGCGCTGCTGAAAGAGCTCGTGGCCCACTCGAAGGAGTACGCAGCTGCAGGCAGGAGCTTCGGAGAGGAGGAGACGGCGCTCGCGGATGAGCTGGTGCAACGAAAACACGCGCGCGATCTTCTCGACAAGTTGCCCCGAGCTGGGCAGCTTATCGGAGCTTTTTGGAGAAATGCACGACACGTTGGCTCAGGTGCAGAGCTCGCGGGTGAGTATGTTGTTGGGCGTGGAGTCGCTGCTGAGCAGATCGATCCAGCAGTTCTCGGACAAGGAGCTGCTGAAGGAGGCAGGGAGCTGAGGAAAGACGTTGCGAAGCTCGGAGATGAGTACGAGGCGCTGCTGGGCAAGTTGTTAAGCAAGTCTAGACAACCAGGTCAACCGGCGAACGGCACGGGGACTCCTACTGGGGCAGGAGACTCGGTTGGAATGCTGGGTCTAGGCAGTCCGGCGATGCCGGGAGGGAACTATAATGGAGCTGGTGAGGGTATCAATATGGGGACACCACCGGCCTCGGCTGCTTCAGGAGGCAGCAGCAGTAATGTTCTCAGTTCAGAGACTGCAAATGGAAGCGATAAACAGCAACGAGCTTTGGAGCGAGACGTGGTCGTGGCACGTCGACGATTCGAGTTGGCTCGCTTTGATCTGGTTCGCTACATGAACCGAATCGACTGCATGAAGAAGTTCGTTTTGGTGGAGTGCTTTAACTCCATTTTGTACGCGCAACTGGGTCACTTTCACGCATGCCACGAGCTCGTAAAATCTGTGGAGCCCACTCTTCGCAAACGTCAAGAAATGATGCAAGTTTCTCGAAAGGATTTTGAGCAGGACGAGCAGATGTGGGTATCACAGCGACAACTACTCGACCAGCGTTTATCGCAAGATGTGGAATTTGTTCACTCTGCTTGTGGGCCTGGCACTTTTGGTAGCGAATCACCGGCAACTGGGAGCGGACTAAGCGTCGAGACGGCAATGTCCAGCGAAATGTTTCCGTCACTTGACTTGCCAGTGGAGGTCATTTCGATGGACACAAGCAGTAGTCGACAAACCGTGGCCACGTCCCCGGTGGCGTTGCTAAGCAAGGGTATTTGTTTGTACGCAACTCGCTTTTCCCAGCTAGGAGTTGGAAGCGTCGCTGGTTCCAGATCCATGCAGGCAAGCTTTTTCAAACAACATCGCGTAATGGGGCTGGGAAGCATCCTACTGAGAGCAGTTTAACCCTCGTATGTGACCTGTTGCTCGCTCGCGTGCGTGAGCTCGAGGGTTCAAGTTTGCCCTTCTGCTTTGAAGTAATTGATGCGAACCGCGCAAAACTTTTACTTCAGGCTGCGAGTGCTCGCGATATGATTGAGTGGATTGAAGCTGCGCGTCGAAGTACTGAGAGCGCATTAGAAAAGCAAAGTCATCGTCAAGAGGTGCATCCAGAACAGCAGTCAGTCGTTGAAGAGCTAACGGAAGCAAACCCATGCTGCGCGGATTGTGGACAGGAGCCAGCTGAATGGGTGTCGATTAATATCGGGTGTCTCTTGTGTATTGAGTGCTCGGGCATTCACCGAAGTCTCGGCGTTCACGAATCAAAGGTACGATCACTGACCCTGGACTCGTGGGATATGTCGCTTCTCGCGCTATTACGCGATAGACTGGGAAATGATGCTGTAAACGCCGTATGGGAGCACACGGTGCCTGATGGCTGGACTAAACCGACACCAACCACCTCACGGGAAGAAAAATCTCGGTTTATTAAGGCCAAGTACCATTTTCATGGGTTTGCTGAGCCGGACGAGACTTTGAATGCCCTGGAAGATGACGACAGCGCATTAAAACAGGAATTGGCCAAGCGGTTTATAACTGGGGCCTCAGAAGGAAATTTGACAGAGCTGATGTGGTGCCTGGCGCACGGAGTGGATGTAAACGTACGCGCAGGTGACCATAATGAAACGGCACTACACGTAAGTGCTGCGGCAGGGGCTGCAATATGCTGTGACTACCTTGTGTTAAACGGCGCAAGCTTGACTCTGACTGACAAGCGGGGTCGTTTGCCTTACGACGCCGCCAAGGCCGGTGGGTTTGAAAACATCAAGCTCACTTTAATGCAAAAGATGAGTCTGGAACAATATCAGTCGTAGAGGAACGAAAGCACTGGAACCAGGTAGCGTCAAATACTCTAAATCCTTTTAGAACACGTCATGATTAGGCGATGCTTGATATTTTTCTAACGATCTAACGTGTGAAGATTCCTCATCCTGATGGAATAATTTTACTTGTTGAGCGCCCAGACCGCGGCCGCGGCTGAGCTTCTTGAGGTAGCAAAGAGGTCTCACTGTCTTCCTCGGAGTGAGCATCGACCTCAAGTGAAATGCTTGCTTTTCTGGTTTGCTTCACGTCAGCGTTGGCGTTGGCATCCTGAGACTCTTTGTCAGATAGATAGGGCATTACATTGCTCCGTGATGATAATGGAGGCCGGGGTGATGACCAAGGTCGGCTTGCACTTGCCGGGTCAACGACGTTACGAGTACCGTTAATGGCAAGCACCCGAACAGCACTATCAGTGTTTTGATCAAGGGCGGCTTCCTCTTTTCGACCACTGCCCTCGTGAGAGTTTAAATCAGTAGAAGACGCGGGGTTGCTCGATGGCGATGCTGCACTATTGGGGTCGTTCTCATCATTAGCTGCTTGCTGTGCAGCCTCAGCTTGCGCAGCTAATCTAGCCGCTTGTTGCTGGTTTGACTTTTCACGAACGTGGATCATGAATTCGACGAACTCAACAATGTCAATTTGCCCACTGCCATCTTCATCGACGATATCCATCATCTCCTTCAGCTCTTCATAAGTTGGATATTTGCCGATAGCTGCCAGTCCCGCGCGCAGCTCCACTTCTTCTACGGAACCACTCCCATCCAGATCTAGCATTCGGAAGACCTGCATGTATGACGCTACAACCTTGGGGTCGATGCCGTGCTGCTCTCTAAGAGCTTCAACACGACGTACGAGCTCTTTTTCAGCCTCCATTTCCTGTGTAGCCTCGTCCATACTTGTGGTGACCACACCGATGAATAGTGTGATAAGTACCATACCTCCCAGAACGATGAACGAGCAGAAGTAAAGCACGGCAAGGTAGCCACCAGGTTGATGTTTGCACTCATAGCCAAGTGCGCGGTACTGATCGTAGCCGTACAGGTCACAGCCGTAATAATTAATATACAGGACATCGCTCCATCCATCCATTGTTGCCATTTGAAAGAGCGACAACATGGCGAAATGCAGATATTGGAAGTGGAAAGGGTCATTTTCAGAGAAAAGCATGTTGCCCACAATACCGAAGACGTAAAAGCACAGCAGTAAGATCAATCCAATGTAGCCGATAGAGCTAACACCCTTGAGCAAGGCGGACACAATCACTTGTAGTTGTGGAAAAGCTCGTACCAGCTTGAGCACACGTAGCAGTCGTAGGAGTCGCAACATAGTAAGCATGCCACCGGTTCCTCGTGTGAAGCTACCGACGACAATGATGAAGTCAAACACGTTCCAGGCCGTTCGAAAGTACCCCCAGGGCTCAAGGCCTTCAGCTAGTATCTTCAGAATCACTTCTGCTGTGAAGACAGCAAGAATTGATGTGTCGACGGCATTAAGCAAAACTCCAAGCACATCAATGATCTCCGGCGAGGTTTGTAGACCCACCATGATTCCAGCCATAACGATCACACCCGTGACAAAGAGCGAGAACTTCGGATGCTCTACAATTTTCGCCGCGAGATTGGAGAGCTTGAGGTAAGCACCTTTGAGGCTCTTAGTATCGCCTTGCGATTGGGATAGAATGTCTGTTAGATCACAGTCATCCCATGTCTGCATGAGCACCTCGCGCATCTTTTGTCGCTCCTTGCGCTCAGCTGCAGATAGCTTCCCTTTCTTGTTTGGATCCTCATCGGTCCCTTCTGCCTGACTACCAATTCCAGCAGCACGCTTTTTCTCCAATTCACGAGCGCGTTGCTCAGCCTCCAGAGCTCGCTTGCGGGCCTTTTCAGCTCTTTTTTCGTCTCAACTTCTTCTTGCGCTTTCTTCATGTGCTCCATACTCTGCGTCATACTCATAGTGATGGCACCGATAAAGAGCGAAAGCATGACGAAAGCCGAAATGAGGATGAAAGTGATGAAGTACAATGTCGCCATGACCTGGTTCAGCGCTCGTTGCGAGGTCAGCGAACTGTCTGTCGCGTTGGCCCCGTAAACCCTTGTGACGTTGCAGTATTGAAAACTTGCCTCAGCTGCAGGGTCCATCGAGTAGTAGCCGCCATCATAGCGATCGCATCCAAAATAATTGATGTTCATGACCTGTGCAGGGTCAAATGCATCGTGAGTGAATAGAACGACATAAAAAAATATGATAGTAAAAACTTACAGCCGACCAGTTCTCTAGTGTACTCATGCGAAATAGAGTGATTATAGCGATCGGGACGCTGCGGAAGTGAAAGGTGTCGTTGTCTTGCCAAGCGTACATGCCTGAAATTGCGTAGAGATAAAATACGAGAAAGAGCAAGAGCATGATATACCCGATTGACTTCAGACCACCAATAAGACCCATGACGATCATGTAGAGCTGCGGAATGCGTTTGACGAGCTTCATGATTCGCATAAGTCGTAGCATACGTAGAATAGCGATGCTGCTACCACCGAGAGCTGACCCCCAAATAGGCAGACTCATAACAATAATGGCGAAATCAAAGCAGTTCCATCGCATTTCCTTACCCGAGAAGAATCGCCAGGGGTAAAGCCCTTCAGCTAAAATTTTGATGAATGCCTCGAGGATAAACACCGCAAGAACGGCGAAATCCATGTCATTGAGAATAATACTTTCTCCAAGCGCTGGGTATGTCTGTAACCCCACCGATAGCGAGGCCCAGGAAATACACAGCATGACGACTGAATTGAACCACGCGTTGTTGAGTGTTGAGATGGCCCCATTTGCAAGTCGAACATAGTACAACTTAAACCCAGTGAGTCCGGCCAACGAAATCTGGACAATAAAATCACTATCTTCCGACTCAGTCTTTTCGTCACGTTCCTCATTCGTGTTGCCAGACTCATTACTGGGTATAATTGCTGCTGGGGTTTTCTCTGGCTGTGGGTATTCTTTTGTACCACCGCCATCCTCGATGACAGGGGCGAGGAAGCTTCACCATTTACACGTCGTTTTCGTCCTCCAAATCGTGTGCCACGTTCCATTCGCTTGCTTCCACCTCGCGCTTAGCATTCGCTACCTTCCGACCAGCAGCAGCTCTCGCTGCGAACATGGTCGTGTCGAATAGGGATCGTGTCTTTCGTGGCGGTGACTATGGGGTGTACTAGACTTGAAGTGATCCTGGTGTCGAATTCTAAGCCACCACGGCCTTGTCACCGCCAAGGCGGACCTGGTCTAGCACTTTTTCAGCAAGCCAGGAGGTGGTGGCAACACAACGCCCGGGTAGACAGACAGCTAGTATGTGTAAAGCATGAAATGGGAAGTGCAGGCCAGCTCTAAATTGAGCATCTGAAAGAAGTTTATATATGTCGCGACGACCGTTTTCTTGGTTCGGGATGCTTATGAGCAATGTTCAGGAAAGAAATACATTCGCAATAAAGGGGTGGATAAATTGACCGGGTCTCTCTCGCATAGCTAGATCACAACGATGCGGTTGACTTTGTCATTACCGGTAATCATGTTTTCCTCGGAAAACTTCGGATTCATTGCTGGCACTAGCAGTAGAGCTGCATCGGATACGTCGCGAAAGCCCTCGGAGCCGGCTGTACGATTTCGAATGCAGTGAATCAGTTGACAAAGTCGATCGCAAGTACTTGCTGGAGCCATAGGAATAGAAATCATCCACGTCCTTGAGCTTAGGGGCCGAAATTGGGGCCGTACTCTTGTAGACCGTGAAGTAGGCACGCGGATTCGAGTTAGATGAGTTGAGTTCAAGAAACTCTTCGAACGCTCCTGTCATCGACGACGTGCTAATGGTGTCGACGGTCAGTGACAGCATTTTCGAGGCCAGAGGCGAGAATTTGACAGGTTCATCGTCGATGTCGCGTAGCCCCACCACACAGCGTAGGCAGAACTTTGTCTGACAAATTGCTGAAGTATCGGCAGGATTGCGATCACGACTATCTCCACAAGGAACGGAACGGTTGACGTAACAAGTCTTGCAGATCACATCGCCACACATCCGGCAGTGGTGTCGTCGCCGTGCCACGAAATGAAACTTGCGACTGCAAATGATACAGGACGGGCTGCTTTCATCGGGTACCCAGTTTTCGCGGAGAATCAGCGTCTGTTTTACGAGATTCTGAGAGTCGATCACGAGCGAAATGTCGTTGAGTATGGCCATGTTGAGTCGATGCTGGGCGTGCGCAATGATTGCCGACTGGTTTCCCTCGCTAGCTTCCATAACAAAAATCTCCGAGGTCGCCTTGAGTGCGTCTGGTGTTGGAACGACTAACATCGTGCGCTTCATTCGCACACGCTTCAGGTTTAGAGACCCCGACATGTCAGGACACTCTGGCACATCCACAGAAGTGAAAGCCACGAACCCAACCTCTTGTCCTTTGTTGTCGGTGGTGTAGCCCACCATCTCGACGAAGCATATATCGCGCTTGCCGGAGAAGGTGTTCTCGACCAACCACTTGATGCCCAAGTAGCTGTCGTGAGTTGCACGGATTGTGCGAAGAACGGCACCATCGATGACCGATGGAGACAGCAACTTCTGCTGCTGGGCAAAGTCGGCCGAGTTGACTGCATGGTGCACACTGACGATGTCGCGGTAATTGCCCTGGACGTGGCCGAAACAGCGGAAGGATTCCAGTGGAGGATTATGTGACCCCCTGCGGCCACAAAGGGCACCAACCGTTTGGCGCAATGAATGTTGCTTCTCTTGACGAGTTCTCGTACTGCGTCGTCTTGCATTTGTTGATCCTGTACTGGACCGGTCATTCAAGTTGCATGCCGTTGCTCGTGTTGTCTTTTCAAGTGTGGTCGCCCATGACGAAGTTGAGCTGAACGGGTCGGATCCATGAAGCTTGAAAGTCGTTAGGTGGCCGTGTGACCCGACAAAGCGCCATTCCGAATCAAGGTTATCGTCCTTGGCTGCTTGAACGGAGCGGGCAAGAATAGCATCTTGCACCTGCTGCTTCATCATATTCTCGATCTTCTGAGCCTGGTGTGATGACAACGACACCGCAGAAAACGCCTTCGAACTGGAAACTGTCATGGCAATTCAACACAGTTCGTTACTTGTGCACTGAAGTCGAAGTTTGAAAATGGCATTCCTCGTTCTCGCTCGTTCGCCCGACACAGAAGCATGTGGTCCAGGAAATGAGGGCAAGCAAGCTATGCATCCAGAAGGTGTGAGGACACATGGTAGGATACTTGGTCGCGACCAGCGTTTACTCAGCAGGTACTTTGTGACAAGCTTGGTAAACTTTCGTGTTGAAGTTTATGTTTATTCAGCAGGTTATTTTGTGGTAAACTTTCGACTTGAATGGTAAACTTCAGGCTTGAATGGTCCGTAGGCGCCGCATGCGAAGTACCCAAGCCTTAAAAACTATTTCGGTACATTGTAGTCGTACAGTTCACTGTAGTACTTCGTACTACGTAATACTACGTAGTACATAACTTCAAGAAACGTTATTCTGCTATGCCCTCATGCTTTCCTAAACGCGGTGATGTAATGTTACCTGAAGTACTTGCCAATGCAGAGGTCCGAGGATTATGGAGACAGTGCTCATGGGAATGCGGATATCGGTCGTGCATTTCAACTATCCACTGGTTTTTGTTGAGTGCAGCTCCAGTATGTATTCGTCGCTACGAGAACTTGGTGGTGATCCTATTTCGTGGGATACCTTCATCAGCATATTTGAGGAATTGAAGGATTGTATTTGATTCATGGGGCTTGCATCCGCCCACACCTCCTTCAAAAACTAAGCTACCACCAGCCCTCCCTGCTTCGTTCACAGGGGGCAGTAGACAATCGGGGATCCTTGGGTTAATGTGCGTTTGTGCTGCGTTTGGCACCTTCCTTTGGTTACCCGCAGTTCGCCTGGACGGACAACCCGTCAAATCGCTACAATCCAGTTGAGCTTGTCCATGTTGATGATCACCTTCTCCTCAAACATGCCGGGCTCACCACCGTGACTAGCAGTGGAGCTATGGCGACTCAGTGGTGTTAGCCCCGGAGTTTGCTGTACGAGTCTGAATGTGACGGGTCCACTGATAATGAGGGTCGTAAATACTTGCAGCTTCCAGCAGAGCCATACGAAACCAAAGGTCCAGCGACGGTTGCTCGATTGTTGTTGTCCTCTGTTTCGTTGTCGGTCTCAATGCTGAGGTGTCTTGGCGCCGGGATCTTATAGATCTGATCCAGATCCAAGGTACGCTTCTTGTTGGAGCCCCGCTTAAAGTATGTGATAGAGGACCCGCGAAGGTTTGATGTTGGCGACTCGTTTTCGACATTTGCCTTCGACGCATTCAAGTTGTCTACATCAAGTGATAGCATCTTGGATATTTGCTGAGCGTAGTCGTCCGACCGTTTGTCTACAGCACGGAGCCCCATGATACAGCGCACACAGAACTTTGTCTGGCAGATCGGCATGCCGTCAGTAGGCTTGCAGCTGTATCCATCTTCCATGTCCGCACCGGGTACGGCGCGGGTAACGTTGCAGGTCTTGCAGATAACATCGCCACACAGTCGGCAGTGGTGTCGCCGTCGGTACATGAAGTGAAATTTGCGACTACAAATGTTGCATGAAGGACGACTCTCATCAGGAACCCAATTCTTTTGGAGGGCCAACGTTTGCCTTGAAATGTTCTGCGAGTCGATCACCAACGAAATTTCGTTGAGGACAGCCATGTTGAGTCGATACTGAGCGTGTGCAGTAATTGAGGCTTCGTTCACCTCACTGGTTCCCATGATGAAAACCTCCGATGTTGCCTTTGGCGTATCCGCCGACGGAATGATTAGCATCGTGCGCTTCATCCGCACACGTGTAAGCTTCAACGAGCTCGTGAGCTCTGGGCACTCGGGCATATCAACCGACGCCATCGCAACAAAACCGATCTCCTGCCCATTCGTGTTGATCGTATAGCCCACCATCTCGACGAAGCAGATATCCCGCTTGCCTCCAAACGAGTTTTCTGCAAGCCACTTGATGCCCAAGTAGCTGTCTTTGGTAGCTCGGATTGTGTGTAATACTGCACCCTTGCTCACCGCCGGTGATAGTAACTTTGCTGCTGGATGAAGTCAACCGAGTTGGACGCGTAGTGTGCGTCGACAATATCGCGGTAGTTTCCTTGAATACGACCATAGGTGCGGTAGGACTGGAGCGGTGGTCGGGGATCGAGCTGGTCACGGCGTCCAACCGTAGCGCCTACAGTTCGCCGGGCGGTGGTTGAAAACCTGCCGTAGCGGCTACGATCGCTGCTTCTGCTGCGCATCGTCCAGGTGTATGGTCCAGCACTAATACGGTCGTTCACGTTGCTGGCTGTTGCCCGGGTGCTCCTCTCTAGTGTTGTAGCCCACGACGAGGTTGAGCTGAAGGAGTCTGCACCGCGAGTCTTGAACGTTTTGAGCTGGCCAAGAGAGCCCACAAAACGCCAGTCAGAGTCCAAAGTATTGTCTTTGGTCACTTGGGTGGTGCGGGCGAGGACGGCATCTTGCACCTGTTGCTTCATCCTCATCTCGAATCTTTCAGCTTGGGACCGAGAGAGTGACACTGACGGGAACGCCGTCGTAGTGGTGGCCACCATGTGCACTGCTACGGAGGACCTTGTCGCCTGTTGCCGAGCTCGAAAGTTAGGAAATGAGACGACAAGTTTCATGGTTGAGTGGAGAGCGCTAATGGTGTGAGTGCTGTTGGGCCTGCGACAACGGCATGTCGCCCCAAAAGAGACTGGGTCGGAGGCTATCTGCACAAGACACATGGCAGGACGATTGGTCTGCTACGGTGTCAGGATGCCGGATTACACTGTTGGCGTGCCCCGTGTGGGCCCAGCAGTTTGGACGCAGCCACCATGAACCCTTTGACCGAATACGACAGTGATACTTTGGACGGGCCACCGTGAGGAAATGGGTTTGCGAGGATGTAAATAAAATCATCCACTTCAAGTGCTCGACACCAGCGCAGTCGCCAAACCACTCAAATGCGTGCCCGGAAAAGTTGTTAGGGGCATTGCACATGCCATTAGATCGTAGAGGTTTTGTTTTACAGCACAAGTGTCGACGTTGCGCTAAGGTCTCACAAGAATAAAGATTTATACGTTTTCCGGGGCTTCTTCCAAGCTGAGCATGCTTTGCTGTCGGTGCTGGGATCTCTTGGAATTCATTCTTTTCCGTTCCACATTCCATGTTGAAGCCACCGTAAAAGCTATCGGGTGTACGGCGTGGTGCCGACCTCTGGATATGCTGTGTGATGGATCCTCGCGCACGTCGATGGGCTCTGCTGCCAAAGCATCATTTGTTAGCTCCGTTGCAAGCCATGCTTCCATTTCCGTGAAAGGATTCGCGATGTGAAAGCGGATATGCTCGGACTGTTGCGCGATCGTCGTTCACGAGGCATCAATGTGTATGTACTGCTGGACAGGTAAGCTTACCGGTATTGTTGTCTGTGGTGTTGAAGTTTGTATGGTGTAGACCTACATGACATTGGTGTTCGTTGACACTAGCTTTAATTAAAGTCGACGTGGCAGTTCCTAACAATACAGTCGGCGATATCTTGAAACGGCACAACCTAAAGCCGCTCGCCATGAGCTCGTTCGAGGCCCCCACGCCTACACACTCCGGTCCACGGGTGGCGGCGCTGGGCAAACGCCCGTCGCTCATGCACCGCAGCTCTGACCCCGAGTTTAGCGACGCCGAACTCGACGGTACGACCGCTCGACTACCAAAACCCATTAATCTTTGGCGAAAACTAAAAATTAATCTCTGTTTTGTCTCTAGACGCCGTAATTATGGGCGAGAACGCCGTGTGGGCCAACCTGGAGGAGCCCATTTACGTCGAGAAAGACGTGGAGATCTTCCGTCCGACCCAAAAGAACTCGAGTCTGCCCGTGTACTACGCCAAAGGCTGGCTGCCAGTTTCAGCTGATACACTGTTCGACACGCTCATGGACGCTCGGTACCGCAAGTCCTGGGACTCGAACGTCCATCAGGTGCACGTGGTGGAGCACCAGCACCTGAGCGACGTCCTGTACTTCGCTCTGAACCTGCCGTGGCCACTGGCCAATCGGGACTACGTGTATCGACGCCGAGTCAAGTTCTACCCGGACCAAACCGCTTTTGTCGTGCTGTGCCAGGCCGCTCACCATGCTGACGCGCCGGTTAATGACGTCCGTGTGAGAGTGGAGACCTGCTCGTTGCGGTTGTGTGTTCGCGGCGTTTCGAGCAACGCGTGCGACTTCCACCTTGAGTACGAGGACGACACCAACTTCAGCATTCCGAACTACGTGGTGAACATGCTGCTACATACGATGATGCCTTCGTTCATGACGGAGCTGCGTAAGGCTTGCACAGGATACGTCGACTACATCAAGACGTTGGACGACAATGGCTTGCAGAGCATACCATCCCAAGTTGTGCGCCATCGAAGTGCTGCTACTGCTGCTGCTACGGCTGCTGTTTCAGTGATGGGCAGCGTAAGCTCTGTTGGAAGTAAGAGTGCGATCAGTGCTTCAGTGACGGAGGAGCGAAAGCCTGTGAGAGCAAGCCCGCGCCCGAGAAGTAGCTTGTTTTTTCGAAGCAAACGGCCAACGTGGAAGCCTGGACTTGTGCGTCGGGAAACGGACGAGCATAGCAGCATGAGCGACGACTGGGATGCAGAGGAAGCTCCTCGCAGTGAACCACCTACAACTCGAGATATCCGGCCATCCTCCATTTACAGATCGCTTTCGACAGATGCTGAAAGCAACGGCCTAGGCTCTCAGCTCAACTATGTGTCGTCCTCAAACGGCTTCAACTCGACGTCGGTACGCAATGGTCCATCGTCTGTGTCCGAGTTTTCTCGTGCTAGTTCAGTGACATCCGCTCAAAATGGCCCGCGAAGCGAAGACGGATTATCTACAGTCTTGGATGATGACTTTGCCATTACGTTTCACAAGCAGAAAATTGGTCTGCATTTGGAGACTGACCTCTTTTCGAACAAGGTTCTCGTTGCTTTCTGCGAAAAGGACAGCGAAGCAGCGGGATGCCGCGAGAGCATCGAGCCAGGATTCCTCGTGACCTCCGTGAATGGCGTTTCGGTGAACGACTTCAAATTTACAGACATTCTTGGTGGGATTCAACAAGCGCCACGGCCACTCACGCTAGGTTTTACACACCCGGACCGGGAGTCGTCTCTTCAATATCGGCGCTTCAAGGAGCCCCAAAATGTGTTAAGATGCCTGGTGTCTCGAGACGAGAATGATTTGCTATGCGCGCTACGCCCACTGGATGACGACGCGGCGGTGAGCGCTGTTCTCAAGTGCGACTTTGTTGCATCAACCGCCACATCAGCTTCTCCTAAAGCAACGTTGACTGCTTGTAGCAGCAGTCCGACAATTTTGGTATCTACGTCGTCGGAGCATCCAGCACCTACTCTACATCCTTCTGAGTCTTTGCCCCAGCCAGGCCCAGAACGGGTGCTCGTACCCGCGGGATACTTAGTCTACGAGATTAATGACTCGTACGTGTTAGATGTGCCATTCGCTGAGATTGCCCACTTGCTGCGTCGCAGTGGCGATACGTGTGTGGTGACATTCAAAGCGGCTATAGCAGTTGTCGGCGGGAGTAAGCGGCGGTCCTTAAAAGCCCGGCACAAAATCTCTAGGCGGCTGTCGGGTGTATTCAGGAGAAAGCGCAGAGTGTCCGACGCAAGTATCACAGCGAGCATGAGCTCGACTTCGTCGCGAGAATGGGCAAGCGGGAGAGACCTATCATCTCAACGCACAACTGGAAGTTCTGGGAGTGAAACAGTGCAAGCTACCGATACGAATGCGGACACCCGTGGCTTGACAGATTATTCTTCTGTCGTGGTCACTGCGGAAAACGTGGATTGGGTGTGGCAACAGGTGCAGCTTCTGAAGGCGACGGAACGCATTTTCTCGGCTGCCCTCCTGATTGATCGACTCGAGGCATTCTTGGCAGATACTGGTAGCGCTAACAAGATTATTGCAGCCGCTAAGACAAGGGTACTACGAGCGATGCACGATGAGCTCGAGTTGCTTGATCACATCAAAGATCGACGAGATCAAGGTGTAAAGGCACTGAAGGAATTCAGTGACAAAGAGGGCGACGATGAATGGCAGTTTGGGCAGACAATGCTTGGTGTGACCACCTCGTGGAAATCGGACGAGGACGGATCGGTATGGATCAAGTTGGAAGGCCTTGTTGACGGTGTGGACATATTTAACACCATATCTGTCATCCGCGAGGTCGATCTGTACAGCGTGTGGACCCCGTTTTGCGCACAATCGCTGCTGCTGCAGAGCATGGGCCACGTGGAGCTAGCGGCATACTTGGCTATCTCGTCTCCGTTCCTGCAGCGTGACGCCATTATTCGTGCATTCGGTATCAATGCCGTCTATGAAAATCGCTGTCTTTTGCTGCTTGGAGGATCTGTGGATGTGTCGTCGGTGGCAAGCTCTGTTCCAGTTCCTACGTTACAAGGATGGAACACTGGACGTATGGAGATTAAAGGGTTCCGCGCTCTAATTGAGCCTCTCACACGAATGCAAGCTCGCACTTGCATCGTGGCTAACATCGATCCGAAATGCGCGATTCCAAAGCCCATGCTGAATTTCGGTATCAAGAAGATGGCTGGCATTTTGCTGTACCTCATTCGTAAGGAGGCCGAAAAGATTGAGCATGATCTCAAAATTCCGTCTGCGAGCGCCACAAACGAGCATCTTCGCCGCATTAACAGTGACCCAAGCGGCTTCTACACGTGGCTGCGACCCATCGTCGACAAGTTCTTCGTCGACCAACACACCGGCAGTCTGCCAGAGCCCTCTCTTTGACAACGGACACTTCAATTGAATGGACAACGGATGCTGAGGCTCCTCGCACAAGCGCAAGTAAAGCACAAGAACTGGCAGCCCCCGGCTTGCCAAACGACGGAGCTCGAGTCGGATCGCTGCGTTCCAGCGTCATGCCGTTAGCGCTTCATCCGTCAACAACACCGACAACTCTGTCGAGACCTCATCCACTCCTTCCAGAAAGTACTACTGGAGCGACTACCTGCACGACTTCACCATTTGGCCATACCTACTGCTATTTATCTTCGCCAAGCTGTCTGCGGGAATACCTCTGCTGTACGCGTGTTTGATCAAGCTCGTCTTCACCTGCACCTGCACGTGGTTTGCTGTCCCTGGCGCGTTCCCTCGAGCCACGCGGCAGTGGAAACGAGCGCGCAACGATCTGGAGCCACTACGGCGGCAGTGTGTCGTGTTAGCCGCTATCTGCGACGTACTGAGCTCCTACGCACTGCGCGTCTGGGTCCGCTGGGTGCAGTGCTACCTCAGTGCACTGGTATACGGCTCAGCCGCCACCGCGATCTGCTTCTCTCGTTCACCATCGGAAGTGCGCGAGTCCGAGCAGTTCGCACTCCTAATCGTCTGCTTCCTCTACGCCAGCGCCATCGTCGGCGTGCAAATAGCAGTCAACGTGTAAACCTGTCCACTCAAATTCAAACGGACAGCAAAAACGTCAACTTCAACTTTACATGTTAATATCAAACGTACTTAACCGAGCAGCCGGTAATATATTCCGTACTTAACCGAACCATACTGCCGGCCCTTTTACATTGTCAAGATGGCCAAGGGCGAGTCGGCGTCGACGTCCGCGTCGGGATGGAAGCTCAGCCCCATACGCTTCATGCAGTTGGCACTGGCCACAACTGTTCTCTTCTCCGTGTCCTACATGTACCAGTTCGTGAGCGTGAGCGTGTCTCTGCGTTCAACAGGCGATTCGGAGGACTCGGAGGGCGGCGGCCTCGTGCGCAACCGTGTGTTGGGCCACTCGGTGCTGCATCTGCAGGGCTTCGAGGCCGGCCACAAGTTCGTGAGTGAGTACGACGTGGAGGCGCAGGGACCGCTCTACCTGCTCGTCATGAGCGACGTGGACGCGGACGGCAAGTACTGGTGTCCGGACTGCGAACGTGCCAAGAAGCCCGTTATGGACGCCTTCAACCGCGCCCCCAGAGGCTCGAGACTCGTGGAGATCCGTGTAGGCCCCGAGTCCTATTGGGCCGACTACATGAACGACTTTAGACAGAACCAACTCTTCTATTTGGATCACATCCCGTCCCTCTTACGGTACGAGGGCGGCGGCAATTCGTCCACGATGCTCACCGAGTCCTTCTGTACAGACGCAGCCTTGTTGGACTACGCGTTCCGAGTCAACAAACCTCTGGCGGGAGAGCCCCACAAGAACAAGGTGCTGACCATGTACTCGCCAGAAGAGGTGATGGGGTACTTGGGTACTTATGACAACTCGTTCCCGCTGTTCCTCTTCTTCGTGTCTGGGTTCCACGAGTTCAATGGACGACTGTGGTGTCCGTACTGCGACCGCGCAGATGTGCCCGTGATGCACTACTACAACTACACAGCGCCTGATAATGCTGTCATGGTGCGCGTCATGGTCGCCGACACGTACAAGAAGTGGAAGAAGAAGAAGAACCCATTCAAGCAGCCCGAGTTCCAGGAGAAAGTGGCGCCTGTGAGAGGTGTGCCCTATCTGGGTTTCGTCAAGAAGGACCTGGCCGCCAACAAGATCAACGTGCACCAGTTCATGCCGGACTACCCGGAACTCGGCAAGCTGCAGACGTTCTTCAAAAACAAGCCACGCACAGCTCGACCCACGTAGACAATTGACCTCCAGTCAAACAGGGACTGTAGTGGTCAAACATCGATTAATGGCCTACTATTGTACCGGCAGATTGGGATCAATTCGTAGGGTCATAACTTTTTTCCTGACCGTATTTTTCGATGCGGTTTTCTTTGCGTGAAAATTTGCTGAGAGATCTTTAATTGTCCAAAGCGTGGTGCAAAACAGCCAATGATAGCGGTGCCTTGGTCATTCAAAAACTTTAATTCGTCTTGTCGCTAGGGTAGGGTTGGATATTTTATGACCAGCGACTGCCAATTCTCAAGGATGCTTACTGAAATCAAGTCTATTTTCGCTGCAAACAGGCGGTCAGTGACAGAGGCGGGTGAAAGTAGTCAAAAGCCGTCAAAAACGGCTAAATTAGCTCTGAAAAACGGAATGTAGCGCTCGACGTACGATACTCTGGCAAATAAAATAATGTTTGTTTTGTAGTGTAGGCATCCAGGAGCACGAGAGTGGCTATATGTACATTAATTAAAAGGTCCATTGGCGGGTCCAGAGTGGGACGGTGTATCCCTAACCACCGCAGATGGCTCACCCATCAACTAAGACCATCACTTATGGTCGCTTGGATTTGGTGGCTGCCGATACTCCCCATTCGAAAACCGGCCCCCTCGCAAGCAGGACCCAGCGCGGAGACCAGGATCGCTGCGATGCCGCGCCAGCACGCCTCGACAACGCGCATACCACCCCGTTTGCCCGATGCCGTGATCAAGAGCGACGACAGCGAAGGGGAAGGTTCTGGTAGCGATTGGAGTAACGAGCGCAGCGCGATCCACGAAGATTAGGAAAGCCCGCCGCCTACACTTCAGCAGGTCTCCTAAAAACAGCGAGGGAGCCATTCACGAGGGAGAAAGCACCGCAAGCGACGGAAGGAGGGGTCTCGCAGACACTCAGGCGGGAGGACCAGGCATCTTCGGTCGCTTCTTCTTCGACTTCTGAATCAGGAGATGATTCAAGCACCTCCGTTTCGACAACGGTTGCAAGTGCCCCGCGCGACGAACACGCCGTTGCACTCCGTGATGACCTTGTACAAGTTCCTGAGCTAGAACGGAGAATGTTCGACGACTGGGTCGATCTGGAGCAGTACCTGCGCAACTACAGCAAGCGCACGTACCAGGTATGTACCACTTGCCTGAACAGTGAAACCGTATTGTACTGTGCACAAATTGCTCTATTCTATTTATTTTCCAAACGTGTGTGCTTACGAAATGTATATATATATATATTCTATTCGGACAGCTACTCCTGTGAAGACACGAAACAGGAGGATTTCGGTCAGTCGTACACCAAGTACGCCGATACCTGATAACGTCAAGTTTTACAACAAAACCTACGTGTGCACACATCATGGATTGCCCAGATCCGGGAGGACCAGCGGACAGCGGCCTAACCAGCATTCCAGGAAAATCGGATGCCCTGCGCAGGTTTGAAATCTGCCTCAAATCCTAGTTTCTATTACTGCGTACTTACAGTGTTATGTTGTCGATATAAATTCTTGCGTTCGTGAAACGGGATCATGGGATGTGTGTATTACGAAGCAAAACACAGGGCACAATCACGATGTCGACCGCGAAGCCTACCAGAACTACCACGAGGCGCGCTACATTTCAGATGACGAAGTTCTTTCGACGGTGCGGACGTTGCATCGCGCCGGTGCGAACAAAAGAGGATTCTTGAGTACATCACGGAGAATTCGACTGTCGATCCTGCAATGAAAGACGTACATAACCTCGTGAGTCGACTACAGAAGGAGGCTTACGCTTTCCCCAGCATGGAGAAACGCATTGCTGCTATTTTGGAAGATTATGCAGCTAAACCTGGCAACGTCTCGCGCGTGTACGCGAACGAAGAGGTACGAGACTACTCTTATGAGCTGTTTTCACTTTTGCTAAAGTTTGTTATAATGTATTTTGGTTATGTAGGGTACTGTTGAATGCATCTTCATTCAATCCTCGCACATGCGGTCAATGTTCGAGCATTTTCCTGAAGTACTTCTGATCGACGCCACCCACGACACCAATGCCTCGAACTACAAATTATTCAGTTTCATAATCAATGATGCATTGGGGAAGGGTCAGCATGTCCAGGTAAGGCACCAACGACTGGTTCAAATTGTGTAGTTGTCTAACAGTCTCAGACTGTGCGTAGCTTGACATGAAAAAATCTAACTATGTTTGCCCGTACGATCTTCGCTATAGCATTGCTTGTTGGAGAATGAGAGGAAAGAAACTTTGCGTGTGGCTTGTCAATAGTTCAAGGAAAGCTGTCCGTCGTACGATTCCCTCGCTGTGATAATTGTGGACAAGGATTTTACGGAACTGTCAGTTCTGAAGGAGGAATTCCCGGGTGTTCGTATACTGCTATGTCACTTTCACGTGGTGAAATACCTGCAGGAGGAGGTAGCCAAAGAGAAGTACGACTTGGACGCATGGACGAAGAAATAAATGAAACGTCTGATCCAGTTGTTGGTGAGCACGCCGACGGAGAAATCCTACGACGAAATTATTACGACGATGAGGGTGGTGTTACGTTCAGAAGCCAAAGTGACGCAGTGGTTCAGTTATTTTGATCGTAATTGGACTGCCTGTAAAGTTATGTGGAGCTCTGTATATCGCGGAAATGTGCCTCACATGGGGAACCAGACGAACAACAGGTTGGTGACTCTTATTTTATGAAACAATGGATGTGTTTAACCTGTACTGTTTGTATGAATTTACTTTGTCTGGGCTGGAATCGAGTTGGCAGAAACTGAAGACATTAGTGAATCGCTCTACCACACTGGATGATTGTGTGGTTTCCATCTTATTTTGGCAGACAGTGAACGAAATGTTTCGGCAGCGCAGCATCAAAAAGGTTGGCATATACACGAACAACCAATACGACGCGGAAATGAACAATCTCCTGAATACCGTTTCTCGGCATGCTGTCGAGTTGGTTAAACAGCAGTATGACTTTGCGTTACTCTCGACCACGGAGTATCGCCAGAGGTCGATGGATCCCTACGTGATGATGCGGTACACTGCTGGAAAGAATGATGACGTACCTGACGAGTACATGATGAATCGACATGGGTGGACGTGTTCGCGTATTTTCCGGGTAACAAGACTGTTGCCCTGTAGGCACATTATCTACTATCGGAAGATTACAGGATGCGGTGCTCTCGTTCCCGAAAGTATAAATGGCTTGTGAAAGCTTCCGAAAAATGAGTCCAACATGTCCGAAGACGTCGACATCCCGTTTGAGTCTCGAGGTATTCGCCGCGATCCAGGTCGAGCGAAGCCACAAAATGAAAAATCAACGATATTTTCGCTATAGGACGTCAAATTGCTGATGTTAGATCCACGTGGGGACACGGGCATATTCCGACTTGAAAATAGTACTGGAGAAAGTTTTGAACGATGTCCGGACCGGAGCTGTCCAGTTTAGCTGGTGGAGATAGTGGAGAACGCAGCAAACTAACGGCTTCCCAGGGCGCGATCGAGTCACAATCTGAAACTCACCCACAGTCTCAGACTGGGTACGAGTTTGATGTTGTGGATCTAATAGCTGATGAAAAACATGCAGGCAAACGCATCCAGGCCGGGGATGAAAGTATCTCACACACATTGCCCGGGCTTGCGCGTTACACGCTCTCGTCAATGAGCTAGATTGCACTGATCTCGACCAAATTGTCGCCGAAGAAGAAGGGGTTGAGAATGAAATTACCGACGGGGACCAAGAGAGGGATAATGGAGACCCGTCTCAGACTGGGAACCAACGCGATTCCATAACAGACACAGTTGAGCATCAAGACATCGCAGCACAAACAAACGCAACACCCGAGAATAATAGCCATACGGGGTGGTTTATTGCTGCGTCAAAAAAGAGCGGGCCATGCGAAAGCTAAGAAGGCGACACGTAAACAAACAGCGCGAGAAGATCTGCAGCAGACGGCTAAACTGGTTCGTGCTGTGGCCGCGTGGTCAACTCCGTCAATGGCCCTTTACTGGAAGCGCACGTAAATGGGTTCTGTCTCCGAGGCGCCGAGGGTCACCGCGCCATGTTCATTTTGAAGCAGACACGCTCCACCCATATTGCTATTCTAGAGAGAAAGAAGACGCCACCGACAGATGCTTCAAAAATAATGGCTGTCCTGCCATTACGTCGGATTGAATCCTGCGAAGGACAAGTCGCTCACTTTCAAAACCGGTGGTACAGCGATCACGAAGCGAGAATGCCAGCTAAAGAGATCACTATTCAAACTGGTCGAGTCGTGTACGACGTACAGATGCTAATAGCAATGATGTCATGGCACACGGCAATTCCTCGCTTTTATGAAGTGAAAAACTATCACCTGGATCATCGAGTTGGATCTATCGAACTGGGATCCAGATGAAAGCTGGAAGATAGACTGCCTGGGCCTAATTTCATTATTGAACGTCTAAGATCGATTAATGTGCTTGGTCAATACTTCTGGATTACTACCCTTCGTGGAAAATCACTCGTCGAGCTGTCAGTCCTGGACCTATGCGTACGCTCGCTGAAGAAGAGATACCAAGACGAGCACGTTATATTTGCTATACCATCGCACCTCTTCCGATTTCCTGTTTTCGACTAAAAGGCGCTGTCCGATGACCCTGCTTGGAAGCATCTTCATTCAGCCCTAGAACACCATGATGATACGGCGGCAAAGAAGATGTGGTTTTTCGCGGTTATACACTACAACTCCGAGCATTGGTGTGCTGTGGCTGTTAAATTGAGCGAGTTCTCAGTAATTATCTTCGATCCGCAGCAAACTGTGGATCGATTCGCCGCACTTAGGACCTATCCAAGAGCTGAGCTGATTCCACTTCTGCCTGAACCACCGTCCCCGAAGCGCTATCACTTCAAGCAGGTCGAATGAATCGTACAGATCGACACGTACAACTTCGGAGTCTTTGTTATTCTCTTCTTGAGCTGATTCTTCTCGATGTCGAACCAGAGGGCGTAGATACAGCTCTTGCCATGAGTACTTTAGGTACAGGTTCATTTCCCACATTATAAGATTAATGTGAGCTAAAGCTTTACTTTTTACTTTTCGGTCTTGGCGCTTCTTGCCTTTTACATTCCCATTGACTGACACTGAGATAATGCCTCTCCGAGTTAGAACACTGTGCTCGAGGACTTAGCGAAATTCAGCGGGCTTGACCGCCGTAAGCGACCATCACTCCGGGTTCTGCAGACTTTTTGTGCTTTCAACAAGGACGCCCTACACACAAATGCTTCGTCGTTGCACAGAAAACTGATCAGGAGGTGGCCGTTCTATCCAACAGATGGCAAGTCTATCCACCAGAAAGGACATCAGACTGTGCAGGACTGTGCGGGAATGTGTAAGACTGTGCTGTATGAGACATTTTTACTGTGTATATAGTCTCTGCCCCAGGAGCACGATGGCGTCTTTCGTGCTTTCTTATGAGCTCTCCCTGTGAAAGTTATGGTACAAAAGGCTAGAGTGGTACTAACAATATGGGGATTGAGACTCGTGCTTTATCATGCCTAGAGCGTGAAGGAGAGCCCCGATCAAACCTACACAACTACGCCTCGGTAACAGCAACACAGTGGCTTATGATTTACTAAAATTGGGCCAGATTTGGTCAACATACAACCATTTCAAGTTTATTGTGACTTATCCCAATCTGCCGGTACAATAAAGACAATGTTGAAGCGTGTCGAGGAGTACAACCTCAAGTTGATGTTCATTTTGCCGTTAGAAATATATCACTTTCGTTTAGAAATCCGCGTCAATTGCACAATAATGGCTTCGAGCAGGAGTACTCGACATGGCGGAGCGAGTCTCTGGCTGCGTCGCAACGTGTGGCTTGTGGCAGCAGCCACCTTCGTGGTCATCTACTGCGTCTTCATGGTGCGCACCACCATGTGGGCGCACGCGTTCCAGGAGCAAGAGCAGGAGCAGGAATCCGGTCAACGGGTCGGGGACGGAACTGCTATGCGTGAGGCGATGGCTGCTCTACGGGAAATGGGCGCATTGAGGACGGAAAACGCGCAGGAGGAGGCGGAAGAGCAGGCGGAAGAAGCGGCGGAGTACGGACGCGAGCAGCTGGTCAAAGGCGGAGGAGAACCGGAGGCTGTGGGCGAGGAGGAGGCGTACAACGCACACGCAGCAGCGACGACAGGTCCGCGACTCCGTACGGACGAGGAGAAGGACACGGTGGCGTACGATGACAAAGTCCCATTGGAAGATGCTGGAGAGATCCCAATGGTTGGCGCCACGGCAGAGGCACCGACGACGGACCACAGGTGGACGCCGTTCGATGACTTGCCGATTGCTGCTGACAACGCAGGACCTAAACCAGAGACGTCGGAGAACAAGAGCGACCACTTGAGGACTAAGCTACTGGTGACTGGAGGTATGAAGCCGCAACGTCCACAAATACCTGGTGCGATTGCTACAACGTATACGGGTGCTGGAGCGTTCACGTCGAAACGCTTTGACAAGTCACGACTCGTCTTGGAAACTCCGCAGCAATTGAACAGTTCGATCCCGTTTGAGAAGCGACACGACACAATTTTCGGGTTCAACGCCACCATGGCATATCTGCAGCTTTATAGCAAGCCTGTTGATTCCCAGGAGCAGATTTTCCTGTTTTTCACATGCAGCGACGACAAGGGCGGTCGAGACGACTGGAGCCCCGTGTGCACGGAAGCCCGCGAGAAGGTGTACGCTACGTTTGCCAAGTCACCTTCGACGAATCGCCTCGTGACAATTCACGTAGGACCACTCGAAGACTGGAAACATGGGAACGCTTTCACCGACGACAATGACCTTCGTCTCAAGGCCATTCCTACCATAATGCGATGGGATGGCGGTGCGCCCGGATCACTGCGTTCGACGTGGGGTGTACTAGTGGACAAGTCGGTTTTGTTCGAGCCGCTGCTGCGCTATCTCTTCCGAAACGCCGACGTACAAGACCAGCTACTGGCGAAACCAGAAGTGGAGACCAAAGAGATCATCACGCTGAGAGGATACGCGCAGTACCGAGCGTACATGGAATCGTACGCGAAGAACGGAACACCGTTCCCGCTCTTCATGATGATGGTGTCGGGCCGGTTCCAGCGCAACAACCGCCTTTGGTGTCCGTGGTGTCGACAGTCTGAGATGCCGGGTGAGTACGCATTCTACGCTTATGCGCCACCCGATGCCAAACTCGTCCTCGTGGAGACCTACGACAAGTACAGCGAGTGGCGGAATCCAGAGAACGAGTTCAAGAAGGACCCGCAGCTTGCGATGAAGGGCGTGCCATGGTTCTACCGCGTATATCCAGGCCCGCCCGGCCAACCACTCACATACCAGCGAGTCAAGCAAAATTCTACGTGCTTGAAGCATTGCAGCGCGTCTTCGAAGGCTCTGGGTGAGCCACATGACGTAGCGGAGACTTTGCTGGGCCAGATACTTAGAAATTGTAAAGGCGCAAATCAAAGCAGATGCCGATTTGTTCGGTACGTGGCAGGCGAACCGAACACTTGCTCATCAACGCTGAAGGATGCCGCACAAAGCAGGAGGTCTGCGCCATGCCGCCAGCAGCGCCCGGCGGCGGCGTTGGGCGATGGTCGTCGGTGCCGTGTTTACACTGTACTGCATGTTCCTCTTCCAAGTGCGTCTGTGGTCGGCCGCGAGTCACGCGGACCTGCGGGCCAACGTCATCAGCGCTGACAGGGACTCTGCGGTCATTGATCGACCGCCAGTCAAGCAGGACGTAGACCAACGGCGCGAAACGACAGAGCACGATGTCGATATACAGGTTGTCGACAATATCCAGACGCCGGAACCAACCCCCGTTGCCAATGCAGAGGAATCAGTCACGAACGAGCAGCAAAACCTGCGTGGTGGAGACGTACTTGCAACCCCTGGACCTATTATCATTTCAACACCTGAGCCCACTGCAACACAAATTGCGGCCCCAGCTACAACATTTGCAGCGCCTGCTATTCCAGTTACAACTACAAGAGTGGTTCCTTCATTCGACAGTCGACACGACGTGGTCTCTGGATACGATGCTGCCATTGCATATTTGGCAAACTACACGACACCCGAAGGTTCCGGTGAGAAGCTCTTCTTATTTTTCGTGTGCGGCGATGCACAGGGCCAACAGATGACTTGGCGTCGGGTTTGTGTAGACGCCTCGGAGCATGTGTATGACGTGTTCGCCAAGTCTCCATCGCAGAACAGACTAGTCACAATTCACGCAGGATCGAAGCAGGATTGGTCGGCACCAAACCCATTCTTCAAAGACGGCGATTTAAAGGTGAAGATGATCCCTGCACTCATGGAATGGCATGGAGGCGCCCCTGGGGCGAAGCGGGCCACATCCGGTATGATTATTGAAGAGAGTTTGCTGTACGAACCGCTGCTCCGATATCTGTTCGAGAACCAGGATGCACCGGACCCGCTGCTCCTGCCGGAGAAGACAGCATCAAAGGAGATCGTCGAGCTGAAGGGATACACAAACTACCGCCACTACATCGACGCTGTTGCTACTGGAGAGAAAGTCTCTCCTGAAGGACCGATGTTCGTCTTCCTGATTGCAGGACGACTAGAAACCAATGACCGACTCTGGTGTCCATACTGCCGGTACTCTGAAATCTCCGTCGAGTATGCATTCTACGCCTTTGCACCTCCAGGCTCAAGGCTGGTGAAGGTGGAGACGGTTGACTCGTATGGACTCTGGAGGAACCCTGCGAACGAGTGGAAGAAAGACACGGCGCTGATGGTGCGTGGCGTGCCGTGGATGTACCATGCGAACCTCGACACGGAAGCCAAAAGTTTCACCTTTGAACGAGTGAGCGAGCGCTTTGACCACCCAGACGCGCTGCGAGGCATCTTCCAGGGCTGGAAAACCCTGTTTAACATAGACCTTCATTGTAGCCGTGTTGATGACGTTCGAAACCCCATTTCTAAACAGCAGCTCAGACGCTCTCTCGACTGCAGGAAGTGCCACTTCCTGGCCTGCACTAGCTCCTCCCGGTGCGCTGCAGGAAAGAAATTGACACACAAGCCATGGGAAAAGAATCCACACGTCTGCTTCATTCCTCCGGCAAAGAATGAAGATTGCGTGCATCATCGACGGGGTTGGTGCATTATCCCCATATCTGTCAGGAAATAAGTCAGAAACTCCTTCTCAAAAGTTCGCAACAAAGCTGTGAAATGGCAGAATCTCTGAGCTTCTGAATCGTGGTAACATGATGGATGAACTCCCCAGCAGCGCGTTCACCACTCAACCTCGGATGGTGTATGTATACATGCAATCAATAAACGTGCTTTTGTTTTTGTTTCTTAAAAGAGCGAAGAGTTTTCTACCATCACAATGTACCCATGTTCACTGTAGCCATGTTGGTGGCGTTTCTAATGCCATAATCACTTTCTAAACGGCAGTTGACAAAAATCTCCACAAAGTTCAGTCACACTGACGTACGAGTTCGACTATGGCGGCACCTCGTTACGGACGCGACCGACTGCGGCCTCACCGCCGCGGCGCACCAGGTGGCAAGCGTACGAATCCGTGGTACCTCCTGGCCGGCAGCTTCTTGGTGCTGTACCTGCTCTTCCTAGTGCGTTGGCGTTTCGGCCACGTGTCGGACCTCGAGGGCTCTTCACCCACCGAGCAGCTCAGCAACCTACGCAAGGCCAGCAACCCCGTGGACGTGCAGAGCGATGACGCGTTAGACGTGGAGATCGCGGCGCAGATGGAGGAGAAGCACAAGAGCGAGGAACGCGCGCGTCAAATTCCCATCAAAGTGGTGCTCCAAACGACAACCCCACCTACAATCGCCCCAGTGGCTACTACTGCAGCTGTGACGGACAGGCCCAGAGAGTTAGAGAACATGGCGGCAGTGGAGAATCTAGAAGGACGCGTTCCTGGGATGCCAGTGCCGCAGGTGGAAGAGACGCCGGAGCCAGTGGAGGTTGCGGCAGCTGTTTCCAATGCTGTGTCGGTGCAGGTGAAGGAGGCTGCGGCAGCACCGGAACCAGAGATGGCTGTTGTCAATGCAGTACCAGTGCAGGTCGTGCCGACTGAGGTGATTGCTACCAATGCTGCACCGGTGCAGATTAAGGAGGTCGCGGCGGCTCCGGAACCAGAGGTGGCTGTCGCCAATGCAGTACCGCAGCAGGTTGAGGCGGTCACTACCAATGTTGCGCCGGTGCAGGTTAAGGAGATCGCGACAGCCCCAGAGGTGGCTGTCGCCAATGAAGTACCGCAGCAGGTCGTACCTGTTGAGGTGGTTCCATCTGCTGTGAGGCAGCAGAAGATCTCGGGGTACCACGAGACGATGAAGTTCTTGGAAAACTACCAGCACAACCCCGATGAGCCATTGTTCCTGTTTTTCATGTGCAGTGACGAGCAATTTAAAGCAACTGACTGGTCGGAGGAGTGTGCTGTAGGCAAGAAACACGTGTACGACGTGTTCTCCAAGTCCCCGGGACGCAATCGATTGGTGACGGTGTTCGCAGGCTCGGAACAGTACTGGAAACACCAAAACGATTTTTACAACGACGCGGATTTACGCGTCAAGGGCTTGCCATGCTTGATGCAGTGGGAGGGACGCAGCGGCAGGACGAGTGGAATGCTTGTGCAAAGGTCTTTGTATGACGAGCCATTTCTGCGCTATTTGTTCAAAAACACAGACCAACCAGAAGTGCTTTTCCCTGCCGATGATGTGAAGAACAAGAAGATCGTCACTGTCAATGGCTATGATGCCTACGTGGACGCTATGGTTCGGTACGAGCACGAGGAAAACCCGGCCCCCACGTTTTTGATGATGGTCTCAGGCCGATTCCGGAATAATAACCGGCCATGGTGTCCGTACTGCCGATACTCCGAGTTGCCCCTTGAGTACGCTTTCTACCATTACGCCCCGAAGAACGCACGAATGATTCGTGTGGAAGTCGCTGACTCGTACTCAGAGTGGAAAAAGCGAAACGAATTCACTCGCGACGAGAACCTGCAACTCAAGATCGTGCCACTGATGTTTGCGATTAAGCAAGTCCCCGCTGCAAGTCCGAACGGTACAAAATCGATCAACTTCACCCCCACAAGGTTCGCTACGATCAACTAGCTCCATTACGCCAGTTCTTCACGAGCTTTGTATAGATTCATAGATTGCACCAGGGTGTATATTGAATTCTATAGAGCACAACTGTTTGTTTGTATTCTACCGTCTAAAGTTTTCAGGAGGCTTCATCGCCTCCTTAAGCTAGAGAAGCTGACGTCCGACACTGCTCTATCATCTGGGTGTCGTCGTAGTGAGAGCCTTTGCCTTGAAGACTCAGACATTTGGTCGACAATCCCACGCTCTCCGAGGAAGCCGAGATATTTCGTGAAGGTGAGGCCCAGAAACTCCTCGATCATTCGCAACGCAACACTGATCTCGCATGCAGTGTCGTCTGGTAGTACTCGGATGTGTTGGCGAAGACTTCTAACAGTAACCAGGCACATTCGTACGAACTGTTGGAACCTTACTTTGCGTTCATTGATCATTTCATCTTCAAGCGTGTCGAATGAGGAGCTGGAGAAGAGGTGTGAACCCCATAAGTGCCGTGACGGAACGATGGTCTCCATGATTGAGGCCAAAACGTTCTCACAGATCGGGCAACGTGGCTGGCGTCGGCGCTTGCTCCGACTAAAATGTTTGATGAGCTGTTGTCGGAGAGCTCGGAACTCAGAGAAGCGGTGTACCACGCGCCACTGCTGCTTGCTTAAGTGCACTTCAACTTCATAAAAACAACTCCGTCCTCGAGTCGCTCAATGTGTTGCCAAGTCACATGTGCCGATAAATAGTCCGAGTACTCGGCTTCTTCACGAAAAAGTTGGATGTCCTCGCTGCTCTCTCGCAGCAGAACCGTGCTTGACCGGGCAGTTGCAGTCTGGTCATGGGATGTTGTCCGTTGTCGTCTTGGTGAAGTTTCTGCGGCCGTCGGTGATCGTGAACCACGACGTGATGCCGTTGAAAACAATGAACCAAAGGTATGTCTCCTTACGTTGATTCTGCTGTCGGCCGGGCCTTCATCGTTTCGATCACGAGATAGTAGGTTTCGTGCTGACAAGTGGCACCGCCATAGGAGTCTTGGAATTTTTCCAGCCCTACCAGACGCTGCCGATGCTCGGGTCTCGCGAGTTCGAGAAGTTGTTGGTAGTACAATTGGGTCTGCAGGGAAAAGCGACTGCCTCAGTCCTTCTTCGATCGAGCTGCATGTCGACGCAGTAGACCGCATGGGTGAGACCGCCAAGCAGGCCGCGTCGCTCAACCTCATCCCCGAAAAGAAAATAAAAAACTACTGGACTGTGCGGTTTGAACGCAGAATGAGAAGTGCCAGTGATGGAGGCTAGGCGAGCTTTTCAGCGAGGACAGGTCTTCGTTTCCGACGCTACACTGGACTGCTGGATGCGTGGTCGCACTTTTTCGAGGACACAAACATGGCTAACATCGAATAGCAAACATCAAGTTGTGGATATGAATAGCGCCTAACGCACAGGTAGATCCCATGACACGCCACCACCAGTGACAGAGGAAGAGTCTCGTGTCACTTGCGTAACGAAGGCAGAAAATAGCTGCGGCACACGTCGGTAAAAAGAACTCCCTGCTTTGCGAGTCGCAAGTGCTTGTCGCTTAGAGCACTCGTTCGCGTCGACTGTAAGCAGCGCGCTTTCGCCTGAAACGGGCGCTCTGGTGTCATTTGGTACGCAGCGGATATGCAAGTTGGTGTTCTCCCTCGCCAGGATTTTCTGTTGGTATATCCTCGGTAAGGAACTTTGACGAACGTATTAGTAGGCGTTGCCGACGCCATCCCAAGCACCAAACGTCGTGTGGTCAGCCCGACCTTGCTTGAATCAGCGCTTCTGGCCGATATCCGCGTGCTTTTCCCTGCCGCCCTGCGATCCATTAAGGTCAGGCAGCGAAACGGATCCCTTGGCGCGCTTAAAGTAAGACGCAAGCACCCCGACGCGAATTTGCTGGAGGTGAGGGCGGATGGAAAGACACGTCCGTGCTCACTGGCCCCAGATGACGAGCTTGCTTACTACATGAACTCGATCCGGACGAGACCTATCATACTGGTGAGCACTCAATGCATCCACTGATCGATCTGCAAAAATGAGAGCATTCCGTTTCACTTCTTCTCTCGAAGCAAGCGCAGTGGCCAGCGACGCAATTGCAACACCGCACTCCGCATCCTCTCAGTCGCGTCACATGGCTACATTCAAAACCTGTCTAACACGGTTCCCAACCGTTATATCGGCTTGCTGATCCATGGTCTCCGCTACCATCAGATCTGCAGACTCGACCTCCAGGATGCGACGTCGATTCCTGTTGCCCCCAGTGCGATACCCGCAGCTTTTGAGGCGGGGGCAGTCCAGTATTGCCACACCTTCATCATCCCCGTCGTGGCAGGATTGGCGTCAAGTCGTGGCGGATTTCCAGCGCAAGGCGAATGACACAAGTGTGTCATTGCTGCCCCGCGACGTCGAGAGCGTCGTACGCGTGTGCACGCAGAGCGATCGCACGCGAGAAGCATTGGACGCCATTTACAAAGGCGAAAAGCGCGGTGTCACGGCTCCGTTGCATTCGCACGTGCAAATTTGCTGTTCGTTGGCTCGAAAAGGTCAAGCGGATCGAGCGCTGGTTCGGATGCCGGAACTCCGCGAACGCTTTAACGAGCAGTTCCAATTGACCTCGAAGAACCAATCGAGTGTCTACGATCCGTTGCTGTCGGTGTTCAAGTTCCAGGGCGATTGGCGGAGTACCCACGCTGCCATTGCGCAGATGCACGAGCTAGGGTGACGCCTACGTTGCGTGCTTTTCGAGTGCTCATGCTGACGTCCGCTAAAGCGCGTCGAAAGGATACTTTGTTGGCGACGATGGCGTTTGTGGAGAAGAAGTTCCCTTGCGTTTGGACGGATGTGGCCACGCTTACTGCGATGTGCCAGGCGCTTTTGGGTGTTGACGAGCCGAATCGTGTGCTGGAGATCTATCGCAAAGTTGATGACGACTGGGTCGATGAGCAGGCCAACACTATTCTGTTTAACCAGTTCTTGCTCGCTGCAGTTCGAATTGGAGATACCAAGACTAAAAATGAAAAGAAGCAGGACATGCAGATTGCGATGGACATTTTCGATCGGATGCAGACAGCTCAAAACGCTGCTCCTGACGATTTTACGTTTGCAACCTTCATGATGGAAGTGGGCAAGCGTGGCCAGTGGGAATTAGTGCTCGATTTGTTTAACACAATGCTAGACACCCAGACACGCGCACTAACCGAGGATGCGACAGTAATTAACGCGCTCTCGTGTTCGACTGTCATCCGGGCACTCCACAAGCTACACGGAGCCAACCAACCCGAGCAAGAAAATGACACACAATCTTCTCTTGACTCACCAAGGCAATCAAAAAGCCAGCAACTCAAGCTGAAACAAGACTTGTCGATTGTGCTGAAGCAGCTTGACTCGGTTGATCTTCGAAACATTGGCCATGCATCGACGCTAATTGATACGTTGGATGAGTTTAGGCTCTACACGACAGCGCACCAGACCTTCAAGCGTATCTTAGATGAAGGTATTATCCAGAAGACTCCGTGGCGACTTAAAGACGGATTTGAGATCGACTTGCACACATTCTCTCGCGGTGTAGCGAAGTGTGCCGTTGTGTCTGCGGTTGAAGAAATCACACGATCCCAGCAGGGAATGAGCGATGTGTCCCTCCCGGAAACGCACCGTTGCAGGATCTCCGTATTATTACGGGTGTTGGAAAGCGCAGCGAGGTATTCATGAAGCCGGTGCTAAAACATGAAATTGCGGAGCTTCTCACCAAGTCGTGTAGACCTCCATTGTGGCCATCATCACACCCGACAAACCCCGGAGTATTGCTTGTCCGCCGTAATGTTCTTCGTAAGTGGCTCAAGAAAGGTGGTGCTGTGCGATACTTTTGATCACGCCCAATCCGTGAATTCAATTCTAGCAAACGTGACAGGTAACAAGCACCAGCTAGATTTATCACAACCAGCCTATTCTGTTTTATCAAAGCTACTACTACCGCTGTACGTACAGGTATCCTGGGGGTCTGACACTTTTCGAATTGCGTTCGTTATGGCAACGAAGTACGTGTGGTGCTCAATTTCTAGATTGCCCATGAAAGATGATTCATCGTCGGCAGCAATGGGGAGCTTGTCGGCAGCCTCGATAAATGTCATGGCATCGAGCTCCTTGTAGCTGAGTCCAGTTATCTCCACAAACTTGCGAATGCGGAAGTCACGAGGGATTTTGCCGACAGTCACACCATCAGGAGACTCTACAGTCTCAGTGTCCACAACATCCGCATTGAGCTCAGAGTCCGACGTCATACTACGGCGATTCCAGTTAGCAGAGCCCATGGTCAAGAACACGTCGTCGATGATCATAAGTTTGCTGTGGATGTAGATTTTTCTGTCTGGCTTGGTTGTGTAGAGATTGAGCTTGTTCGGGTACTTCTCACGAATGGGCTGAACCATTTGATACAGATACTTGATGTATCCTGCGTTCGTGAACGGACCCGTTTCCTCTTTGCAATGACGATCAGACGCTGGATCGTAGTCATCACTTCCATGATCGCGTCAAGCAGCTCTGGAACCAGAACGAAGTATTGATCCTCGATGTAGATGAAGTTGTTGGCGTTCTTGATCGCCTTGATGTGAGCCTGGAACAGAGAGGTCTCACCGCGCGGAGCAAATTCCTTGTAGTGCTCGTACAAACAGCTAAAGGTCCGCACGATCTGGACACTCTGCTTACCGAAACGCGCTGTTGTGTTGCTGCTGGCGTAGTCCAGTGGAGGTAGATGGTCGTAATTCGGGTTTTTGAAGTGGAGTAAATCGTCATCAAGACCTTGACACGGCAGGTAATCTGAGTTCCATCGGTCCAAGAAATTCGTTGCGACGTCTTTTGCTGCTAGTCCATGGACGCGAATGTGACCGTCCATCCAGCCTTTTTCTCGGAAAGTAATGTGTCCTTCATCGCGGATCGCAGTAGCGTTGTGGAAGATGGTATCCCATCGGTCATTAGCAAGATCAACTCCGCCCACGTATGCCACTGGCTGATCGTCAGCATCCAAGACAACGCTTTAGAAAGACTGTCGTCGAAGATAAACACCCCTTTTGCACCGTTAATTGACGACGGTGGAATGCTGTTGATGGCATCGCGAGCCTTGACGATGTATGGCGTGTACCCAACTCCGATGTTTGACCAGGCCAGAATGCTGACATTTCCTCCTCGTTCTATGATACCAGTGAATACTTCCGTGAAATCCGTCGTAGCACCTGTCGGGTCCACGTCAGGCTTAAGCGGAACGAGAGCTGCTAGCCACGCAGCAAGTAGCATCCGGTCGTTTTCTTTGGTCGTGCTGAGGTCGTCAAAAACCGCATTGAAGAATTCATCGGACACGGTGTAGGACGTCACCTTATTGCCTGTCGTGTAAACCGCCATGCCATCTCGCGGTATTCCACCTCGCGAGTCAGTGATCTCCTCTTCGGTGAGTAACCATTTTTCGGCATCCAAGATAGGCTGTCGGGTTTAATGTCGGATCCGTCCGAGAGGTCCGCACTGCTACTGTCATCACCCGTACTTGCGCTCGACGATTCCACACTGACGCTAGTACTGCCTTGATCACTTGAGGTGTCGTCGAACAGAGACTTGAAGGAGAACGCCGTTGAAGGATCTGATGTGAGCGCCAAAGCGAAAACTAAAACCACTAGAAGCATTCCGCTTACGCCTCAGTCGGCTGAAAGTGTTTTTTAAAAAAGAGTGAACGATAACCGAGTGTCGAGAGCTTTCAAGCGAAAGGATAAATTGTGATCTCCATGATAACAAGTTGGGATGTGAAGGTTGAGCTGACGATCTGAATGGGTTCTGCCGTAGCAGTTGCTTCGGATCGAGCATACCGCGCACCTCCCACTGCGAAATTCGCACCGACTGCAATACTGTTGACATTTATTCTAGGAGCGATTAGCGAGTTGCTGGTACGCTTTCTAGTCTACACCATTTCCACCCTACTTGCAAGTTTTACAAACCAAGCTGCAAAGTGATAAAAACCGGGTCACTTCAAGTGAACAAAATTGGTGCATTTTTCATGTTTTGCAAAATGGATGGGTACACTTTTCAGGCAAACTGCAAACTCCCTCGCACCAGTCATTTTGGCGCAAACTCAAGGCGCCTGCCGCGCGAATTGCCCCGCGAGAGCTCCCGCTTTCCACACAATGCACTCAGTCCCGCAAATGCCGAGCTCCACGCCACCCTCCAAGACCAGCGTTTCCTTCGAGCGGGCCCAAGCAAAGGTTCGCGTCGTTCGCGCCTTCCAAGAAGGCAAGGACTGGAGAGGGTGGCCACCGCCAACGACGTCAACTACCACACTGCTCGCCGAGCCGTCCTCGCTGCCGGCGCGGAACCCAAGCAGCGCGGCGGCTTACGCCCTTCTTCAGTCCAAATGACGGTGGAGGTCATGAGCAAGCTCGAGGAGCTGATCGACGAGGATTGCCGCATGACACTGGAGCAGCTGCGCGACCGTCTCCACTCCGACCTTGGCGTCGATGTCAGCGTGGCGTCAGTGCATCGCGCGCTCCAGGGCATACTTTACTCGACGAAGCGCCTGCGCATCGAGAAGGAGACGATGAAATCAAGCGTCAACAAGGAGAAGCGCAAGGCCTTTGTCGCAGAGTTGAACAAGCACATCAAGAAGGGTAACATGGTGGTGTTTCAAGATGAGACTAACTTCAATTTATATTTATTTAGAAATGAAGGTTGGTCGCGCATTGGAGAGCGCGCTGTAGTCCAGCTGCCGCCGTCAAAAGGCAGCAACCTGCACGTCCAAGGCGGCGTCTCAGGCGGGTCCGGGTTGGTACTACTGCAGACTCATGAGGGCTCTGTCAAGAAGCAAGTGAATGCGCGCTTCAATGGCGGATCTTTCGTCGCTGCTCTCCGATCGGAGGAGTACGAGGAGCTGCAGCCAGCCAAGGTAGTGATCGTGACTGACAACGCGCCTGCGCACAGCGAGGTGGAGAGGCTGGCGCGCGAGTTCCTGGCCGCGGATGGCATCGTGAACCTGAACAAGTTCGTCGTCCTGCGCCTAGGCCCCTACAGTCCGATGCTGAACCCCATCGAGGGGTGCTGGAACTCGCTTAAAGCCAAGATGCGTCGGTTCATGGCCGAGAGAAAGCAAGAGTTTTTGGTGCGTGGTGAATATGCCACGTTCACGGAGCACCGCATGCAGTTGATGAAGGAGGCAGTGGAGTTTGGCAAGACGGTGATTACTGCGCGACTTGTGTGGCGTTATGAGAGACACTGCCTGCGTCATTGCTTCGCAGCAGAGAAAGGAGACGACATGAAGCTGGGCGCGTAGTCTAGCTTTGCAGTTTGCTTGAAAAGTGTACCTATCCATTTGCAAAACGTGAAAAATGCACTTTTTGCGCTAGTACCCAAAATCCCATTTTGCAGCTTGATTTGAAAATTTTGAGACTTGGGTGGGAAATGGTGTACAGTTTTGCAATTCGATACTGCGGACGCCAAAATGCCAACCTGAGAAGGTACCGTTTTCTTGAGACGGTACCCGACAAGTGTTTTGAAGACTTCCCCGCTTCCTGTTACATGTATTAATAATATTTACTAGTATTACAATTAGGAACAACGTCTCGCCAACTATTATAACGATGGCTCATTGAATGGATCTCATGCATCGTTGCATAATAGCGGATTGATCTGCTTCATTTGGCTCCTGCATTCCACTCTGGAGGATTGAGTTGACACAGCGAGAAAAAGTCTGTCGCCCTTTGTCGAGAGTTCTGAGTCCACATTCTATCATGCGTAGCGTTATCTACCATAGGGTAAAGTCTCTCACGCGGACTAATCAATGATTAAAACCAGATTCTGGTATAGCCAACGTGGCCGTTCTCAACCGAAGCCGAACGATACATGCCGCAAAAATGCTGTAGTATGTTGTAAATCAAACGCAGAGACGAAGGTAAACGCCCTTACGCAAGGCCAGCACTTGGCAGGTTGCATTTGAATTTACATCGTTTTCCCAGTGCTTCTGCTCCCAGTATATGTGCATGTGTCCTGCGGGTCCGAAACCTTTCGCATGGCATTCGTAATAGCGAAGTAGTACGCATGATGCTGAATGTCGTTGTTGGCGAGGATCGTTGACTCGTCAGCAACGGCGATAGGAGCTGGTCCGCAGCCTCGACAAACGTCATAGCATTCAGCTTTTTGTAGCTCAAACCAGTCATCTCCACGAACTTCCGAATGCGAAAGTCACGAGGCAGTTTGCCGACAGTGACGCCTTCGGGAGACTTCACCGTGTCTGTATCCACAACATCCGCCTGAAGTTCAGAGTCCGAGGTCATGCTGCGGCGGTTCCAGTTGGCCGAGCCGATAGAAAGGTACACGTCGTCGATGATCACAAGCTTGCTGTGAATCAAAATGTCGCGCTCTTTCTTCATCGTGTAGATCTTGAACTTGTTCGGGTACTTTGATCGGATAGGCTCGACGCTCTCGTAGAAATACTTGATGTAACCTGCGTTCGTAAACGGACTTGTTTGTGGGTTCGCTACGACAACCAGGCGCTGGATTGTCGGCATCACTTCCATGATCGCGGCGAGCAGCTCCGGGACGAGCACGAAATACTGGTCTTCGATGTAGATGAAGTTTTTTGCGTTCTTGATCGCCCTGATACGCGCTTGAAACAGCGAAGTTTCACCTCGGGGAGCAAACTCCTTGTAGTGTTCGTACAAGCAGCTGAAGGTTCGTGTGATCTGGACGCTTTGCTTACCCAGATCGGCCTTGGTGTTGCTGCTGGCGTAGTCCAGAGGCTCAATCTTGTCGTACGATGGGTTCTCAAAGTCGAGCAGTTCATCGTCGAGCCCCTGACACGGCACGTAGTCCGAGTTCCAGCGCGCTACGAAGTTGCTCGCAACATCCTTCGCGGCGGGGCCATGGATTCGGATGTGGCCGTCCATCCATCCTTTCTCGCGAAAAGTAATGCCGGCAGCATCCCGAATAGCTGTGTTGTTGTGGTAGACGGTGTCCCATCGGTCGTTGGCAAGATCATATCCGCCCACGTACGCCACTGGCTGATCGTCGGGGTCTGTGGAGCTGTTGACGGCGATAACCATATTTTTCTGATGGTGAGAAGCCAACGCCTTAGGGAGGCGGTCGTCGAAGATGAGTATTGCTTTGGCGCCGTTGATCGGGGACGGCGGAATGCTGTTGATGGCATCGCGCGCCTTGGTGTTATAAGGAGTGTATCCAATCCCAATGTTGGACCAGTTGAGGATATTGACATGTCCTCCTCGCTCCACCACTCCAGCGAACACTTCCTTGACACCGGTCTTGGCTCCAGTGGGGTCAACATCGGGCTTGAGCGGAACGAGGGCTGTCAGCCAAGCTGCAAGCAGCACCCGATCACCCTCCTCGGTGGCGCTCAGGTCCTCATACACTGCGTCGTAGAACTCGTTGGCCGCGGTGTAGGATGTCACCTTGTTACCAGTTGTGTACACCGACATGTCGTCGCGAGGGATGCCACCTCGAGATTCCGTGATTTCATCTTCGGTAAGGAACCATTTCTCGGCATCAAGGATAGGTTGTCGGGGTTTAATATCTGTTCCATCGGAGAGGTCAGCGTCGGCGCTGCCAGCTTGCTCTTCCGTACTTGGTGAGCGCGTTTCGTTAGTGTTTTTGTTCGAAGAACCTTCGTCGTCGCCAAACAACGTCGAGAACGAGAAGGCCGACGAAGGGGTCGGCGTCACTGCCAACACAACCACGAGGACAGCATGAGCAATTATTAATAAAGCCGTGCGTTGGCTGGTCATCTCTGACGCGGAACTTGGAGTGCCGCGAGGAAATCAATTCGTGGGGGCGATATTATAATAGAATTAATTTGTCAAGATAGAAGGCCGCTTCTACTCCCCGGGTTCAATCTCCATGATAACCGGCTGATCTGTCTACGACCCGCCATGATAGCAAACCGAGATGTGACATCCGTACATGCGGCCATGATGGTCCATGGTGGCCATTGGGAGAAGGGTGCTGTAAACCGGGAATTCAGTTCCACTACAGCAGTATTTTTAGCACAACTTGCTTCCCGTGATGAAAATCTCAACTCGTTCGAGTGAGTGGTTAAGTGATAAAAGATGAAAACTCGAATTCACTGGACACGTTTGAGTTTTTCATCAAAAGCTGCAGCCCACGGGCGGTAATATTTTCTCTTTAGAAAGGGCCGCACACCTAGAAAATGCCCAATTCGTTTTTGTCTAACGAGGCAGCGTCGTACAGCCGACGCTTATCTGAGCATCGCCAACTTTAGTACCTGCGGCGTTTGTACTTCGAAGCACTCAACTGGCGGAGAATTCTCCCTTCCAAGACTCTCACGTCCTTCCTTATTTCTCGAGTCTCCAGCTCCAGTATACACGCTCAGATCAACATTCCGGCCTAAGTATAATGGTAGGCCCTACCACGCCTTCTCTTCCAGCCCAACCTCTCTTTGACCACGCTCTTCTCCTCACTTCAACAATCAGTGTTAAAACATGATACTTCTTGGAGTAAATTGCTTTTTTGAAATATGTACTTGAAGTACTGAAAAATGTTGCCGCCAAACATCCGTTTTTTATCTCATTTGGAAGTCTCCAAGCCTTGATACGCCACTTGAGGAAAAAGATGAGGAAAAGAGCTCATCTCCATGTTACATGGAGCTCTTCCCCCAGGGGCGTACCGGTATCCTGTTCTTTTACCGTGAGCTCGATTAAAATAACCAGACTACTGCCACCAAAACGTACTGGCATTGTACACATTAGTTCCTAGAGGTTTTGAAACGTGACTGGGGTGTCGAAGTTGCTCTAAGTCTAACAAAAATAAAGTTTTATGCGTTTTCCAGGGGCTCTACCTTTTTTTTACGACTTACGGTAATTCCCTACGAAAAAGCGTAGTAAAACTGTGGCGCAAAATGCTGCGAGAACTTGGGTTCTGGTGCTCGGAGGGAGAGCTATCGATGGAGGAACCGCTGGATGCTGACCGGCCGAATCCTCTCTTGTTAGTAGACGATGCATGGATTGCAGAGTGCGATTCGAGTTTGATGGAGAAAATCGAGTGGTATCTCACCCAAGGAGCTTTCATCGAGAGCCACGAGCTCGCCTACAGCTTCTGCAGATTCCCGGACTGCTCGCTGGCCATGCAACAACCTTTAGTTATGGGGGCGTGCACTATGACCGATGGATTTTACTGCTGGCCAGAGGGATATTGGCACTACGTGAAGCACCACCACGTCAAGCCACCACAGGAATTTCTAGACCACCTGCTGGAAAGATACGACGCCATGGTTGAGATGACGAGGAAGGGGAGGGTTGAGAAGAGATTGCAGCTATGGGACGAGTTGGAGAAAAAGCAGTGGGTATGCCTAGGGCTATGCAGGAGTGGATCACTAACTACACGACAATCCAAATCGATCCGTGATGGTTTCTCCATGACAAAGTGTGAGCAATGTTGGATTTCTCGCCCGGTAAGCTTGGGCGAGAGAAAAAATGCCAAGAAAACACCGAAGGATTTTTTCAAAGAATGAAAGAACGTATACATGTAGGATCTGTGGGGTGGTCCATTGATGTCATCCCTAGATCTCGAAAATCGCTGAAAGAAGCTCCGTGAACAGTACCGTGGATTCCTCAGTGTTAGTTCGACGAAATACAGCAGTCCCTTATTGACGCGGCCAAGAAACCGCGTGGTCGTAGTCAGACGGCTAATAACTGTAATTGCGGCGGACGCTCCCCAGTCGACGATATTTGTATGATTCCTCGGGGTTCCCGAAACCTAAGTGAAAATATCTGGTGCCTCCAGCATCGACCAGTGCCGAACCAGCAGCTGAACAATTGTGGATACAACAAGCTTGTGGTAACTGTCACACTTTAATGAGTTACAATCGCGGCCAAGTAAGTAGCAGGAGTGACGAGAAACCGCCCATAGTCTCTTGCATCAAGCATTGTGTCAATGTTGGCTGCACCGACGTGTTAATGTGAAGCAAAAGCACCACCACAATGACCCATTTCCTAAACAGGAAATTAACCGCACGCAGCATAATGCTTTTTGCAAACAATACTTTCAGGAGAGCAGTCAATTTTGCGACAAGTATTTGTCGATGCTGATGTATTTCTTGGTTGTGTGGGTCCCGCGCTTGGATTTTATCATTCTTGAGGAATTTATCGTGACAGCGATAACGACTGAGGTAGTGGACTACGTGACACGATGTTCATATCACTGTAGCCACCATAAAATTCGCTTCATGCTGGTCCAAGCGAGAAACGGTGCTGTTCGTGAAGGCCCGATCACGATCTCGTTAAAAGCTCGAGCCACCCCTATCGCCATACCTCGTTAAAGCCTCCAATTGAAGGATTGTTGTCCTCCACGTAATTGAGCGTACTCATTCGGTAGGCCTGAATAGTCTACAGGGCTGCCTCCGCAATCTTGCGGCAGTTGTGCGCGATGGCAAATTCACCCTGCAGAGACTACGGGCAACGCCCTGAAAAGCCCTGGAGAAGCGCCGAACTGCTCGTACGATCTGATCTGCCTTGGTTTCACTTCCGACAATGTTCGACGACCACAGAATAAATACCAGCGAGTTACGCCGCAATGAACCGCCAAGCATCAAAAAGATGCAAACTCCATGAATCATTGACACAATAGCGTGCACGAAGATGATAACTCCGTGGTTCGAGCTGCAAATATCCGTAACGATGAACATAGCTTGTTCGTTCTACCAGTCGATGACATCGCCCTTCCCGAAATGCCGAAGCAGCAGTGGTTCCCCGATCTTCGCTCGAGCGATAATACGCGCCATTCCTCGACACTTTCCTCAGGTTCGACAGCACCTCGAAACCCACAATATGCAGTGTTCACATTTCCTGGATGCAGCAACACACAACCAATTTTCTGCGGCTCCAAGTCAATCGCCAGACTCTTCGTGAACAGGTTCAGTGCGCCCTTCGACGCACGCTGAGCATACGCTCCACCGGAACTGTTGTCTGAGATACTTCCAATACGCGACGTGACTTGGGCTACAAACGCAGTACCTCTCGCGCTCACTGCCAACTGTAGATTCGGCAGCAAAGTTCTGGTCACGAGAAGCGGACCCAAGGCGTTCACTTGAAACTGGCGCATACAGTCTTCTGCCGTCGTATCAGCCAAGCCGTGTAAACCCGACGAACCAGCATTGTTAATCAACAAGTCAATTGGCACTCCATTCAGCATCCTCGCCGCCTCATGGATCGATTGCTGGTCCGCCACATCCAACGGCATCAACCTCCACGGCGTCAACGCTCTCAACTGCAAAAATCAAAATTCACTAAATAACGTACAATATAACCCCTAAAACACTCCACGTACCTCTTCCACCTTTGCAACATCTCTCATCGTTGCGATGACATTCCAGCCCTCCCTCATATAGTGCCTCACAAAAGCCAGCCCAATACCTTGCCCCGCACCTGTCACCAAAACGACCTTCTTCATCGGTTCGGCCACAATTTCCGTCACCCGTGCAGGAGTGACTGTAGACGTCTCAGTGTGGACAATGTGTCTGCCTGGGGTGTCTCTCGCCAGCGCCAAATGGTCCGTCACATCTGTGACCGTCCTCTGCGGTTGTCCGTCATTCTCCCCACAAAATTATCCTCCGTCCTCCTGCGTCGAAACTGCCGGAATCGGATCCCGTGCCTCGCCATGAAGTTGGTCATCCAGCCCACCGACAGCCCCAGCTTGGGACGTCTGTCCGCCGGCAGCTCCGACAGAATCTGCTGCGCCTTTTGCACCAATAGCTTGCGAGACAGCTGCACCCCTTCGACCCCACATTGGTCCGCGAAGCCCTTGAGCGTCGTCTCCAGCTCGGGACTCACGACGTCTCGACCACGTTTCGTGATTCCCTGGCGGTGTTTCTGCTCGATCTCTTCCGCCGCCTGCAGCACCTTCTTGACGGTGTTGGCGGACGGCGCACGCTTCAGATTGAAAGCGGCCTTGGCCCATTGTGCCAGCTTCGCCTGCGACAGCAACGGGCTGCGGCGGTGCTTGCCGATCAGCTCGTACTTCTCCTCAATCGTGAGCCACTTGCCCATGCCGCTTTGGAGTGCAAACTATTCTTTCAAAAATACGGACAGTATTTTTCAAAGAATAATTCAGTTAATTGAAAACATACCGTGTTTTGAAAATAGTGTTTTAAAACTTTGTTTACCGGTACAAACGTTATTATGAACGTATTTTAAAACAGGTAGTATTCGAAGTAGTAATGCAATAATATTAAACAACGTAGTACCATATTATTGTTTTAAAAATGCCTCTGTTATTTTAATATAATTTTATTAAAATACCGGTAGTGTAGCGTAGCAAAACTCGACGATCTCAGACACTGATCTGGACTCAACTACCGGGCACTACAGTCGAATTGCGGGTCTGAGACCTTCCGCATGCTGTCCGTAATGGCGATGAAGTACGAGTGATACTCGATATTGAGCTTGGCCAGGATCGTTGACTTCTTACCAGCAGCAACTACAAACTGGTCCGCGGCTTCATTTTTCAACAATCGTCATGGCATCAAGCTCGTCGTAGCTGAGCCCTGTCCACTCCATAAACTTACGGATGCGGAAATCGCGAGGTAATTTACCTACCGTTAGGCCCTCAGGAGACTTGATCGTGTCGCCATCCACCACGTCTGCATTGAGTTCAGAGTCGGCCGTCATGCTCCGACGATTCCAGTTGGCCGAGCCAATGGAAAAATACGTCAATGAACACAAGTTTCGTGTGAATGAGAAGTTTACCGGTTCGCCTTGGTCGTGTGGATCTGAAATTGTCTGGATACTTCGATCCGATAGGCTCGACGCTCTCGTACAGATACTTGATGTAGCCTGCGTTGGTGAAGGCGTTGGTCTGCTCTTTCGTAACGACATCAAGGCGTTGGATCCGCGGCATCACCTCCAGCAGTGCGTCAAGTAATTCTGGTACGAGAACGAAGTACTGATCTTCGATGTAAATGACATTTTGCGCGTTCTTGATGGCTTTGATGCGTGCGTGGAACAGCGAGTTTTCACCGCGTGGTGCAAATTCGTTGTAGTGTGTGTACTCGCAGCTAAGCGTCCGCGTGATTTGGATGCTTTGTTTGCCGAGCTTGGCGGTGGTGTTGCTGCTGCGGTAGTTGAGCGGCGGGATATCTTGAAATAGTGGGTTCTCGAAGTCGAGGAGATCGTCTCCGAGGCCTTGACATGGTAAATAATTATGACGTTGCGCGCTCAAAGGTAAGTTGCGAAGTGAGTTCAATTAGACAAGCAGTTTTTCCGTTCTACTCCTACTTGTACTTTCCACATGGGGGCTGCCCTGCGGCAGCACCGCCAACTTTCCAACACCAATCATTGCCTTGATTTATGAGGTGCTGCCGTTGACGCGGCACTCACGATTGCGCAAATGATGATGTGGTCTTCATGATGATGCGGTCCTCAGTGTCGGCTGCCGGTATCGGTGTAACAACAGTGTAGCCATCGGTGGCGGCGTCGGCAACTTCAACGTTTGCGTCGCAGTCGTCTGGTACAATACGCCACAATAATTGGAGTTCCAGCGAGCTACGAAGTTATTTGAAACGTCTTTTGCTGCTGGCCCACAGATTCGAATGTGGTCATCAACCCACCCTTTATTCGCCTTGTAGGTGATGTTGCCTGCATCGCGAATTGCAGTGGTGTTGTGATGAATAGTATCCCATCGGTCGATTGCAAGATCCAATCCCCACGTAAGCCACTGGTTGATCAGCTTTACCACAGGAAATATCTGATGCGATGACCAGTGTTTTCTGATGGTGGGAGGCTATAAGGTCGACACGGTCGTCAAAAATGTATGTTGCTCGGGCTCCATTGATCGGGAACGGCAATATACTGTTGATGGCGTCGCGAGCCTTGATGTTGTAGGGCATGTATGCACCAGCAATGCTCGCCCAGCCAAGGATGTTGATGTTTCCTCCTCGCTTAACGACACCTGCGAATACTTCCTTGAAGCCCGTCTTGGCCCCTGTCGGATCAACTTCGGGTTTCAACGGAATAAGCGCAGCTAGCCACGCAGCAAGCATGACCCCGTCGCCTTCCTCGGTCGTGCTGAGATCGTCGTAGACAGCGTTGAAAAATTCATTTGATGCGGTGAAAGTTGTCACTGAGGGCCATTCTCAACCGATCGCATCACACCGCAGCGCATCTCATGGTTATGCACCGTGCGGCGGCATCGGTTGAGAACGGTCATGCGACGGTTTGGTCGCATGGCGACCAGTGGTCACTGATTGGTCAATTCCAGTTCCAGTTGAAACACCTGAAGGTGTGCTCGCATCGCGTTCGTGGTAGGAAGGCGACATCGCTTGCATTGGACTGTAAGGTTGACGCTAGCGGCTTATTGATTTGTGTGTGCAAGTTTACACGTTAGACGGCCGAACAGACATTGCTGCGGGAGTCGCTACTGCTGCTACACAATCGAAACGAAAGAGCATCGAAGCATTTGAGCTCATGGTCTCTTCGTTCAACACGTACGTTATGGACCGGCAAGCTGAAACAGAACGTGAGCGTAGCTCAACAGGTAGTTTATTGCAAGAGCGCTCTCAGATCCTGACCACGCTAGCTGAGATCCGTCGTCAGTTGGCTGAGCTCGACCGAAACCTCTTGCATAGCGAAGGATCGGCTACGCTACTCCTTCGCGAGGATCGCGATTTACTATTGAACGAGCGCCAGATACTGATTCGCAAACTTCATTCAGCCGAGGAGTAGACAATGATTAAAACGCTCAGAAGCTTTAAGATTGAAGGAAAGCAGCTATAACACGCAATGCATAATGCCCTTAAGATAATACAAAGACTAGCTATCATCTTTATCGCGACGTGCAACGTTGAGAGCTGGTCGATTTAAGTTGAGACTCTCGATATGACGGACACTGATGGTTCGAGACACTTCATCCATGAGCTCAATCACTTCTCCACCCTCTGTCTCGTACTGTGTTTGTGTGTAAGTAAGATCCCGAGTATCATTCCAGGTTCGGAGCTCATACCGCATAGATTTCATAGTTTTTTGGCAGTTGTCGGTGATTCTAATGAATGCTGATCGATGCAAAAGTTGTGAAGGCGCATACACGCGTGAATAATGTAGGGACAATTTTTGAGGCTCACACACAGAGGTTTCTTCAAGACCCGCCACTTATTGACGAGAAGTCCGAAAGCCATTTCGATCCGAATTCTGCACTGGCTCAGATAGAAATTAAAGTTGTCACGGTCGGCTCTGTCTTTCGTCTGGGCCTTGTTAAATGGCGTCAACACGACGCGGCTCTGTGGATAAGCGTTGTCAGCCGCAACGAAATAAGGCCCTCGTATGCCTGAGAGGACTGTGCTGAGCGACCACTGCAAAAACGCTACCGAGTCGTTTCTGCCACCAGGAGCTCGACACGCTAAAGCCGTGAAGCGGCACCTGTCATCCGCACAAGCTTGCACGTTCAGTCCATAGCGTTGATAATGACCCGAGAAAATGCTACCACTTATCCACATTCGCGGCGGCGAGGAACCCGAATAGGACACAGCCAGCCGTCAATAGCATCAATACAGCCGGGGATCGCGCCACCAGTACTAAGTGAACGAAATCCAGCCGCAGCTCCCTCCATTTCGTCATCAGTCCTCGGGAATATTAATGCAAGTCTCTCGCAACTGTTAATTGCTCTTATAACTTTATGCACAATCCGATAAAATCCAGCTCTACTCGTTCCTGTGATAACGCGAATGTGATGATAACTTCCACCAGCGAGCCAGCTAATGCAGGTCTGTAGCATTCCGGCAGGTGACACGGGCGGCTCGCCAAGACCACGTCGAGCAGACTGCAACGGGTCAGTAGCGAGATCAGCGCCTACATACATGAGCAGCTGCTCGAAACTTGCCAAGCTCATTCGATAGTACAGCTTAAACTCACCCTCAAGCACCAATCTTTCAGCGTGCATATTCCAGCTCAAGCGTTTACGAACCACGACCATGCCACTACCTCCAGCGTAGGCTACATACGCTCCAATGAAAGTGAAAACAGGAACGAGGACCGAAGAGAACTCCTCGGCTTCACGACGGCGTGGCATTGGCGTTAGGTTGTAGCTGGCTTCGCGATGCTGCGAGTCGCGTGTGAGGGCTGCGAGTTGCTGCGTGTGAGGAAGGAGGCTGCGAGTTGCTGGCGGGGAGGCTGTGAGTTGCTGGCGGGGAGGCTGCGAGTTGCTGGCGGGGAGGCTGTGAGTTGCTGGCGGGGGCTGCGAGTTGCTGGCGGGGAGGCTGCGAGTTACCATGTGCGCTAAATATGCAATCGAGTTGAAGCGTGCAGATCAGAACTGATTTCATTGGTCAATCTTCACCAGTCGTGCTGCGCTCTGATTGGTGTATCGACAGTAGCCCCATACACCCCGTATGCGGCGTCTTGGACGCATGCGGACAATTGGTCGCATGGAAACCTTTTTTGTCATTCAACGCATGCGGCCGCCCAGGTGGCTATTATAGCCAATAACGTGCCTTTATTTGGTCGCATGCGATCGCATTTTCCGGTTGAGAATGGCCCTGAGTTACCTGTCGTGTAAACCGACAGATCATCACGGGGAATGCCACCTCGCGAATCCGTGATTTCTTTCTCTGTAAGAAACCATTCCTTAGGACCCAGGGGTGGCTGTCGGGGTTTGATGCTGGAACCATTGGAGGTGCCTGCGTCTTTACGCTTGTCTTCTGTAGTATAATACCACGATTTGTGCCGTCTTCGGCGTTATTGTCGTCAAATAACGAGGAAAATGAGAAGACCGATGAAGGGGCTGGTGATATCGTTAATGTTAGCGCAATCGTGAAAGCGATAAAGATCAATGGGCTGGAGGTGTTCATCTGGGAAGAATAAAGTTGGATTGTCCGCTGTTGGACACTTTGCCAATACAGTGATCTGCTTCCTCAGCGAGCACCCAAAACTAAATAACCTTTCGAATTGTATGTGCAGACAGAAAGGTGGACGATACAGAGAAGGCTTTCACATAAAATAAACTTGCATTCTTCATATATATCAGGTGTTCGCTGAGGAAGCAGATTACTGTACTGCAATGCTGCCCAGAAGTATTATAATAATACCTACCGGCACATGTATTAATACATGTATTACAGTAATACCGACGGAGGCGACTATCGTGCCCCGTGGTCTCGTAAACATTATCAGAATACCCTTCACGATGTGGAGACTCCACATCGCGTGCTCCACTGGAGTGTCCGCATCTACCTTTTCAACTTTTATTAGCGGTGCAAGTGTCTTGGGGTCCGATACCTTTCGCATCGTGTCGGTGATGACGGCGAAATATTCATGATGCTCGATGGCATTGTTGGCCAAAATTGTCGAGTCGTCGGTAGCAGCAACTTCGAACTGGTCGGCAGCCTGGACAATCGTCATGGCATCCAGCTCGTCGTAGCTGAGCCTCGTCCACTCCATGAACTTACGGATGCGGAAGTTGCGAGGTAACTTACCTACCGTTAGGCCCTCAGGAGACTTGATCGTGTCACCATCTACCACATCCGCGTTGAGTTCCGTGTCAGCCGTCATACTTCTTCGATTCCAGTTGGCTGAGCCGATGGACAAATACACGTCGTCGATGATCACAATTTTGCTGTGAATACAGAGGTCTAGCTCTGCCTTGGTCGTGTAGAGCTTGAACTTGTTCGGGTACTTTGAGCGAATAGGCTCGACGTTTTGGAACAGATACTTGATGTAGCCTGCGTTTGTGAATCCGTTCGTTTCTGCTTTCGTGACAACAATGAGGCGCTGAATCCGTGGCATCACCTCCATGAGTGCTTCTAGCAGTTCCGGCATGTAAACGAAGTACTGATCCTCGATGTAGATGAAGTTCTTCGCATTCTTGATCGCTTTGAGGCGGGCTTGGAACAGCGAGTTTTCTCCTTTGGGTGCGAACTCCTTGTAGTGCTTGTACTTGCAGCTGAATACTCGGGTGATCTGAATACTCTGGTTGCCTAGATTAGCCGTGGTGTTGCTACTGGCATAGTCCAGCGGTGGAAGAGCATTGTACGGAGGATTGTTAAAGTCGAGCAGGTCTTCTTTCAGATTCTGGCACGGCAAGAACTTGGAGTTCCAACGGGCCAAAAAGTTGTTCGCGACGTCCTTTGCTGCGGGACCGTGAATTCGAATATGACCATCCACCCAGCCTTTCTGCTGATACGTAATGTGTCCTGCGTCCCGAATCGCAGAGTTGTTGTGGTAAATAGTGTCCCATCGGTCGTTGGCGAGGTCAATTCCTCCAACGTATGCCACAGGATGATCGTCAGCGTCTGACGAGCTACCTGCAGCAATAACCATGTTTTTCTGGTGCTGGGAAGAGATGAGTTTGACGCGGTCGTCGAAAATGTAGGTTGCTCGGGCCCCATTAATCGGAGACGGCGGAAGTTTGTTGATGGCATCGCGAGCCTTTATGTTGTAGGGCATGTATCCGCCTGCGATGTTGGCCCAACCCAGAATACTCACGTTCCCTCCGCGCTCTACGATACCAGCAAACACTTCCTTGAAACCTGTCTTGGCTCCTGTAGGGTCAACATCGGGTTTGAGCGGAACCAGAGCTGTTGTCCAGGCATTCAATAAGACGCGGTCGCCTTCCTTAGTTGTGCTGAGATCATCGTACACTGCGTCAAAGTATTCGTTGGACACTGTGTAGGACGTCACCTTGTTACCTGTCGTGTAAACGGACATATCACTGCGCGGTACGCCGCCTCGTGAGTCCGTGATCTCTTGCTCTGCAAGGAACCAGGCCTTCGGATCCAGAAGAGGCTGTTGTGGGGTGATGTCTGAACCATCGGAGAGATCAGCACTGCCGCTGGAACTGGTAATATTGTCTGGAGTCGATGAGTGCTCGAACAGTGCCTTGAAAGAGAACGCAGATGAAGGGGTCGAATATATAGCCGACGTGAAAACTAGGGCGACGAAAAGCATTGCGCGCACGCTCGTCGGCTGCGAGGATGAAAACGAACTGAACAGGCAGTCTGCAGGCACGTATTCAGAGAGCGGTTGGCTTTCTAAGCATGAGTGATGAGTGAGTACATGTACTGCAAGGATACCTTTGATCATGATCATGGTTTTGTGATGGTACAGTACAGTACCCTGTAGACGGGATTCTCTCCGAGGAGTTGGTATCAGCTAATACATGCCCGCCTGCTTCCTTCATGGTGCATCGCGAATAGCTGTGCTGTGGGTACCATTCCATCAGTCGATAGCATCCTCCCAGGGGTTAAACATATATATCTTGACCAAAACAAGTGTTGAGTCTGCGCTTGTGACGTTATTAATACATGTAATTGAACTACATGAACGAAGCGCACAGCTATAGTACCGTAGTCACCTTCATTGGTAAACTACTGCATGTACTTCAAAGTAAAATTCACACCTCAAGAAAACCGCATCAACATTGCCATTGCCCTTTTGAAGAAGAAAAATGCGCTGACTCCGGCAAACGAAGACTATGGTAACATTTTCCAAATAGACCTCTTGTAATTGAGAGCCACCCACCTCGTTTTAATCACTCGTTGTTGGTGCAAACATCTTGGGGTCCACTTGTTGGTGGATGAAATCGGTAAATGCTCCGTAGTATAATTTATAATCGACCTTCAAATGCTCCAGAATGGTCGATGCATTGGTGGCGGCAGCTTCGAACGTATCGAAAGCTTCAGTCAAAGTCATAGCATCCAACTCTTCGTAACTTAATCCCGTCATTTCCTGGAACTTGCGAATGCGAAAGTCTCGAGGTAGCTTGCCTACTGTAATGCCGTCAGGGACTGTACTGTGTCCTGATCCACGATATCGGCGTTGAACTCCGAGTCGGAAGTCATACCACGTCGATTCCAGTTGGATGAACCGACGGACAGATACGCGTCGTCGATGATCACGAACTTGCTGTGGACATACAAGTTCAGGTCTTCTTTAGCCGAGTAGAGTGCAAATTTGGTCGGGTATTTCTTTCGGATCGGATCAACCATGTCGTACAAATACTTCGGGTACCCAGTCATCTTGTACACACCGGTTTGCGGATTAACAACCACGATTAAACGTTGGATCTTCGGCATCACTTCCATGACCGCGTCAAGGAGCTCTGGGACGAAGATGAAATACTGGTCCTCGATATATATGTAATTCCTTGCGTTCTGGATGGCTTTGATGCGCGCCTTGAAGAGCGAATTCTCACCTTTTGGGGCAAATTCCTTGTAGTGCTCGTACTCACAGCTAAAGGTTCGCGTGATCTGGATACTCTGCTTCCCCAATCTCGAGGTCGTATTGCTGCTGGCATAGTCTAGTGGAGGTAGGCTTTTGTACGGCGGATTTTCGAAGGAGAGCAGATCGTCGGCAAGCCCGCGGCACGGTAGGTATTTTGAGTTCCACCTGGCTAAGAAATTGGTTGCCACATCCTTCGCTGCAGGGCCGTGAATTCGCACATGAGCATCAATCCAACCCTTGCGTTCGTACGTGATGCCAGCTGCGTCCCGGATAGCGCTGTTGTTGTGGTAGATAGTGTCCCAGCGATCATTGGTGAAGTCAAGTCCACCCACATACGCTATGGGCTGGTCATTTTTCGAGGTTGAACGGTTTGCTGCAATGACCATCGTCTTCTGGTGGTGCGAAGATCTCAGCATCGTGCGGACCCGGTCGTCGAAAATATAAATCGCTTTCGCCCCGTTAACTGGGGACGCAGGGAGGTCGTTGATGGCATCTCGAGCCTTGATGTTAATTTTGTGGTGCAAAATGTTGGACCAGCCGAGGATGTTAAAACTTGCTCCTCTCTTCACAACACCAGCGACAATTTTACTGAAACCCGTCTTGGCACCCGTAGGATCAACATCAGGTTTAAGCGGTACAAGACTCACTTCCCACGCAGAGAGCAAAATGCGATCGCCCTCTTTCGTAGCCATGAAATCGTCGTAGGTCGCATCGTAGAATTCGTTCGTCACTGTAAGAGGTGTCACCGCGTTACCAGTCGTGTAAACCGATAGGTCGCTGCGAGGTACCCCACCTCGAGAGTCCGTGATATCTTGCCCCGTCAAAAACCAATCCGTTGCTTTGAGAAGAGGTTGCCGCACTTTGGCGTCCTGGACTACGTCGGCGTCGTCTGCTACTGAGGCTGAAGCTGAAGCTGAAGCTGAAGAACCATCGTCGTCACCATCAAACAAAGAAGCGAAGGAGAAGGCTGAAGCTGGAGCCAACGCCATAACGAGTACGCAGGTCAATACTAGCACTAGTGTCGTAAGCGCGTGACCCCATAGCATCTCGCCCCAGTGTTAAACGACCAGCGGGGAGTTGTAGGAGGTCTGTGAATCACAGTGTGATGGTCGAGGTACGGCAGTAACTTTGGCGAGGACACCTAGGATACTAATTGGGATGGGAATACGGACCGAATACACTCATGTCAAACTTTGACTCAGAGCCTTTTGATGAGCGTAAACTCTGTTTGCTGGAGCCAGGTGTTGGCGTTGGCCAAGTATTATAATCGAGGGAAGCCTTTCCAAGCTCGCTTGCATCCCTTGCGTCTGGGGCTTGGCTTGGTTCCTCTCTCTTACAGCGTTCTCAAATATTTTACGCTTGTCCAAACCTTGCCTTCATATTTCCTGTCGGAGGTAGGTATACGTACCCAATGATGCATACCGGCCAACATATTCATCGTAATGCGTCCTCGTATTCCTCGCTCCATTTGCCATTTGACGTATCGGCTCGATAGGCGGTGCTTCAATTTCTTACCTTCGCGGGTGCTGTTCGCGCTGAGAAGAAACTCTCGTATCCATAGGCCTTGTATCGTTCGGTTGAGACTTCGAGCCCGAGCCAGCGCTGTAACCATCGCTACCAAACTGCACATTCACTGAAGATGAAAGCGCTGGTACCATTATTCGATGTCTACAAAAATGAGCATTTCATCGTGAACTTCACGTATGTACAAGTATACACATACACCTGCAAGGGTAAACTACAATTTAGATATCATTTCATGCTTCAATCAGACGGACAAGTGTCCTGAGGGTCTGAAACCTTTCGAATGACGTCGGTGATCGCGATGTAGTACGCATGATACTCGACTTCCAAATGTTGAAGTATGCTCACCTTGTCGGAAGCCTGTGCAGCGGCCTCGAACTTGTCGGCACTTTCAATAAATATCATGGCGTCCAGCTCGTTGTAGCTCAACCCCGTCATCTCCTGGAACTTCCGGATTCGAAAGTCTCGAGCCATTTTCTTTACGGTGACTCCGTCAGGCGACTTCACTGTGCCACCATCAATGACATTTGCAGCAATCTCCGAGTCGGACGTCATACTCCGGCGGTTCCAGTTGGCCGATCCCACTGACAAGAATACGTCGTCAACGATGAGTAGCTTGCTGTGAACACAGATTTCTCGATCCGTCTTCATCGTGTAGAGATTGAATTTGTTCGGGAAGGCCTTGAGAAGGGGCGTAACCATCTCATAGTTGTACTTGACGTATCCTCCGGTTTTGATAACCACAGTCTGAGGGTTTGTCACCACGATCAGTCTCTGGATTGTCGGCAAAACCTCCAAAAGTGCGTCCAGCAACTCCGGCACGAGAATGAAATACTGGTCCTCGATGTAAATGAAGTTCTTCGCGTTCTTGATGGCTTTGAGATGGGCTTTAAAAATTGAGTTCTCGCCGTGTGGAGCAAACTCGTTGTGGTTGTATTCACAGCTGAAAGTCCGCACGATCTGTACGCTCTGATTGCCGAGTCTTGAGCTAGAACTGCTACTAGCATAGTCAAGCAGCGGCAATTTTTCGTACGGTGGGTTTTCGTAGTCAAGCAGATCATCGTCAAGGTCTTGACATGGTAAGTGTTTCGAATTCCACCTAGCCAAAAGTTGCTGGCCACGTCTTTCGCGGCAGGTCCATGGATGCGAAGATGGCTGTCCTCCCAGCCTTTATAGCCGTTCGTGATGTTGGCGGCATCACGAATTGCCGATGCATTGTGGTACATGGTATCCCACCGGCCCGACGTGAAGTCCATTCCCCCACATATGCCACCGGTTGCTCCTCGCTGCCCGAGGAGCTGTTTGCTGCAATGATCAACGTTTTCTGGTGGTGGGATGATAAAGGATAGGGAGGCGATCGTCCAATATCATCACCGCTTTCGCCCCGTTAACTGGTGATTCTGCAATCTCGTTGATGGTCTTGCGAATATCGATCATTCTGCTGCGATGCTGAATACTGGCCCAACCGAGAATGTTGACACTTGCACCTCGCTTTACAACATCAGCCATGACTTTGTCAAAGCGAGTCTTAGAACCTGTCGGATCCACATCAGGTTTCAGCGGAATTAGGGCAGCAGCCCAAGCTGTAACCAGAACACGTTCACCCTCCTTCGTCGAAATTAGATCGTCGTAGGCTGCACTGAAAAACTCATTCGGCGCTGTGAAGGACGTCACCGCGTTGCCTGTTGAGTACGTGGCCATATCACTCCTAGCCACCCCACCCCGCGAATCGGTGATTTCCTGCTCAGTTAGGAACCAGTCTGTGGCATCCAAAGAGGTTGTCGTGCTGGCACGTTCAAATTGTCTTGGTTTGGTTTGTTGGAGCTTGTGTCGTCAGTAGAGTCGTCGTCATTGCCAAACAACGACGAGAAAGAGAAGGCTGATGTAGGAACCGGAGCCAATGCGTGTATGCAGATCAAGGCAAGGACCAAAATCGTGCTTGCGTGACTGCTTACCATCTCGGCTGGCAAAAATTGGAGTGAAATACTTCTGAAGTACCACAGAAAGCGTGAGCAAGATTACGACAACTTCAGGGAACGCCGGCCGGGTGACTCCAGTAGAACATAATGATAACAACGGGATGTGAAGCCCTTCCAGTGGAAGTTCCACCGGTATTATATAATACATCTAGCTTTGCACTGTCGAATCATAGTTGACTTTACCGTAATATTTCGAAGTACTGTACATGTGCACTGGTACAGTACCATCCTTAATTTAAGGACGAAAATTCGTTTAAGTACGCTGGACTTTCCCATTTCTTGTGTCCTAGAAGGCAAAAATGACTTAGTGTTTGTAATGAGGGTGATTTATCCACGCTAAATGCGATGTGTCCGATATATCAAATTGTCTTTAGAACAGAGATATAATATGAAGGCATCCATTAATACCCGTGGGATCCTGCCACGTGAAAAGAGAGAACAGCCGTTAGATAGGGTGAAGAAAGCTTCCTGACGTGCCAGCTTTGCCACAAAGAGTGAATATCGAGCGCTAGCAAACAGGAAAGTGCTAAACTTATTGATGACAGTGCACGAGCCAACGCAGAACCCTCCAGTGCTATCGTAACGTACATGTACACGAGAACGTGGCCTGCATGATCACCCGATCTAACAAGCAGTGGCGTAAAAAGTGAACAATGTTTCGGACAGCATCTCACAGTCAGTTTTTCTCATTCTGCATTCTCAGCTCCTTTGTACTTCAAGTAGATCGTGGCCTGATATTCGCTTAGTATCGAGGCGTCCAAAACTTCACGTTTTCCTGCGCCTTTGCAAGCACCTGGGCTGTACAGGCCAATGGCGAGCGTACAGCCATCTCATAAACACAGGTGGAGGGTTCATCTACGCTCAAAATCTCGTTGTCCTCACCACAGCTGAGGTATACAAACACGGACCTGCATACGCATACACAATGGCAATATTTGTTAGTCATAAACTCAATAGCAACTGACAATCAGACCATCATTACCTTTCCGGACCCTTGTAGCACCTTTGACCCTTTGAGTATAGCATCCTGGTGTGATCTATCTTACCCTCATTCGCGGAATCATTGGTCTCCTCGGCTACCCAGCCATCCCACTTGCCAAGCTTCGTTCGGTCTTGCTTGACTTCCCCAAAGGCGCAGAATTTGTACTCATACTTCTGCTCAACATAATCAGCAAACTCAACTGAGCAAAAACATTTTCAGGACAGTTCACTAAAGTACAACGAACCTCGATGCGCTTCTCGATACACGCATCTTTTAAAGCAAAGTAAGCACGGTCCGGGCCGTAGTCCATTTTCGCAGCTTCGCGCTTTTCGTTTCTCTCTTTTTCCAATTTGGTGATGTCTGCATCAATTTCACGCAGCACCTTGCGCAATGATTCTGCTAGAGGGAGTTTTACCTCCTCGTCCAGCTTGGGGCTTCACAAACGCAGCATATACCGTCAGCAAAGGCTAACAGCCAGAAGCGGATGACCAGCAACTTACAATAAATAGTGATACGCATAGATAGGTGCGTCCCAGACAACCCGAGCACCCCACATCACCGAGCTGTATCCATCGTAGACACTGCCTCCGCCGAGTTGACGGAACCAAATCGAGCGTGATGGAGATGGAAAATCCGGCAGTTTGGCGATGGCAGAGCCCGCAACCTCAGGTGTTGACAGTACGCCCCACAGAGTTCTCGGAGAAAACAACACTAACTCCACCAAACCACGTACAGGGAAATGACGATACCTTTTGACAGAGAGTTGCTGTAGTTAGAAATAACAGTACGCACATAGCCTCATTAAATTTGATGTACTCGTACCGATAGTTCGCAGACCGTACAGCCCAATCTTCTTCCTTCCTTCAGCTCCACCATTAAACAGTGGCCCAAGGAAATCTTCACGTCGCATTTGCTCTGCTGTGCGCGGCACTCTTCTGCTATCAGCAACAAACACACTTTTGTAAGCTAAGAACTTAACCAGTCAGCAAACAGAGTTAAGCGCGCACAACTTCTTGGTGGGGAATTGCTTGTTGTGATCCATGCGCAGGTAGTCTGCGAGTGAAATCCGACTGCCGTCCGGCAACTCAATCAAACTTTTCACAGTATCTCTCCTCGAATCCAGAACCTCCGATGCGCGTTCGTCTTCCTTCAAATCCACGGGAGCCTCATCGTCTGCCACTCGAATGGCATCAAGACCTTCAAACTCCAACGACTCAACGGTCTCTTTCTCCACTGCATCTGAAAACTGCTGCTTGCTCGTCTGCTCACCCTCCCCACCAATTTGTCCCCGCGCCTGCTTCTGCCTCGCCACCTCCATGCGATACTTCTTCTCCTTCAGCTCCTCACGCTCCTTGTGCACCGTCACTCGCTCCTTCAGCAATGCCAACTTCTTCAGCTCCTTCTCCGCCGTCGTCTCCGCCTGCTCTTCTCCCTGAAAAAAGCTCGCAACTTCCCCATTGACCACCGCTTGTCGTTTTCCAAACCCAATGGTCACCTCTTGCAGTCGCTGCTCCGCCTCCTGTCGAAAGCTCTCAGCCGATGCCTCACAAGTGTTCGAGCAGGGCGATCCACCCCCAATATCCTCATCCGATCCGTCGCAGCAGTCACAGATGCCGTCATGGACTCGGGACGTGTGGATCTACAGCAAAAACAGGCAAATTGTCAGATTTCCGCAGCAAAACTCATGAAAACCTCATTATTTCTCACTTTTCCAGGGAAAAATCCGTCATTTTCACAATGAAATTCACTGCTAATAAGATGCGAGCAGGCGGCGGTGCCTGGTTCGTCCTGACCGTCGTCGCAGTCGCAGAAGTCGTCGTTCACGCGACTGATTGGCAGATAGGAGGCTTTCCCGCCCACGACACACGAGAATTCACTGGCCAGGAACTTGCTTTGGTTGGACGGAGCCACGCCGTTGATCTGCACGGAGGAGACGCCGTTGGAGACCGCGGGGAGGAGGCTCAAGAGCAGCAAGGAGTGCACCACGCGCGTCATATTGAAAAGTGATTAGGGAGGAGAGATGGGATTGGCTGATAAGGTTTATTTTCGACCAATAGGAGAGAGTTGGCAAGTTGAAGCGGAGGTGGACGCTAATAGGCGTCCTCTTCCTCCTGGTACATGTACTCTTCGTAGTCGCCTTCGCTTTGGTCCTCGCGTTTGCGAGCATTGGGCTGCGTATACATTGTAGGCCCCACGGCTTTGAACTTGGACATTTTGAAGGGCTCCGAGTGTTGCATCCGCGGATAGTTGCGGACGTCTTTGCCTACGGAGCAGTTGGTCTCTCGAGGCAACGGGAGTTTCTATCAAGTAGTTTATGTTAGACGATACCATGCATTGTTTTTGCACAGTGAACGTTGCAGACGTACTCCTTTGGTCGTCATGGTGCTGAGATCCGGGTAGTCGGCGTTGTCATTGCTGAACGACGTGTATCGAGCCTGCACGAGACCCCAAATGTCCTCGGACGCCCTGTAGTGCACCAATAAACCGTAAGAGAAATAAACTACATGTATAGCCTACTTGCTGTATCGGTGGACTCACTTTGACTTGATACCGTAGGTCGTGTCATTCGTGGGGACGAACCTGCCTTTGCATTTCGTCGCGGGCTTTACCACGATGCCTGGGTGCTCGTTTGCGAACTTGCGCGTTTCGCCTGCACTTATGTAGCTGTAGAAAGAAATTCGTGTGAGTTAACAGCATCAACGTGGGAGTGCGCGTTGTACGCACCCGTTCACGATTGCCTGGCGGTTGGTCTCAATGAAGCTGCGTCCGGTCTTGGCAGGAGGGGACGGCACCGCTTGCACCCACTTGCTAATCACTTGCCCCGCGCTCTCCGGATCACGCTGAATCTCGTAGCCGTAGACATGACTTGGGTTCTTCGCGTCCGGCAAGTCGTATGTCGTGCGTCGCACAGTGCCCACGGTGCTCTTGACCATCGTCCGGCGCAAGCTCGACGGGTGGTGCTCCTTTGTCATCGCTTTCCTCTTCAATCAACAGCACGCCGTACAAGTTTTATCTAAATGACCGATCAGACCAGGAAACAGCGTAGCCTGTCATCACCGGCTAAAACCATCTCCACAAGACAAGAACGGCAAGAATAGCTCTCCGCTTCAAATGTAGCCATGTCTTTCAAGATGTAGCCATATGTATCCTAACCTGTGTACGCCACATAAGTTAATATAAACTGCGCTCCAGTCGTTCCTCCAGCTCAATTGCCGACTTGGCTGGTCAAGAAGTGAGTGACACCCCAAGCGCTAGCAGAGCAGCCTCCCTCCCACCATCAGCAACATGAGCAAGAAGATCGCGGCGCAGTTGGAGAAGCTGCAGGGCGACGAGTGGGACTCGGACAGCGACAACGAGGCGGCCCCCGCGTCCTCGACCTTCGCGCCCAGCAATGACCTCGTGACGCTCCCCACGGCCGCTGAGGCTGTCGCCAGCGCCTCCGCATCCGGTGGCAAGAAGCGCAAGAGCAAGATGCAGCGCAAGAAGGAGGCGGCCGTGCTGGCCCAGCAGCAGAAGGCCGACAAGGCCAAGAACCAGCCATCCAACGTTATTTATCTGGGTCGCGTCCCGCACGGCTTCTACGAGAAGCAGATGATGGGTTTCTTCAAGCAGTTCGGCGTTGTGCGGCGCGTGCGGCTCTCACGCAACAAGCGCACGGGCAACTCGAAGCACTATGCCTTCATCCAGTTCGACGAGCCCGAAGTGGCGCAGGTCGTGGCCAATACCATGAACAAATACCGACTGTTCGACCACACGCTCTCGTGCCACGTCGTGCCCGCGCACGCCGTCCACGAGCGCATGTTCGTGGGCGCCAACAAGGACTTCAAGCCGCTGCCCCGACAGGCCATCAACCGCAACATCCACAACGCCGAGAAGACGTACGAGCAGACGATCGTGAACAACAAGCGTCTTGTGGCCAAGGAGCGCCAGAAACGCAAAGTGCTTCAGGCGCTTGGCATCGACTACGAGTTCCCTGGCTACGAGGCGCAGGTGCCTGCCAAGAAGCAGCACATCGCCTTCACATAAGCAGAGACGCCACCCAGACGGAATGCACAGTCAAGATTACGTACACGTCCTCTTGGTGTGTTTCCCGATCGACTAACTTTCATGGCTTGCATTTTCTTCTAAGCTGCGGTTCAATAGATTGTACTTCCTGTGGATACAGTGTTGTAGAAGCGTTTTGAGCGAATTGTCTCCTTGGTGTGATCTCTCGACCGGCTATCCCGCTCTTGCGAACACTGCGGTAAAGCTGAAAGCAGCGTACCGGTAGTCTTCGCTAAAAGCACTAACAGTCTCCAACAGAGACCACGGTATGTACTGTATCGGAGACTCCCAGGTGTTTTTAGCGGAGACTCCGCTGGCAGCAGCTTTACTACACCCTGAACAAAACAAATCAAACCAAACGTGGGCCCGCTCAAACTACTTCGAAGTATTACTTTAGTACCGAGAAAACCAGGTTTGAGCCATGTCATGGTTTGAACAAAGCCGGAAGGATCTGACCTCGATCCAACAAATTTCTTGTAAGTTACGTGTGAGTTTTACCGCATTCTGGTAGCGTACCGGTACAGTAGCCTGCCAGGGAGTCGCTGGTGGAAAATGGTGTTTCTACTGTACATGTATTGTGGACCACAATTTGTGGTGCAAATGTACCGGTATCACGTAAATCGCACTGTTCCCGGAACATGTACCGGTAGGCTTTGGGGGAGGTCTTTTATTAAAAGGTTACATGTACCGGTAAAAAGGGTAGGTGAATGATATTAATAATTTCACTTTTAAAAGCTTAACTTAAAAAATGAGAACAGTCCGATTTTGCCTGCGAGTGAACAGTCCGCGGGACGAAACCGTGCAGCACGGTACAGCATGCACAGCTGTTCGTCAGGGGCTGTCCGTTTGGGTGAAGTGACAGCCCCTGACGGCGTTGGGGCTGTCCTCACAATTCCTGGACAGTGTTCAGCATTTCGGGTATTTGATACCCCTTGCCTCGTCATCTGATGCGGGTGGGCTGTGGAAAATCGCGTCTTCCTTTACGCAAATCGGATGATTAACTGCCTGCCTGGGTCAGGCCCCGATCCCACAACAGCTTTGCAAGGTGGCTTCATTGTTCAATTCTCGTCCAACCAGAAAAGTGAAACCATAATGCTGCAGGAAACGAAGCATTTTGATGCTTCTCCTACAGAATCGGCCGCGCTGAGTGCAAACAGTCTTTCGGACAAAGACACCTTGTTATCCGAAGCAGACCACCAGACAATCCAAGTTGCATTCCAAGATGCCAAACCCAGCACTGAATCATCGACTAATGCTTCTCTGGAACCTAAAACGGCGTCTCCCAGCCCGCCACCACAGACCAAGGTGCTGTTCCTCGACGGTTTGCGCGGTATCGCAGCCATGCTTGTAGTCGTCCAGCACTCGGAAGGGTTCTACAAGGATCTTCACCTCGGATCGTTCGCTGTGGATATCTTTTTCGTGTTGTCGTCGTTTCTGCTGACGTGGATCTTCATGAAGAAGAGCATGAAGCTACTAGCACAAGGTGCAAGTCTCCGGACGTGGTCATTCATGTTGGCCGACTATTTCCAGAAGCGGTTTTTCGTGTGTACCCGCTGTTTGCTGTCACAGTGATCGTGCTAACTCTACTGTCAACCGAAGACAAGCAGCACTATTTTATCGTCTCGCAACCAGAGAAGTATGATATGTTCAAGACGCTCACGTTTGTATACGACTACCGCTACCACGTGTTCTGGACACTGCCGCTCGAGATCGCGTACTACTTCGTGATTCCAGCCTTGGTCTTGGTTGTGTTGGCCGTGCGACGCTTTTGGTGGCTAGGCGCAGTCCCACTGTTCCTGTGGACGGTGAGCCAGGGCATTTACGTCTACCGAGCGAGCCACATGCCATTGCAGCCCCACTTGTCGACATTCTTGACGGGTTCTCTTGCTGCTGTTGTGTTCGTGAAGCTGGACTTGTGGATGAAGAAGACAGACTTTCAATTCCGCTGGTGGCATACGCTACTGCTCCGAGCTGTCGAAGGGTTGTCGATTGCCATGACGTTGAGCTTGTGCTTCAGGGGGCTTCTGTTCAACTGGGTGGCTGCAAACCCGGCTCCTCCTCCGAAAGGGTTCCCGTACACCAGCGCGTATCTGGCGGTGATTATCGTGATTGAAATGATTCGTCCGTCGTGTGTCAACGACATTCGAGTGGAATGTGCTGCGCTACTGGGGCAAGATCAGCTTTTCCGTCTACCTGCTGCACACGTTCATCATTCTCAACCCGACGTTGAACCACCAGGACTATCTCTTCGACCGATTGGTCTCTCGGTTCGTTCTCATCCAGCTCCTCGCCATGACGACCTATTATCTGGTCGAGTACCCGTCGCAATTGACGGCGCTGCGAATTTCACGAATCCTCGCAGACGTAGAAAAGAGCGGTGACTTGCCACGCTTCACGTGCATGGAACACATCAACACCAAAAAGTAGGTAAGATAACTACAGTTTGTGTTGAAGTCGTGTTCCCAAAAATGTACGTACCTATCCTGTCCAAACACATATTCCGCTGTGTGAAGGCCCTCGCTTTTCATTCCAAGTCATTTTCTGTTCCACGCAACCTTTCTAACGTCATTGATTATTCAGGTTGAACCTGGTCTCCGCATATCCAGCAGCTCCATGAAGGGCGAACGCCAGCCACTGCTGCCGCGCACGTCGACGGTGGAGGAGGTGAAGCTTCGGAACTTGGGCAAGCGGGTGAAGGTACATTCCAAGCGATTGCGGCAGCTCTGGCCTCGCATCGCTGCCTTCCTGACGCCTCGGGACGTCGCGTCGTTGGGTTCCTCTTCTCGTCGTCTGCAGCGGCTGCTGGACAACGACCGCGTCTGGTGCGGCATCAAATGCAATATTGCAATTGCACTGGCAATTATTGTGGAGCTGACGAGGTGTGTGAATTGCAGGCAGAGCCAATACGATCGAGTGCTGAATCAACATGTGACGAGGCTGCTGCTTCCACATCTTGAGACGCGGTTCGACGATAAACTACCGACTAAAGAGAAGCTACGACGAGTGGTGGGTTCTGTATGTAATTTTTACTAGTGGGGGTATTGTTGATTGACTTCTGACTGTCTGCAGCTTCATGCTCGGCATGTGCACGACCCTACCAATGCGTTGCAGATGCGGCTTCGTGAAGCCGAACACGAGGTGTTTCGGCTTGAGCTGCGGCAGGTGAGAAGTGGAGGAAGACTTTTGGGTGCGAGTGCTTCAATGCTGATGGTTGTATCTGTTTTTGGATGTTATTGTAGCATAAAGTGCGGAGTGTGGTGTGGATGAATGTGCCGCTGGTGTTGGCTCTGTGCTGTCTGAGTGTGTGGAGCTACAATACTACGAGCACAGAAGCTGATTATTTGACTGACGCTCCGTCGGCGCACCTGCGGGGAGCTGGAAGTGGTTCCTCCCAGCCTGTACCTGTCAACCCTGTGAAATCGGTGAGCAGTTCCACGTTGTACACGTTGGAAACGCCACCTTCTAACTTCTACTTCCTGTCGTGTTGCAGTTTGTTCTCGTTACAGATCTATTGCTGTTGGTAGCTGTAATGATCTTGGGTGTTGGAGACTTGGCCGGCAAAGCGCTGTACACAGTTGGTGTCCTCACTGCGATTGAGGCGGCGGTGATGCTGGCCGAATTTGTGGCGTGGACTTCGCCACTACAAGTCGCCCATTCGTTCCTGGTGTTCGCTATTTTACTGTTCAACCTTGTGCTAGTCACCTGGGAGAAGGATGCCTACGCTCGCGAGCTCGCGGCATTCTTACCTTCATACTAAACTACGAAAGTCACTCCAAGAAATAGTGCTCGTGTCATGAAACAAATAGCATCTACATGTATGCCAGCTTAACTCAACACTCGTACTTCTCAAAACAGCATCCAGCCAGTCCCACAATTCCACTCGTAACAACAGGCAACTGCGATCTACTCATCGGTTCAAATGTAGCATTTCGTGCTGCATCTGCCTCGTCGTAAAGCACACCTGATCGCAGCATATCACTGGCGGTCGTACGAAACAACGTCTCCCTCAATCCTCTCTCCTCTGGTCTTTCAAGTGGTCCTTTCGGGCGATTCGAAGGATCCTGTCTTGACTGCACCCACTTGGCATTGAGCTGCTTCTTCACCTTCCTCTCGCTCGCACGGTCCAACGCACTGACGTCTCCATTCACCACCGCTCCATCATTCTCTCCATCTTCTTCTGTCCACCTGCTCTCACCCGCCGCTCGTCGAGCAGCTTGCACCAACTCTCGACGTCTCGCACTCGCCTCCGTCGCAGCAACAGTCCTCTCCTCTTCATCCAACGGCACCAACACCGGGGCCTTCTCTATTTCCACTGCCTGTCGTTGCATTTGAATTGCAATTGCTCGACTGGAATGCTCCGTCTCCATTGCAAACGGGTTGTCGCTCTCCTGCGGTTCCTCCTCTTTCCGTTCCGTGAACGCCTCGATCCGAGAGCGATTCAGGAACGTCGGGTCCAGCCTCTTGCCTGACAAAATTAGCCGTCGATGTCCGAAGATCTTCTGACTGCTGTGGATGGCCATGCCACCTGCCTCCTGCTGCAACTTGACGTTGCGCGCGCTTTCGTCGCTCAGAGCCACGAGCGGGTGAGTGTGCGGGACAGGGGGCGACTGAGGCGTCAGGAGCTCGTCGCCGTCGACTGCACTATTGAAGAGTCTTCGACTGTGAGTGGTTAGTATGAGGCGAGAGTGTGGAGGCGCCTGCGGAGCTGGGGGTGGCGGCATCGGCTCTAGCTTCTCCTCGCTTACCTCTTCATCAAACCATCGCGCCATGTTGGCAATTGATTAGCAAAATACTAAATTGCCAATATAATACTGGTTCGTGCGCAATAACTGCAATAATTGCAATAATTAAAAACTAATACTACAGTACTATGATAAGCAAAATACTACTTCGTGTCGCAATATTTGCAATTATTGAATTACATAAAACAACACTCTTCTGTAGTACTACATTGAAAACACTATGAAGTATACTACTAAAATAGTGTTGATATTAATACCTGCAGAGAGTGCAACATGAAATGGTGAAGGGAATGCAGAAATGAATAATAGTATGTCGTCGGGTGCTTGCTCCGCTGTTAATTTCCTTGCTAGCGTCCGTCACGGAACTCTACACTATCAGGCTGCGGACGGGGAAATCAGTCGAATTGAGACTGACCCGGTCAGAGCCGTGCCCGTTCGACTTAGCGGTCGTAGCGGGTGGTGTCGCGGCCGGGCGGGCCGTTCGGGTTGCCCTGGCGCTGCTGGTGCATGCTGCGTAGACCAGCCTTCAGGGCCTCAAGGCCTCGTGGGGCGGGGCCAGGAGGGGTGCCGAGCCAATGTGGTTCGACGGGTAAGCCTGTGCTGGTTGCATGCTGCCTCCAAACGCCGATTGAATGGGGGCCCCACGACCTCCTCGGCCACCGAAGCTGCCTTGGTATCCACGACCACCATTGCCACCCTGGTATCCACGACCGCCGTTGCCACCTCCGTTGTAGCCGCCGCGGTAGTCCGAACTCGGTCGTCCGTACAATGATTGGCCTCCGTTGTACTGGTTGTACGAGTCATTGTACTGACCACGCTTATTCCGCGGCTCTTGCGAGCCCCAGTTGCCGTGTCCGTTGGACATGTACTGGTTGTATTGCTGCGGCTGCTGAGAAGGGCCACCGTAGCGATCAACGTTCAGGTTGTTGTTGTAGCGCTGGTTTCCTTGCTGATAACCCTGCTGACCGCCGCGGCCTCCTCCACGGCCGCCGCGACCGCCGAATCCACCACGGCCACTGCCACCGCCATTGTGGCGCGACATATAATTTTGACGCACATTCGTGTGGTGCGCCGGGTCACCGGCCAAATCGACAATGTTGATGTTTGCCTTTCCGAAGAACGGAATAGTAATACGCTTGTCGTTTTCGGTGATCAGCACAGGGCTCGGAGGTTGAGCATCGTCCAGGATTTTAGAGAGGTGCAGCAGCGTAGGCGGCAAGCGGTACTGGAAGCTGTAACACTGGTTGTTCGGTATGTCCACCAAATGCCTTTGAGCCTTTTCGGGGCTTGGCACAATCCCGCCGATGGGGAAGTACAGCGTGTCAACGTAGATAAGCGTGCCGTTGAAAGACTGGGAGATTCTGGGGTCAGCTTGCGCCTCTGCAAGCTCTGTAGCCGGCGGATTCGCTGTCACGGGGCACTTTGAGTGGAAGAAGACCACCTCCTTGCCGAAACGTGCATTGCGCTTCTGTTCAGCTTCAGTCAGCTTCTGGTTGGGATCCTTCATGGCCTCCAACAAACGGCCCTCGTCAATGAACGGCAGCAATACCACCCATAGCCACGGCATAGCCTTGCCATTAGGATCGACCGGAATATCCTTCGGGTAAAAGTCAATGATGGGCGATTCCGGATCAGACATCAGCCAACGGTACGGCTTCGGGATAGCGTGGCCACTTCCTGCCGGGAACACACCCATAAGTTGCTCGAACGGGTGGAAGGGAAGACCCTCATCAAACGTGATCTCGAAGCGGTCGATGTTGCGTAAGTCTGATGCGAACGGGGCGTAGTGGAAGGGATAGAACCACTGCCACGAAGCGCACCCTGTGTAATAGTATCGCATGACCCAGCACAGTCCCTCAATGTAGGCGTGGAAAACGCGTTCACGACCGCCGCCAACTTCAATATCATCTGCCTTCAGTTTGTCGCTGTAGTATCGGGTCTTCCAGCCTGGCTCACCGAGACGAACGATATCTTGCACCTCCTCACGATACTGTTCCAGCTTCTTCTCCACACTCTCCTTAACGCGCGCCTTTACGGCCTCCTCCGCGGTCAAACCGCCGTATTTCTTGTCTGCAGCAATAGTATCCTTGTCAATACGGCGCTTCTTGAGAATCTCGACAGCTGAGTCCTTGGCTGCGGCGCCAATCTGGTCCCTCTTCTCATTCGACAGACGGGATTTCCGTCTCCTTTCGTTTTCTGCCTGCTTGATAGCACGTCGCTGGAAGATCACATCTTCCACCTGACCAACCTCGGCGAGAATCACATCAACGCGCGAGAGGTTAACGTGGCCTCCATCTGCAATATATCCCCCATAGCCGGCAGCAGTTTTGCGTAGATCAAGATAAGGAAATCCAGCGCGCCATCGCGAATATCGAGCGACGGCAAATGCGGCAGGAAATCGTTTCCGACGAAGAAACAGAGGAACACAAAGTCGTCGATCACACGCTCAAAGTCGTACTCGAACGGCAGCACGCGTGACAGCGGCTCAAACTCGACCTGCAGGTATTCTCGCAGCGTCGCAATGTGAAGGTACTGCAGCGGCTTGAGGTCCGACGCAACCAAGTCTGCATCGTGTTCGCCAAAATCTCCGCGTTTCCGCTTACCGGGCACTCCATTGGCGTCCAGCACCATCTGCTGCTCCTTCTGGCGCTCACGCTCGTACTTCTGCTTGCCAAAGAGCACTTCTTCTCGCAGGATGGAGAACTTGACCTCGTGGGTGGCAAGACCCAGCATGATCAAGTCAGCGTCCAGACCGTGCAGCACGTGGTGCTGATTCGGGTCGTAGTCGGGCTGCGAGCGCTGCACGCGCACGTACTCCATGAGCTTGTGCTCGCCCTCTCCGGGCACGCCGGCGTCCGAGAGGACGACCTTGATGCTCTTCCAGGCTGCATTATTGTTGACCCTGTCTCGGATGTAGAAGCGCAGGTGCTTGGCCAGCTTGGCCATGAACTTGGTGCCGGGCGTGATGACGTTGGAGTCCCAGGGCTTCTCCTGCTTGGACGGCACCTTGTGGCCCAGCGCGCTCATGTACTCGAGCGCCTCCTTCTCCACCTCCACGCGCTGTTCGGCCTCCTGGGCCGCGCGGAAACGACGCGCACGCTGCTGGTTCATCTTGGCTCGAGGGGCGACGCCGTCGATGGCCAGATACAGCACGCGACGCGGACGCACAGCAGCCACGAGACGGTCCACGTAGGCCATGACACGGCGGTACATTTCCTCCTCCGTCTTGGGCGCCTCGCCGCTCTCCGGGTGCGCGCACGGGTGGATGAGGCCGTTCATGTCGACGTAGAGGTTGTCCACCTCGAAGCCGTTCGGGTTGGGGCCAGTGGTGTCCGTGAGCTCAAAGTGGCGCTCGCCCTCCAGCACCACAGCGCGGCTCTCCACGCAGTCCACGACGCATTTCGGGTACTTCTCCAGCACCCAGCGGTAGAAGGCTGGCACGCCCATGTTATAGCTCTTCCAGGGAGCTGCTCGAAGAATGGAACAAATCGATTGGTCCGCGAAATAGTGTGCAATACACAACACATGTACCGTATAATACTTCTTTGATCCGACACCAAATCTTCGAATAGGTGTAGGGCAAGTGAGATTGCAATCTTCGTACGATATGATTGTCAAAAATCTGTTTTAAAGAAAACCTCGTCAAAATGAAAATTGGTTGGCATAATCGCGTTCTGGAGGGAAGGGGTACATGCCCATCCCACAAGCGAACGCCGAGCCCATGTAGAACTTCGCTAACATTGCTGACATGTTGTTCTTGGCTTTGGAATCGTTGATATTAATAATTGCTATTAATAGCACAGTCCGGCAGGGTTCGGTGCGGAGCTTGAGCTGCCTTACAAGTGCTCCTTTGCCCCCAGGGGCGGCCAATTATGATGAGAACCCAGGGTTTGCCGTCACTAAGGTTGCTCTGCTCCGCTATCCAGCTCCACAACCGCTCCTTTTGGTAGAACATCGCATCGATCGTGTTGCCAAGAAGCGGCAGCATCTAATTGGGACGGTGACGGCCTTCCTGGTCGTGGAGCAAGTTGTGCACTTGCAAGAGTGCAGTGAATGGTGGTGACAGCCGTAATATTGGTACACTAGTGGTACAGTCGGATAAAAGAAGTAGTTTTCACTAGTGCAATTTGCTGTGATTTAATTGGCTGCTGGGCGTTGTCGGATATAAGATGTTATCGGATCAAAGAAGTATTATACGGTACTTTTAAATGATACATGCGGTTGGATGGGTTTGTGGTGTGTCTCTACGTAGAGGTCCAATCAATTCTTGGCTCGAAATGGTGTCGGAGAGCCCAGCCGGGCGGCAGATCCACGTGCTGCTGACGCTGTTGGACGGCGAGCGGTCGTTCGGCATGGCGCTCGCACAGAAGAAACCTACGATGGGTCCCAAGTACACGGTCGTGTCCAGCGTCTTTGCCAACTCCCCAGCTGCCCGCGCAGGCATCCGCCAAGGTTCAATCGGCAATAGATCGTGCGCGTTGCGTGTGCAATGGCGACAAGCGGAGAACCCACTGGACTGATCATTTTGCATTGCTACGGTCAGGTTACGTGGTGCGGTACATCAACGACAAGTCCATGGCCGACCTCACGGTCGCGCAGGTCGCCAACAACTTCCGCAACGTGGCGCAGGTAGTTATTGTGATTATTGTGATAGAAATAGACGACTGATGTTCATTGATGTGTGGTGAACCAGGCGAGCATCACCCTGGAGATTGTACACACGGCGTCTCCACGGACTTCGGCTTTTACAACGGCGGCGACGTTCGGAGGAGTTACCGCGAACCAGGCGGCCAGGGGACAGCGGTCGGTGGCTCCCGTGACGGGGTTTTCTACTGCTTCGTCGGGTAGAGCGATTGCGGCTCCGGGCTCAGCACTAGCAACTCCGAGGGTCGCAGCGGCCAAGCAGTCGGTGCTGAGACTTAGTGCAAAACCCGCTGCGAAAACGTTGGCGGCTGCAGGAATGACAGGTTCTGCTGTTGCAAGTGGTAAGGGTGGCGTGATGCCGAGTGCTGACGCGAAAGAGCGAATGGTGCGAGCCTCTCTGGTTTGAAAAGCAAAGCGGTGGCCCCTGTACTGCGGCTGGGACCGACTCCGAAGTCAGTACAACCTGACGTTGCTGCCCGGGAGTTAGCCAAACAGGATGTCCCCAAGCCTGCAGCAAAATCTGTTCCAGAATCCTCTGTAGCGGAGAAGGTGAGTGCCAGTAGTAGAGTGCCACGGAGTCCTATTCAAGCGATCGAGGCTCCCAAAAGGGCCCCTGCTCAAGTGAAGAAAGGTTTGTTGGCAAGAGTACCTGTTCTTCTTGGGAACTGCGCATTTGACTGATTTTTGTGTTTTTAATTTTACCTCTGACGAACAATTAGCCACCGCACCTGAACAGCCAAGGAGTACAGCATCCCCTCCAGTCCGTGCCAATGCGATCACCCCTGTGCCTGCTCCGCCAAAATCTAAAGCAACTGAGGCGGCAGCACCACGGACAACATCGAACGAGCTCTCGACACCAACGACACCCCCAGTGAAGGCAACACCTGCTGATGTGGGGGCGCCTCCACGTAACTCTGTGTTGCCGCCAGCAGTACCCGAGGCTTCATCGGTGGCTAGTTCTGCTTCTCAAAGGAGTGTGTCAAATGCACAGACCATGGTCTCTTGTGCAAATGCACAGTCATCAGCAGATCCGGCAAGTACTGTAAAAGACGCAGAAGTATCGAGGAACACAAATTTAGCACCAGCAGTGCTCACTCCACAGCCCGTGGTGGCTCCATTGAGAAGTATCCAAGCACATATGACAAGTGTACAAGTGTCTACAGCACCAAGCAGTAGCGCAATTCCAGTGCCAGCAAGGTACCCGCCGAAAATTTCTGCTGTATCAGCTAGAAGTGTGCCCCCAACGCCGGTTGTAATCCCACCAACACCCCAATCGCAGCCAGCAAGGAGTGCGGTTGAACCCCTGGTCCGAAGCCCAGCTCGCGCAGCTATAGTTGCACGGTCAGCGCTTGATCCTGCAACATGCCCAGCAGCACCAGCTCCAACAACTACATGTACTGCCACCAAACCAAAGAATAGAAAGCGCGGCAGACCACGGAAGAACCCGGTGGTTGCTACCATGGGTAGCAAAGGGAAGGCTAAGGCGAAGAAGACACATCAACAGCTCGAAGATGAAGCGCTGGATTCCGTAGTGGACGAAGGTACGTGGAAATTCATTTTTAACCGAGATGTGCGCTGCGAGTTGTGATCACTAACCATTGTGTCGCCGATCTTGACATGTGAAGACGGCCCGTTTGGTTTGTATGCATTTTCTTCAGAGTCTGACTTGGGAGAATCACCTTCAAAGAGAACTGCACGCCGTACTGGAAAGGGTCAACGCCGAGGTGTTACTGACCGCAATCGGCGTAGCCTTACTATCGACCGCCTGCTTGAAATGGGTTTCACGCAGGAAGATGCGGAAGCTAGTGTGAAAGAACGCGGCGATGACCCGGACGCCTGCATGATTTGGATCATATCAAAGATTGAGGAGAGAAACTTCTTTGAGGACTTGAATCGGGCATCCATTCTGTCCGAACAAGCGAAACGTAACGAGGAAAAACGTTTGAAGAAGCTGGAGAAGGAGACCATCGCTCATGCCGAGAGGTTCATGTCAAATTTCTCAACGGTAACGTTCCTTCTGCTAATTTATCGTGTTATACATGCTACGTGTACTCACACTATTACGCGATGGTGTATGTTTCTCTGTTGTAGTCTTACATCGTTAGCGCCGAGTCAAATGCCTCACACTTGAAGATCGTTTTGAAGTCGACGATTGACCAAGTAGATGCAGATAATTACCTTCGCGAGATCCTTACCAAACTGTTGACACTTGAGGGTAAGTCTATCCGATGGTACGACCAAGCCACGAGGTCATACATGTTGGGGCTTGCCGGGCGACTTGAGACTGCTTTGGGGTCCCACGATGTGATGGCGTGTTGTTCACGTGCTTCCGCAAGTGATGCCACGTGCGCATTTGTGCGGAAGATTTTGGAGGAGGAGGAGGCGCTGTCAAAGGCTCTCTTCGAGATGCCTATCAACCAGGGGGAGTCCCCCGGTATTTCTTGAGTGTGATGAGGCGACAAAGTTTGATCTTGAAGACGACGGGTTTGAAGTGGTCGATGAATAATGAGTGGATAATGACCCAAAGTGAACTGACCTATTTGCCACCAGAGCAAATGCATGTAGAGCGCCAAGGATTGAGGCGTCGCGTTTTAATGTTAAGGACTGTGGTGTCAGATTCTCGACAGTCCATCTACTCCCCCTCACCTCCTCGTTTATTCCGTCACGTAGATGCCCTCTCCAGCGAACCAGAGGGTGTCTTCGTCACGCATGGAGGTGGCGCTCACTTCCTGCTGGCCGTTGATGGGGCAGTGCGGACAGTTGTTGTCGTTGAAGCGCGACTTGGAGCTCGTGTACAGCAAGTGGTTCGTGGAGCGGTGGCGCAGACGCAGCAGCTCTCCGCGTTTCCAGAGTCCGTCGTCTTCGCACTGGCCCTCGACTGTGCACTGCTGGTTTTCCTGACATTCGACGACCCACGAGTCCATCCTGTCTCCTTCTCCGGCCACGCCAAATCCGCTGACCTCCAGGTGCTGCGACGACAGCGGAGCCTTGAACATGTGCGAGTGCAGGTTGCGTCGCGTCGACATGTGCTCCAGACGGATCGTAGCTCCACACTCAATGGGTTTGCCCACCTCACATACTGGCTGACCGTCGCCCTCCTTCACGAGCCAATAGCCGTTGACGTCGTTGCGCGCCATGTGCGTCGTGACCGACTGCTGGCCGCTGCCGCTGCCGTATGCGATCTCGTGCGAGTGCAGACGGTAGCGACTGGGCTCGTGCACCAGTTTGATGGAGCTGCCGCACGTCACGTGCTCGAAGCCTTGCGGGTCTGCAGTCAACAGTAAAATTCAACATGAGCAGGTATTTATGTACAAATGCACTGTAATTGTTCTCACAGCTGAGATCAGCAGACGAGTCCTCGTTGCAGGCCTCTTCGCACGTGAAATCGTGGTGCTCGCACTCCACTTCGCGCACACGGCGGCGGCCGTCGCACTCGCAGAAGCCTGAGACTCCCGAGGAGATGCGCGTGGAGCACGCGGCGTCGTTGCGCGGCTCCCGCTGGCCGTGCGGGTCGCAGTTGGAGGTCGCGCGCCACTTGACGCAGTATGTGGCCGACTCGGCCGTAGACGAGGGAAGCGCGGCCAGTAGCAGCAGCAAACCGGCGGCTCGCATGGCGACGATGATGCAAAAGTGCTTGCGTGGAAGCGTATCCAGGATGTGGTGTGGTGTACGTAGATATAGATGTCTATATGTTTCGTCCAATCATTGATGGCAATGTTGCAGCCAATCAGGGGTGATGATACCAGATAACGATCTATGATTGGATGAGGACGTGCTCAAATGATCACACACGAAAGTGCTGCTTGGATACGTTTCGGTGGACGCTTGTCACTTCACTTCAGAATTCGTCGTCAAGAGCTTAAGTGCACATTTCGACTAAACCCGAAAGATCTCAATGGCGACCAAGACTGTGCTGATCACTGGCAGCAACCGCGGCATCGGCCTCACCTTCGCGCAACACTACGTCAAGCAGGGCTGGAACGTCATCGCCACTGCGCGCAACGTGGACGCCGCCGAGGAGCTCAAGCAGCTGAACCCCTGGAAGATCATCACGCTGGACACGGGCGACGAGCAGTCGATCCTGATGGCGGCCAAGACACTCGAGGGTGTGGCCGTGGACCTGCTCATCAACAACAGCGGCATCTCCATTGGTGGCGACCTGAACGTGACCACCAAGGACGACATGCTGCGCCAGTTCGAGGTGAACACCGTGGGTCCGTTCCTCATTACGCGCGCCTTCCTGCCCAACCTGCGCCTCGCGGTGGCTGCGCGCGGCCAGGCCTTCGTGGCACAGATCACGTCTCGCATGGGCAGCGTCGCCGACAACGGCTCGGGCGGCAGGTACGGCTACCGCGCGTCCAAGGCGGCGCTCAACATTGTCACGCAGAGCCTGTCGCTAGACCTCAAGTCGGAGAAGATCGGCTGCCTGCTGTTGCACCCCGGCTTCGTGAACACGGCCATTGTCCAATTCACGGGTGAGGTGTCGCCCGAGGACAGCGTGGCCGGCATGGTGCGCATCATTGAGCGCGCCAAGCTCGAGGACCCGCTGAAGATGTACCACTTCAAGGAGGGTGACACGCTTCCCTGGTAATCGGCCGGTACTCCTTACAAGGAGTACAAGGAGCCTTGTGACGTTGGTGGGCGGAAGATGGTAGCAACTAGCGCAGTATGAACGAATGGATCTGGTTTGATAACAGCTAATCAAGCATTGAAATCAACTACGCCGTTGCCTTTCATTCACCTCAAGTTAAACAACTTTTATCTCGGTCCCGAGTGTTGTTGGGTGACTGGCAGTCACGAAAAGTATAAAAAGTGTTTGTTAAACATACTACAGTTACGAGGTGGGTAAGCGAGAACGTCTCACTCTCTTCGAAGTGGACCGCATACCGTTCATACTGTATGATGCGTGTACACCCAGGAAGAGGACACGTAGACACTGTAAGCAGTGCTTACTAAGCACCAGAGCTGCGCACGATCTATCCATGGATACGAAGGAGCTGGCAATGCATAAAGAGAAGAAATTCTTCTCGAAAACGTGAATTTGCTATCGTAACGTACACGAGATCCGCAGGATCACCCGATCCTGATAACTTATCGATAACTTATCGAGATCGGATCCGACAGGTTCTAAGACTCGCTTCGACAAAGTCATGGCTGATGTTGTAAAGCGAGGTGCAAGTGTCAACATTCTCGGTTGGGCCAGTATTCAGCATCGCAGCAGAATGATCGATATTCGCAAGACCATCAACGAGATTGCAGAATCACCAGTTAACGGGGCGAAAGCGGTGATGATATTGGACGATCGCCTCCCTATCCGTTATCATCCCACCACCAGAAAACGTTGGTTATCGCAGCAAAAAGCTCCTCGGACAGCGAGGAGCAACCGGTGGCATATGTGGGGGAACGGACTTCACCACTGGTCGATGGGATACCATGTACCACAATGTATCGGCAATCCGTGACGCTGCCAACGTCTCGAACGGTAATAAAGGCTGGGACTACAGTCTTTTTCGCATTCATGGACCTGCCGCGAAAGACGTGGCCAGCAACTTTTTGGCTAGGTGGAATTCGAAACACTTACCATGTCAAGACCTTGACGATGATCTGCTTGACTACGAAAATCCACCGTACGAAAAGTTGCCGCTGCTTGACTACGCTATTAATAGTAGCATTTCTTGCTCAAGTCTCGGCAATCAGAGCGTACAGATCGTGCGGATTTTCAGCTGTGAGTACAACCACAATGAGTTTTCCCCACACGGCGAGAATTCAATTTTTAAAGTCCATCTCAAAGCCATCAAGAACGCCAAGAACTTCATTTACATCGAGGACCAGTATTTCATTATCGTGCCGGAGTTGCTGGACGCACTTTTGGAGGTTTTGCCGACAATCCAGAGACTGATCGTGGTGACAAACCCTCAGACTGTGGTTATCAAAACCGGAGGATACGTCAAGTACAACTATGAGATGGTTACGCCCCTTCTCAAGGCCTTCCCGAACAAATTCAATCTCTACACGATGAAGACGGATCGAGAAATCTGTGTTCACAGCAAGCTACTCATCGTTGACGACGTATTCTTGTCAGTGGGATCGGCCAACTGGAACCGCCGGAGTATGACGTCCGACTCGGAGATTGCTGCAAATGTCATTGATGGTGGCCCAGTGAAGTCGCCTGACGGAGTCACCGTAAAGAAAATGGCTCGAGACTTTCGAATCCGGAAGTTCCAGGAGATGACGGGGTTGAGCTACAACGAGCTGGACGCCATGACATTTATTGACAGTGCCGACAAGTTCGAGGCCGCTGCACAGGCTTCCGACAAGGTGAGCATACTACAGCATTTGGAAGTCGAGTATCATGCGTACTATTAATACATCGCGATCACCGACGTCATTCGAGACCCTCAGGACACTTGCCCGGCTACATGTACTTGAACCGTGAAATGAAAGCCCAACGTTAGCTGTACTACATGTATTACCGGTATACCGTATTCCGCATTCCTAAGGAATGTACATCAGGTATACACGTTGTATATTACAACAGGTGTATTTTAACAAAAGTATTTGCGTACATGTATTAAAATACATGAACGATATATTTTTTATATTATTCTGAAATACGCTCCCGTAATTTATGTTAGCTGGATGACTCGCTTAAGTACGTATTCCAATCCTTCTTGTTTTCGCGCCAGTCCCAAGTACCGTTCCCCCGCCACAATGGTGCAGTGGATGACTGTGGCGCAGAAGTTCGAGCTGATCCAGAAGCACCGGCAGAACCCGTCGCTGAGTACGCGCAAGCTGGCGTTATGGGCGCACGAGGCCTTCAATCTGCCTAGCGGTCCTACAGCCGCCACCGTTTCGCGCGTGCTGAAATCGGCTGAGGACATCGAGGACAAGCAGCGACTGGGCGTGACGCGCAAGGGTCACGGCGTGTCCTGCCCCGAGCTGGACGCCGCGCTGAAGAACTACGTGGACGCGTGCGTGGCCAATCAGGTGCAGCTCACGCGCCGTCTGCTGGTGGACCGCGCGCGTGAGATCCTGCGCGAGATTCCGAACGCGCCGTCCTTGAACCTGTCGGATGGGTGGCTCACGAGCTTCATGCGGCGTCACGGGCTGGGGCTGCGCGCGCGCTCCATGCAGACGGACGGGGAGGGCGGAGACGCCGAGCTGCACTTCGAGCCGCAGCTCACGCGCGCTGAGATGACGCGCGGGCGTAATGCCAATTGCAACACGCAACGACGAGCTCGACCGACGCAGTTGGGGCTCGTGACGACCCCCACAGAGGCCAGTCAATCTCCTGTGCCAATGTACACAGGCCCCAAGAGGACGGTGCTCATCACTGGAGCAGACAACAGCACGGGGCTGGCCTTCGTGGCGCACTACGTGAAGGACGGATGGGACGTCATCGCTGCTTGTCCTGTGGGAGACCTTTGTGCTCAGGTGACGCAGTTGGGTCCGTGGAAAGTGGTGGCTCTGGATCCAGGCAGCAAAGAGTCGGTGGACGAGGCGGCGCAGGTGCTGGAGGGAGTGCCCATTGATCTACTGATCAACAATGCACGCGTTTTCAAGAAGGGCTACATGCACTCGACGACGTCGGAGGACTGCGTGCTGCAGTATCAAGTGAACGCCTTGGGACCATTCATCGTCTCACGCGCACTGCTGCAGAACCTGAGACGGGCGGTGAGTGATCGCGGCATGGCCTTCGTGGCCAACGTCTCGTCCCGCGTGGGCAGCATCTCGGAGAACGTGGGCGGAGGCTCGTACGGCTTCCGCGCGTCCATGAGCGCGCTGCACATGTTCACCAAGACTCTGGTGGCGGACTTCCTGCCGCACAAGATTGGATGCTTGCTGGTGCACTCGGGCTTAGACGACAAGCCAGATGGAGGCCTCTCGACGGTCTGTGTCCGACCTGAGGAGAGCGTGGCCGGCATGGCGCAGGTCATTGCTCGCGCGCGGCTGGGAGAACCGCTTCAACTTCGCCACTTTGGGAATGGAGACGCGATCGACTGGTAAGGTGGTGGTCTAAGTGAAAGCGAGTCGTCTATATTATTATGTGGCGTCGCCACGAACGGATCTGTTGAATGGAGATGGAGTTGGAAATCCAAAGCCTCTTTTGCTCTAAGCTTACCGCTTCTTGATGATTGCTTTGCTTCGGGTGGGAGCGCCGTGGCTCTTGCCCTTGACGTTGCCCTTGCCTCGCTTCGATCTCACGCCTGAAGTCACCTTCACACCACGCGAACGAGCCTTGCGCTTCTCCTCCTTGCGAATTTTGCCCTCGCTCATCAGCTCGTCCCTGGCGTTCTTGTTCACGCTGCTGCGCTTGCCCATGACGGCAGCACCACGCGGTTTCCTACCGTGACGATAGTCCAGCTTCTTGCTGCTAGTGTCGTCGTCGTCATCGATCTCCATGCCTCCGCCGGCCACACGCTTGTGCTGCTTCTGCTGCCACTTACGGTAAACTTCACCCACCTGTTGTTTCTTGCGCACGTTGACACCGCTCTCGTTACGGCGCTTGAGCGTACCCTGGCTAGTGAGCTCACCAGCGGTGGTCGTGACGAATTTCTTCTTGCGAACATCCCAGTGGAGAATGCGTCGCTTCTTGTTCATCTCGATGGCTTCGTCCGGGTTCACATCCAGAATGGCCTCCTCCAGTCGCGCTTCAGCAAATGCGTTCACCTTACCGCCGTCAGCGTTCTTCGAGAGGAAACCCTCCGTCGTGTAGTCTCCATCCTTCATGTAGCCGATGTAGTTGTCGCCATCCTTGTACGACTGAGCGACATCACCCTCCTCCTGATCCTCGCCACTAGCAACGTTGCTCGCTCCCAGCTCCTTGGTGGCAACCATCTCCTTCATGACATCCTCCTCCTTCTCTCCAGCAGCCACACGCTTCTTGAGCTGCTTGCGCTCGAACTTGGAAATGAAAAATGCCTTCTTCTTCGGGGCCGGGGCAGCTTCCTCCTCCTTGTTATTCTCGTCGTCGATCTTCTGTTTCGTCACAGCCGTCGATACTTCAGCAGCAGCGTCAGCAGCTTCTTTCTCATCGGCATCAGCGTTAATAGCTGCTGCCTCTTCCTTCGCCTTGGCCTTATCCGCTGCCTTTGTTGTCTCCGTAGAAATGATCTTTCCGTGCAGCTTGCGCTTCTTGACCATCATTTGCACACCAGGCGACGAGCGCTTCGCCGACGAGTGTGCTCCCGAAGCAATTTCAAAGATCGTTTGGGGGGACGGAACGTCTGGAGCGAATTGATGTACGCAACCTTGTCGGCCTTGGCCTTGTCAAGCACGTATTCCTGCTGGAAAAGAGGGTGCACCTTCTTCACAGCAAGTTCCTTACCACGACGAATCGACAGTTTTGCCGGATCAGCGCGTGTACGCGCGTACGCCTTGTAGGCGTTATCACACACCTTCACTAGCGGCGAAACCTGCGGGTGGCTACGCACCATCTCCTGAATGAACTCATTCTCCTGATCGATCAGATCATTCGGGAACGCACCGTAGTGAACATCCTCCACGCGCATGGTACTCAATGAGTACGGCTTCGTACCAGCGCTTTCCTCCGGCGACGAGTCTTCGAGACGACGTCCGATGTACAGGTGCAGGTCCACCATGAACGGCGTTTCGTCTGGGTCCACGAAGCTGAAAGCCGTACCGCTGCGCCCGCACGGGCTGCACGGCCGACACGATGCACGAACAGCTTGGCCGTCGGCGGAAACGAGTAGTTGAGCACGTTGTTCAGCAACGGGATATCGATACCACGCGCAGCAACATCCGTCACAATCAGCAAGTTGGTCTTCTTGGCTCGGAACTTTCCGATGTTAATCTTTCGCGAGGCTTGGTCCATGTCACCGTAGGCGCACGAGGCCTCAATATGGTTGGCCGCCAGCAGAGCGTGCAAGAACTCGACGTGATGACGTGTTGCCGCGAACACAATGGTCTGGTCGTCCTTGGGCAGGAACTCACGCACCATGTACAGGAACAACGCCGCCTTGTCCAGCGACCTCACTGTGAAGAAGGCCATCTTCAAATTCTCTGAAATCTTGTTCTCCACATCCAGTCGGATGAGCTCTGGGTCGCTCAGACCGGCGCGTGCGAACTGGACCAGCGCCTTGGGCAGAGTAGCAGAGAACAGCAACGTCTGTCGAGTCGTGGGCATGTTCTTGAGGATTTCCTGTAGCTGCTCCGCGAAGCCCATTTCGAAGATGCGGTCGGCCTCATCGAACACCACGTACTCCACAGCCTTGAGGTTGAAGTCCGGGATCTCCTGCAACAGGTGCATCAGTCGGCCGGGCGTGGCCACCAGCACGTCCGGGTTGGCCGCAATGGCCTCGAACTGCTGGTCCATGCCCTCTCCGCCCACAATGAGCGCCATCTTGAGCGTCGTGAATTTGGACAGCTGCTTGGTGAAGCGTAGCGTCTGCACTGCCAGTTCGCGCGTGGGCGAGAGCACAACAGCACGAACTCCGATCTTGGTCGAGTGTTCCTTGAGTTTCTCCACCATGGGGATGAGGAAAGCTGCCGTCTTGCCGGAGCCTGTACGGGCCATAGCCACGCAGTCTTTGCCTGAGAGGACAATGGGCAGCGACTTGCGCTGGATGGGCGTGGGCACCTTGTAGCCCATGGCCATGACGCCTCGGAACACCAATGGACTCAGTCCCAAGTGCTGGAAGCCGCCCACACCTGCACCTTTGCCGTTACTCTTGCCATGGGTGGTACCTGCATCTGCACCTCCAGTTGCGCCCTTCTTCTTGCCTTTCTTGAGCAGATCGTCACTTGCCATCGCTGCGGAGGAGGAACGTCAAGTGAGCTCCTCGAAGTAGAAAAGCACTGGAAGGCAGGCTTCAGGTGAATAAGAGTCGATGATTGGATGAAAAGAATGGAGACTGATGATTGGTTGCAAAAGGTTTTTTTAGTCCAGTTTTGGTCATTTTTGGTCTTGTAGCATGTCGATCGGGAAGCGCGGCGATCCGGAGGAGGCGGCGCAGGACGAAGGCGACTGGGCAGGACGGGGCGACGACACTGCGATATTGGCTTCATCAGATGCGCAGGACGCTGTAGCACCTCCTGCGTCTTCCAATGGCCAAGTGACGGCATCTACAGCTGCACAGGACGACGAGACAAGGGCCACCGACCTCGCAGTGTTGGGCGATGCGTGTCCCATCTGTCTGCAGACGCTTCAGGACGCCGTGATGCTCACAGGATGCTATCATGTCTACTGCTTCGAGTGTCTGAGCACGTGGGCGCACAGTCTGGCGCTGCACGGCGTGGAGCCGCCCACTTGTCCTCTGTGCAAAGCTGCGTTCCAGGACGCGTACGCCAATGTGCGCAGCGAGATGGACTTTGAACTGTGTCGCTTCCAGGGGCGACACATTCAGGACCAGGAGAGCAGAAACATGCAGAGAACGAGCTGTGAACGGCTGAGACGTCGCTCGCTGGTCTATCGAAGTAGGATGAGGCTCGTTCGAGTCGCTGGGGTGGACGTCCTCAATGGGGACTCGTTCCCTGCTATGCACAAGGTCAAGGGCGAGTACGAGACGTGGCTCGACAGAGAGTTGAGGGCGTGCATTGACGGGAGATCGACCTCACAGTGCTGCTGGCCATCATCCAGTGCTGTCTCAACAAGATCGAGCAGTGTGGGGCTAAGAAATGCTACGACGACCTGCAGCAAGCGCTCACGGCGTTCTTGTACGAAGACGCTGAGCATTTTGTGCGAGAGCTGGCGTTCTTTTTGGGCTCGCGACTGAACGCGCAAGCGTATGACGCTGCGGTTGAGTATCGCTGCGAGAACGCTGCGGAATGTACAAATGCGCTATGCTGCGGTGGCTCACTAAGGTGAGTCATCATGATGATAATGTAAAAGAATGTATCGAGTCGCGTCGTTCAATGAACTACGACCTACCAGCGCAGCCAGCATAGCCCTTGTGCCAGCTACTGCCGGCGTTCACTGTGCAAGAGCTTCCTATGCCTTGCCTAGCACGAGAGCAAGCAGTGCCATGCGTACGTACATGCCGTTCTCCATCTGGCGGAAGTATGCGGCACGTGGATCGGTGTCCACCTCCTCAGCGATCTCCCCGACACGCGGAAGCGGGTGCATGATGATCATTGTAGCCTTGGCGTTCTTGATGGTGTCCAGCGTGATGTGGAAGCTGTCTTTCACAGCGTCGTAGTCGGCCTCGGAGTCGAAGCGCTCCTGGGAATAGCAAAGACAGCATGAGCGTTATGCACTCACAGCAATACCCAACTCAGGACTCACCTTCTGCACGCGGGTGACGTAGAGCACATCGGTCTGGTTGATGACCGAGTCCAAGTCGCCCATCTCGTTCTGCTGGATGCCCTGCGCAGCCAACTCGTCGTACACGTAGCGCGGCATCTTCAAGCTCTCCGGAGACACATAGTTGAAGGTCGCGCCGTACATCGCCAGCAGCTTGGACAGCGAGTGCACGGTGCGGCCGTACTTGAGGTCGCCCACCATGGTGATGACCTTACCCTTGAGGTTCTCAAGGTCACCGCACTCATTGTAGATCGTGTATAGATCCAGCATGGCCTGGGACGGGTGTTCACCCACACCGTCTCCGGCGTTCAGCACGGGTTTGGCAGTGGCCTCAGCCGCCACTAGAGCGCTGCCCTTGACTGGGTGACGCAGCACCACCACGTCGGCATAGCACTCGAGACAGCGGATGGTGTCGTGCAGCGTCTCGCCCTTTTTACTGCTGGATGAGCTCGTTGACGCACACGACGCGGCCGCCGAGTCGCAGCATCGCAGCCTGGAACGAGCTGCTCGTGCGTGTGGATGGCTCCATGAAGACGTTGGCCAGCAGCTAATAGAGCAGCAGCAAGTCACGTATTGGGTATTATGGATACATTGTATTGTGGTTCTGTACCTTGCCGTGCAGTAGGTCGCTCATGCCTTGACTCTTGACCATCGCCTTCATCTCGTCCGCTACAGTGAGCACGCGTCTGTCAATGGACACATGAGTGACTATCAGCCAATGACATTGCAACTGCCAAGTTGTCCACTTACTGCGCGCTCTCTTTGCCGAACTGCGCGATGGACAGGATGTCTTCGCCCTGCCAGGCGCCCACCGCCGTCTTGCCGTCCAGTGTCGCCATCGCACGTCCAGTCACCGACTATTGTAATAGACGAGTCGCCGCTTTTTTAGCTCGAATCTTGAAGCCATGTTTGTCTCCTCTTTTCATTGGCTGAAAAAAGAAATCTATATCAACCAACCACATGCCATTTCTAATGCCATTTCTAATCATCCAACCGCCGCCATGAGCGACCAAGAGCAGCAGCAACAACAGCAGCAAGTGCTCATCAAAGGGGAAGAAGAGCAGCAGCAACAGTTCAAGAAGGAAGAAGAGCAGCGCGCCAACCTAAAGCTGCTGAAGCGCTGCCGCCAGGGCGCGGGCAAGCGTCTGAACGACAAACAGCGCGTGGAGATTATCCAGACCGCCGAGAACTCCAAGATCTCCAAGCGCCAATTGGCCGAGCGCTTCGGCGTGTCAGAGGCGGCCATCCGCAAGCTGCTGCTGAAGAAGGACGACTTCCTCAAGCGCTACTACGAGACACCGGAGGACATCCGTGACCGGCGACTGCGGGGCAGCAGTCACCACAAGAAGGTCAACTTGGGCTCCGTCAGCCTCATGGCGGACCCGACCACAACCACGACCACAGTCCTATCTGATACAATTGAAGGCAGAACTGTGGTCGGATCCGACCCGACACAACAGTTCCAAACCATGAAGAGCGTGTACCCGCCCGACGACCCGTGGAAGCTCGGGCTGCCGACGCTCGTGACCAAGATCACGCCATTCCTGCGCAACTTTACGCTGGGTAGGACGGCGGTGCAAATGGCGACCATGGAAGAGCTCACACCAGGGTTGGTGCCCTCTGTTGTCGACCCTAGGATCTTGACGGTGGGGGAGATGAACGATGAATCGCGCGACGAGGACGAGGCGATGGGGGAGGAAGCGACAAATGGAAAATCTAGACGGCAGAAGGACCCGCCGACGGACTGGTTTGGCTTTGCGCGTTTGTTGCGCGACGTCCGACGAGCGTTCCACAGATACCCGGAGACAGGGTACCAGGAAGTGAACGCGCAGGCGTTCATCAAAAAGTTTTGTGAACAGGGGCTGAATATCCCGGGGAAGAACATCCAAGAGATGGCGTTGACAGGTCTCGTGGTGGATGTCTGCCATAGGAATGGGACGGTCCCGCCGGTAGACAAGCGCAAGCTGCCTGTGATCGCCTTCCGTGCAGACATGGATGCGCTTCCGATTGAAGAACTGAGCGAGAACTTGCCGTACTGCTCCACGCAGAAAAAGGGGACCAAGGAGCTACGCAAGCGCAAAAAGCGAAAGCCGTCCAGTCCGACGTCTTCATCAAAGGCAGCGGATAAGGCAACTACGTCCGGCAACAACGGTGCTGTATCCGAGGTACCCATTGGGGAACCACCTGCCACCGTTAACTTGCTCCCAACGCCGACGACTATTACGACCCAGACTATTGGTGCGCCACCCGTGGGAGATGATGATGACAGTGAGTTCCAAGAAATCACCGCTGCAGCGCACATGTGCGGGCACGATGGCCACATGGTGATGGTGCTGGGACTTTGCGCTATGGTGGTGCGTAACGCTCATATGCTCCCTGAAGATACGTTCGTACGCTTTATATTCCAGCCTGCCGAGGAGGGTCCTGGAGGAGCCATGAAAATGATTGAGGACGGTGCACTTACGGATGTGGACGAAGTTTACGGGCTGCACAACGCACCATTCCCACTATACAGCATTCACGTGCGTCCTGGGGCTGTCATGGCTCACGAGGTGGAGTTCTCGATCGATATTCACGGCATCGGTGGCCACGGGTCTGCGCCTCAACAATGCGTGGATCCGATTCTTGCTGGTTCGGCAGTTGTGCAGGCGCTGCAGTCTGTTGTGAGTCGGTCTCTGTCGCCTGTGGACACGGCCGTTGTGTCCGTGACGCAGTTCCGTGGCGGCGATGCCAACAACGTGATTCCGTCCCGCGTGCATCTTGGCGGAACCATCCGCGACTTCGATCTCCAAGTAGCTGAAAAGATCAAGGATCGCGTGGCTAAACTGGTGCACTCAACATGCGATGCTTACGGCGCCACGGCAGCTGTGCATTTCCTGGACGGCTACGCTCCGGTGATCAACCATCACGTGGAAACTCGCCAAGTGCAGCAGATCGCCCTGGACATGGGCATGTACACGAGCGAAGATGGCCTTCCGCTCATGGCCGCCGAGGACTTTTCGTACTTCCTGCAGGAACGCAAAGGCTGCTATTTCTTCCTGGGCACGAAAGAGGAGGGCGATCACGAGAAGACGCGAGCGCTGCACTCAAACCACTTCGATTTCAACGACAAGGCCATCCCGCTGGGCATCCGCATGTTCGTGGGTATCCTGCAGTCGCGCTTCAACTGCCCTCTCTACACGTTCGAGGACCTACAGGCCTTTCAAATCGCCATGGAGCGCCTCATGTTCAACGCAACTGTCGTGTAGACACTGGTGGACTCGTATTATCAATAAAAAACACTTGACAATTATCCCATAACGTTACCGGTAATACCCCAAAACTCTCAATAGTCCAAAACCGATAAAACCCCAATAGTCCTAATAATCTCTAATAATCCCATAAACCTAAATTATCGCCAATAAATCACGTTCATGGCGGACCGGAAGCTCAAGCTCAGCGGACGGCAGGTGCTGCAGTTGTTCTACACGGAGGTGGAGCGTGCGCCGCCCGTGGATGGGGTCGAGGAGGAGGCGGACGCGGCTACTGTGTTCCGCTGCAAGTGCGGCAAGACGCGGTCCCAGAAGCTCCGCTACGGGTACACGAACCTAGTTCAGCATGTGCTTATGAAACACGCGAGCTGGGTGGAGGCTGCAACGCGGGGAGGCGCATCCGAGCTCTACCCCAGCAGTGGCCAACAGCGGACAGGCCCCAAAGCGCGAGAAAAAGCAAAGCTCGAGCGCAGGCCGTGGGTGGCAGCGATGAGGGTTCTGGGGTAGTGGGTGAGGGAGTGGCACAGGACGCACCTACGGCGGCGACAGTGCAGAAACGCACTGACTATTTGTCGTGGGACGACTATTTCATGAGCGTCGCGTTCCTTAGTGCCATGCGCTCGAAAGGTGGGCTTTGTGATAGAGCTGGGTTGAAAACGTGTGCTCATGGACTTTTGTGGGTTTTGTGTAGATCCGTCGACGCAAGTGGGCGCGTGGTGAGGTTGTGCACTGGTTGGGTGGGGAATTTGAGTCTTACGAAGTGTTGTGTGTTTTTAGTATTGTGAACCCCGAGCGGAAGATTGTGGGCATCGGCTACAACGGATTCCTAACGGTTGTGGGGATGACGAGTTGCCATGGGCGCGTGAGAGCGCGACCGACTCGCCGTTGGATACTAAGTACCCGGTACGAAGGAGGTGGTGGTGGTGTCTTCCTACCTGAGTCTCGGATCTCTAATTTCATTTGTGCAGTATGTTTGTCACGCAGAAATGAACGCCATCCTGAACAAGAACTCCACTGACGTGAAAGGATGCACTGTATGGAAACGGTTTTTGATCTGGTGTTGAGTTTGCAGCCAAGTCTCACTGTTGCGTGCACGTGCAGATTTACGTGGCGCTATTCCCTTGCAATGAATGTGCCAAGCTCATCATCCAGGTACCGAAGTGTTGTGTGTACGGTTGCTTCAGAAATTCGGCTAACATGTATAAACTCGGGCAGAGTGGCATTTCGCGCGTCGTGTATTGCTCCGACAAGTACAATCACGAGTACGTGTGCTCACTGGAAGAGGCAAAAGATTATGGTTTGATCTCTAACCTATCGGTTTACTCGCTTGCAGTTGGAAATTCGTGGCATCCCGCCGACTTTTGGACATGGCCGGTGTGAAGTACTCGCAGCACAAGCTACAGAGTTCCAAGGTTGTGATCGACTTCACGTCGGTCCAGTAAAACAACGTTGGCCCAAGTTTCATTGCCGTCATCACGCGGCAGCAGATAGACAATTAAACCCAATAAAGAGGGATATTCCGACGTCAAACAACTCTATTGCAATCCGCCCTGCGATCGGGGAACATGATAGCTTAAAGCTTGATGAGGCTATACACAAAAGAGGAACTAGTTAACGAGCTTACTCGGCGGCCTCCCACTGCGACACAACGTCGTCCGTGATGGATCCACAGCTGAAGTCGAAGTCGTCCGCGCCGATCTCGATCACCTTGACACCGTAGTCCTGGTCGATGATGGTCACGTAGGTGGCCGGGCCAGACGTCGGGCGAGGGGCGAACTGGTCGTTACCGGGGTTGTACGTGCCGTCGTAGAAGTAGTAGTGCGTGGCCACGAAGCTCGTGTCTTTCTCCAGCACCTCGGCAATATCGAGCTCACCGCAGCCACCGACGGGGCCGAGACCACGGCAGTTGCAACCGTACTGACCCGAGTGGGTCACCTGGTCGGGCAGCATCCAGATAGCGGGGACATCGGGTGCACCGCCGTTTTCCATGGACACCTTGGTCACGAAGATCTTCTTGCCTCCGGTCCAGCCCTGGAAGGCCGTGCCGTCCGTGTCGTAGGCACCCTCGCACTCGACGTCAACGCCGCATTGGTTCTCCGTCATGATGTGCACCTCAGCACCGGTAGCCTCCGAAGCGAGGATGGCACCACTTTTGGGGTTAGTGGCCGCCGCCAGCGTGCCGCTGAACGGAGTGGACTGCTGGGCGACACCAGCACCGTTGGCCTCGCAGAAGCCCTCGGGCGAACCGGCACCGGTGTAGTCGACGTTCTCGTTGTTGAGGAAGACCATATTGGTAGCGGCACCGCCGTTCTCGTACGACGAGACCTTGCTCCATGTACCGTTGCTGCCGTCGAACACGGCGATGTTGGCGATGACCATGGGGCCGCGGAACGCAACCGTGACACCCGAGTCAAGAGGAGACACGGGGCTCGACGTCGTCACCGTCGACTTGGCGCACGAACCGATGTCGGTCACCTGGTCGTACGATCCAGGGCCACCGCAGTTCACGCCCGTGTACGAGTACGCGCTCGAGACAGTGCCAGCCGAAGACTGGGCGGCACCCGAGATGGTCTGCTGCTGGGTGGTCTGCTGCGTGGCGTCCGAGCCCTGGTAGCATCGCCCGATCCAGCGACCGAAATGTCGGCTTCACCACCAACGTCCGTCTGCTGGGTGGTGTCATCCTGGGTCACGGAGCTTCGGTCTCAACAACCGGGGTCTCAACAACCGGAGCCTCGGTAGCGGGGGTGCCAACAGTGGCGGCCGGAGTCGCGACCGGAGTGGGGTCCATATCGCAGATCTTGCCGGCCGACACAGCGCTGGCCATGGCCGCGGCCATCAGGAACATGCCGTAGACCTTCATGTTTGTTTAGAGGAGGTGGGTGCTGACGACCGAGAGCGTAGGTATCTGCTTGCGAGGAAGCAAATTCGAGAATGACACAGCGGAAGAGGCTGGTCAACGCGCTTTGGATAAGAACCACAGGACTTCTGGGCATAGGGCATCCCAAAACAGTGCAGAGGATTGGCGACGCACGAACAGACAAGCGAGACCTGCACTTGGTGCCGTCAAGCCATACAGCGGCCAAGTGGTTTTCGCCACGAGGGGGAACAATGGATGGAGACTTGCCCGTCAGATGGTGTGCACGTACCCACGAACCCGAACAGCGAGTGTCCACCTCTGGCAGAAACCGGCCGCCTAATCTGTAGCGACGTGCGGTTAATCTGGCGCTTTCGCTGTACGACAGGACGGCGCAAGCAAGCAGCGTTGTGGCCATTTCAGACTCGACACGGAAGTCATCGCCACGACGATATCTCAGTCAACGCTACGCCGCTGAAGCGAGTCTATCCACGCTGTGGGTTGCAACTTTGCAAGCGTTTGGCATGCCGTTTGTGAACGTGCAGGAACTTTGTGATCCTTGTGTGTTGGCTGCCGCGTTGAGATCGTCTGTCTGGAGAAATGTACATGTATTAATAGATCGTCGAAGCCTTCGTGGCACAGCCTGTGGCGCAGGTTGGGACAAGCTATTGCCGTCGATTGAAATGTGAAATTGCACACACACGTAGCCATATACTGTATCAAAGCTTTCACCAGTGCTCTCTGGAGCAGACCGTGTTGCTATTGACGACTCGCAACGATACGATGACCACCAGCATCCCTCGGTACGAGTTCCACTGCGAATGAACTTCACCGAGACTCAAACGGCAGTGACAGCGCTCTCTGCTGCCTCCTGTGGTGCTTGCAAGGGATACCGGAGCAAGTTGAAGCGGTAGCAAGATCAACACGCACGTCAATAGACCGGGCCGACACGACGACCTGATGTTTCATTTATGAATGTCGAGCTCGATGCAAACCTAGCGATAAACTTTCGCTGCGGTGCTTGAATGCCGACTAAAGGTGACAAGCACGAACACTAGCGAGTGCCTCTTTCTCGGGTATCTGCACCTTGTAGTCCACCGCCGCATCAATGCGAGCCTTGATCTCCGGAGTGATCTTTTCCACGAAACGAATGGCCTCCAGATTCTCGTCCAGCTGCTTCCTCGTGTGAGCACCCAGCATCACCGTGGAGACATTGGGGTTAGACACGCACCAGGCGACAGCCATCTGCGCGAGCGAGCAACCAAGGTTGTCGGCGATCTTCTCGAGCTCGAACGTCTTCTCAACGCGGTCACGGAAATCTGGCACAATCTTGTTGTAGAATTCGGTCGAGAAGCGTGAGCCCTCCGGGGTGTTGGTGGTGTACTTGCCAGACAGCACACCATACCCCAGAGGTGAGTACGTCGTCAGACCCAGCTTGTACTTCTTAAACAGATCCAAGAACCCGTACTCCACGCGAGGGCGGTCGAAGATGTTGTATTTCGGCTGCTCCACAATCGGTCGAATCAAGCCAAGCCGGTCGGCGATTTGACATGCCTCGACAATATATTTGGCCATCCACTGACTGGTTCCCCAGTAGAAAGCCCAACCTTGTTCGATGGCGTAGTTCATCACGCGGACGGTCTCCTCAATCGGGGTGAAATCATCAGGACGGTGGCAGAAGAGAACATCGACATAGTCAAGCTGAAGACGCTTTAGCGAGGCTTTGAGGCCTTCGACGATATGCTTACGGCTCAGTCCCTGGTCGTTGGGGCCCGTCTTGGTACCAACGTGGATCTTGGTTGAAATGACGAGGTCTTCACGCGACCAGACTCCCTCCTGGATTCCCTTCTGGATAGCGCGACCCACAACCTCCTCGGACTTGCCTTGGATGTAACACTCGGCATTGTCGTAAAAGTTGACGCCGCACTTGAACGCGTGGGTCATGATGTCGTACCAATTGGCGTCGGTACAACGGTCATCCCAGAGCATCCAGGCACCGAGCGAGAGCTTGGACACCAACAGGCCCGAGTTACCGAGGAAGCGGTAGGTCATCTTGGTTGGGGTGGAGGCGACCATGATTTGTACTTGGGCTGTTTTGAGAGAATTGAGAAGTGACTTCTATCTCCAGTCGCGAACGAACTCACACCAATCTCTGTGCTCATTGTATTTACGAGTTGATGCCCCGAGATTATGCAGTTTTTGGTTTGGGTTTTTAGGGAGGGAGGTAAATTGACGTACATTGATGTCACAGTATATTTTCCTAATGACTTCCTATGATTCACAATATGAGCCGAGATTATGCAGTCGTCGAGATGATGTGAGCACTTCAACCACAAGCTCATTCAGTACATGTCAAGCAATAATACATTCGCATTGGTGGGAGCTGTGCATTCAAAGATGATGCATTAGACTGCTCGGCATCATACGATCAGATACCTGTACATGTAGTCATTGCTCGGTTGCTTGAAGTATTAATAACTTGCTTCACAGAGAAGCCCACACACGGATAAAGCTGCTTCCCATAAAAAGTACTTCAGAAAGCGTACACGAGCTATTAAAATAGTTTTGTCGGTCTCGACTTAGCTACATGTAAGTTTTTGTTTATCAAAGGAACCAGGTTTCTATGATGGAAGCTAAAGTTCCGGTACCGGTAGCAATTTACTCTTCGAAGTACTACTTTGAAGCGATTCGATTTTACATGTTAGTTTTGAGTTGTGAGAATCAATATAAACTTACAGTGTGCTGGAGTTGTGAGGATGACTATAAACTTACTTTTTGAGCTTGACACGCTACAAGTGGCGACTGCGAATCGCCCCAAGTGCCTCCTTCTGGGGGATCTGCACCTTGTAGCCCACCGACGCATCAATGCGAGCCTTGATCTCGCGCCACAAAACGAATAGCCTCCAGATTCTCGTCCAGCTGCTTCCTCGTGTGAGCACCCAGCATCACCGTGGAGACGTTCGGGTTAGACACGCACCAGGCGACGGCCATCTGCACGAGCGAGCAACCAAGGTTGTCGGCGATCTTCTCGAGCTCGAACGTCTTCTCAACGCGGTCACGGAAATCTGGCACAATCTTGTTGTAGAATTCGGTCGAGAAGCGTGAGCCCTCCGGGGTGTTGGTGGTGTACTTGCCAGACAGCACACCATACCCCAGAGGTGAGTACGTCGTCAGACCCAGCTTGTACTTCTTAAACAGATCCAAGAACCCGTACTCCACGCGCGGGCGGTCGAAAATGTTGTATTTCGGCTGTTCCACAATCGGTCGAATCAAGCCAAGTAGGTCGGCGATCTCACACGCCTCCATAATATCTTCGGCCATCCACTCACTGGTGCCCCATTAGAAAGTTCGATGGCGTAGTTCATCGCGCGGACGGTCTCCTCGATCGGGGTGAAATCATCAGGACGGTGGCAGAAGAGAACATCGACATAGTCAAGCTGAAGACGCTTGAGCGAGGCTTTGAGGCCTTCGACAATGTGCTTGCGGCCCAGACCTTGGTCATTCGGGCCTTCTTTCGTTCCCAAACAGATCTTGGTGGAGATAACGAGATCTTCACGAGACCAAACGCCTTCTTTGATTCCCTTTGGATGGCGCGGCCCACGATTTCTGCAGATTCGCCGCGCATGTACATTTCGGCATTGTCGTAGTAATTGACTCCACACTTGAACGCATGGGTCATGATGTTGTACCAGGCATCGTCAGTGCACCGTTCATCCTTTCGCATCCAGGCTCCGAGTGAGATCTTGGAAACTAGCAGCCCCGAGTTGCCAAGGAAGCGGTAGGTCATCTTGGAAGGCTCCATCGTGGGTAAAACACGTCTCGGCTCAACAGGAAATTGCGAATTGAAATGTACAGGCCGGGCGTTCCTGATGCAGCCGCTGTTGAAGCAGACGATCTGCAGCAGATCAACTGCCATATACGAATCTGAAGTAATCCAAACATCCATTTCTGCGCGGTTGCCGGTTTTCAGTCAAAAACATGAGTGAAAATTGTTGTCACCCACAGATTACTTCAGATCTCTGCTCATGTCGGATGCCGGTTTTCAGCCTAAAACATGGCCACGCTTGGGTATTAAGATCCACGAATCCACCATGGCCGAAGAGTAAATATACCTGGAAAGTTATCCTTTCATTGCGAAACCCACAATTACCCCCTGGTGTTCTGAAATGCTACGCCGACTCGCCACGATCCTGTCACGACGTAGTCCTTCACGCAAGTACATTCAACAATCACTTGATGCGGTTGTTCTGGTGGCGGGCGACACTTTAGTTACACAGCGGATTCAATCCATCCAGGTCCAATTCTTGGCGTTCATCGCGATCAGAACTTCATTCAAGCTGCCGATTCAAGCGGCTCACTGAAATCACCGACCCTCCTCAGAAGGACATGTCCTTGTGTGCCTTAATGTCCTCCTCGCTGTACACCAACCTATCCCGCAGACCTGAGATGGCCGAAATGACCTTAAACTTGGCTCGGATCCGCAGCAGTTCCTGCACCATGTCCTCGTCCACCACGTTCTGCCCACGAAAAGTCAGCAACCAGAAAGGTGAAATTTCCCTCGATCACTTGCGCGCACCTTGAGCTCAAACGCCTCCAGCAACGCGCCGAACGAAGCCACCGACTTGGCTGCCCGAGCCCTGAGGACCAACAAAGTCACCAATCAGTTACCGGTATTCTACATGTACTGCAATCGATAAATTGACGAAACCGCCACGCACGGAGTTTGCTCTTGAGCTTTTCACTCTGCAGTATGTGTTTCCAGACTATGTAGCAGCCCTGGTAGAAGCCCAACTCGCTGCCGATCTCCGCGCCCTTCATGACACTACGGTAGACGATCAGTTTAATGTATTTCTACCAGTTTAGTGCACTGTAGTTCGTACCCGAGTTCGCGGCCTTCCTCGATGCCGAGTTCGCGGCCGCGCTCCAAGCCCAGAGCCTCTCCCTGCGCCACGAGCGTCTCCTCGAAGCCGGAGATGGCGTCGAAGGCGTCCGTGATGTCCATGGCCGCTCTGATAATGAAGCTCAGTGAACTGGTGCATACAAATCCCAAGTCAAGTGCCGTGACTGGAGCAGACAGCACCTCGATCTTGCACAGTCGCAATGCTCATACCCGATACATGTCAGTTGAAGGTGAAAGCTCTACCGTTCATCCTAAGTTAGCGAGGACAGTGCAGCCATCTGAATCAGATGGCTGACAATACATGTATCCTGTCCTGTCCTGCAGGATGCCAGCCGTTTTGACCCTTGGGCGATGATGGGGCACGTTGAACTTGGCCAGAACCCCAAGCATCAAAACCCTGGAACTGGAACTGCAACCCAAATTCTACCGTTTCAACCCACTGATGCTGGCGACAGCAAGGGACACGAATACGGCGGTCACCACCAAGTGAAGGCAACCCAGCCAAGAAGGAAAAGCGCTGTCTAAATTATTATAACCGTAGTAATTAGGTCTAGAGTACAGACGTCGAGCGCACGAGCAGCGAATGGAAACTGTGAGGGAGAGAGGCCTTTACTGCTGCTGCGTCTGTTGGGCTTCCACAGCGGCGGCAGTCAGCGGCTGCACCGTCTTGATGAAACGGCCTCTGACGCGCGGCCGCGCATTGGCCAGCGTCTTGCGCACGCCGTAGCGCACCATGTGCTGCGACAACCTGCGGGCGCGCTTGGCCATGTACTTGTGCAGCAGCGCACGCCGCGCCGCTGGATCGTAGATGCCGATCATCTTGACGGGCTCCGAGACGTCGTCCAGCCGCAGCGGTGAGAGGTCGCGCGGCAGGTTGTAGACGCTCGTGGGACTCACATCATCCATGGTCTTGGGCGACTGCAGCTCTGCGTCCGAAAAGTCCTCGGAGTTGGGCGTCGTGTAGCCGTCTGATTCGGCGGCACGTTGCCACTCCATGACGACGCTGAGAAAGAGCTCCTGCGAGCTCAGACGCGCGCGCGACAGTGGCCGCGGCAGGTTCTCCAGCAGCCAGCGGTCGTCGCCATTGGGGCGACGCAGCACGGGCAGAGACGGCAGCTCCACCTCGCGACTACGTTTCCTTGATTGCTGCTGCATGATTCTCTGGACTCGGCTGAGCGTTTCTCTGGAAAAGCGAATGTGTGGCGTTGGAGCTTTCGGCGACGACGTTTCCGGCCGCGATCCATCACCCAATCAGAACGCGCGTGCGTTTTAGCAGAAATACGCGGCACCGCCAAAACTATTTTTGTATGGTTGATACTCGATAGGTGTTGATCACTTGCTTTTGTTGTGACTGCGGTTTTCTAGCGAATAGATTTTCAGCCTTTAGGTTCAAGATCACGTCTGGAACCAAATGATCCTGCGATTTTGTATTTGTTGAGGGACTATTAGTTTAGCAAGGTATCTCTATCCTCTTTGACAGGATATGGAGCCATATTTATGCCGGCTTTTTACTTGCTTTTGTAAGGCTGTGGCGCGCCGATTCAGGATCCAATGCCTCGGCTCTGGCTCTTTTGGTGCTTGGTGCGCGTCAAGGCGCGGTTGCATGCTAAAGCACCCGAGGTGGTTGGAGTCCAAAACACTGCAGACTGCCTGCCAGTGGCAGGCAGGCAGGCAGTGCCACGGGGATTTGACACCATCGAGGACCACACGAAGGTGCATGTACCGGTATCGACACTCGCCGCCGCTGCTTGCGCACACGTTGCTGGCGCATCGACACGGCCGACGCAAGCGCTCTGGCCGGGAGTTGATCTACGACGACGCTGCATGCTGGTCGGTGCCGATCTTACAAACAGGCTCATTAATCTGCAGGCGAGCACAGCCGCACGCTAGGCGGCAGCAAAGATGCCTATCAAAAATTGGCTGGCTGCTTGCTCGTCGGAGCGGCAGTGCCAAATAGACGTGGGGTCGAGGCTCCACATAGAACAGAGCCTGATTGCCGCCGAATTCATTGGTCGGGGCTAGTGACGTACTTGCGGACCGCGGTGAGTGTCGGAGCCAGGCAGCGCCGCAGACGCACGCGGCGAGTGTCAAGAACGAAGTGACGCGGTTCTTTTCCATGTAGTGCGGGCAGCCAGTTAAATCAGCCGCAAGCTCCCTCGTCGGAATCAAAGCGGCCGATATTTCTAACGCAGTCGCGAAACTTGACCTCGTTCGAGCGCTTGTTGTTCCTGGATCAGGAATCTTGGTGCACATTGAAGGTATTGAATGCCCGATGTTATTCGTTTTTGCAAAATAAAAGCTGCAATACGACTACAGTGCGGGCGGAAATTATACTGCCACCCAGTTTTCCCGCGATATTTCAACCAATAATGAGCTTCAAAACGCAAAGCTTAGACCAATGAGAAGCCCACAACAAAACAAAGCGAATGGCGGTTTTCGTGCTTGATTTCAATGAAACCTTGCTGCGTTTTCGTCAGAAATATCAACTTCAACTTCAACACGTACGGCGATAACTATACTGCCACTAGTTATTTATTGCCGTTTGTGGTGCCCTGGGTGTCCTGAGAGCCTGCTAGTACTTTGTCTTTGCTCCATGAAGCTCCAACACAGCGACGCACCTCTTAGGCATTGAATCAAGCAGCTTAATCATGTACGCAGACGTGATTTCTTCCCAGCATGTCTTGATAGTCGCTATCAGAGTGTCTCGAGTCTCAAACGGACGCCCATTCGCGTACACGGCCCGTGCAAGCACGCCCCACATGTTCTCTATCGGATTTAGGTCCGGCGACTTCGCTGGCCACTCCATCACCGTCACATTTTCTTCCTCAAGGAAGCCCTTTGTGGCCCGGGATGAGTGAATGGATGCATTGTCCTGCTGGAAAATGTACTCTCGACCGTAGACACGATCCAAAAACGGCAGCAAATACTCCGACAACGTGTAGATGTAACACTCGCTGTTCTGCGAGCCTTCCAGAATCACCAACTCACTCTTTCCCTTGGCACAAAATGCACCCCACACCATCACGCTTCCTCCTCCGTTTTGGCGACGAGAGTAGATCTGCGGTTCGAACCTCAAATCGAGCCAGTAGAACTGTAGGCCGTCAGGGCCATCTAAGTTGAACTTCTTCTCATCTGAAAAGACGACCTGAGACCACTTTGCAGCGTCCCAGGTCACCTTCTCACGCGCCCACTTGAGGCGATTTTCCTTGTGCGTCTTGGTAAGCACGGGAGTCGCCATACGTTTCTCGTACTTGAACTCTGGGCTCTTTTGAAGCAGCTCTCGGATTCGGCGAGCGCTAATGGGCAATTCCAGTTGCTTTTGAAGCTTGGGGACTCTCAAACGGCCCTTGGAAGCCTCTCGAAACAACCGCCGCTTGGCCGTGACGGTAAGCTTCGGCGGCCGCCCGGACCGTTTGGTGGTGTTGTAGGCATCCGGTTCGGCGAGAAAAGCGTGCACAAGCGGTCTAGAACGCTTTAGAGTCCTCGAAATAGCTCGCTCGCTCAATCCGCACATGCGGAGAGCTCCAATTTCCCCCTTCTTCTTCTCAGTCAGTGACCGACCTCTCGGCATGCAGAACACCACTAATTCTATCAACCATAAAGCATACTATACACGTATAGATCCGTTAGTACACAGCCTGCAACATATCTGAAGCTTAGTGGATGACTACGCGGTTAACCTGCTGAAAGGCGGGGTGGCAGTATAGTAATCGCCGCCTAGAGCAGTGGCCGCGGCACTCTTTCTGCTGTTGTCAAAGCTGCGGAGCGCCGAATGGCGTCAAACGACCTCCATTCGCTTTGTTGTGTTGTGGGCTTTTCATTGGTCTAAGCGTTGCGTTTTGAAGCTCATTATTGGTTGAAATATCGCGGGAAAACTGGGTGGCAGTATAATTTCCGCCCGACTGTATACCGGTAATAGTAAGTATTTAATACTGCTTGTGCAAATATTGTACTGCTGCAAACAAATTAATGTCGCAATTAATTTAAACCGGTAATTGCCAAAAAGTCAAAACAATATTCATATAGAGCACAATTATTTACTGTTTTGCTCTAATGACCTCTCGGAATTGGGAATAAATTGTTGTCCAATCAAAATCGTTTCACGAAATTCCCAGACCCAGACACCGGCGGAGAAACCAGGGCCTAAGCTTAGCTCCGGTGTCCCCCTTAGGCACGGGTAGGAATAAATTTAAATTTAATGTAATGGCTTTATTTTAAAAAATCCAAACTGTGTTGGTTATGTATTAAAAAGCATAACCAACACAGGAAGAAACCTAGAGAGTAAGTATTTCTATGACTAGAAATGTATTTAACGCTATTTAAGTATTTTACTATTTTACAACTCTAGATACATACGGCTTGAATCTGAGTAGGCATTAACCGGCTCTCACGATTACCCCAAGCACAGCGCTCAAGAGAATGCCTGGACGCTGTCAACTGTCCTAATTAATAATTGTGTTTGCTAATATTTAATACCACACAAGTTAATACTTAATTCCAAAATTATACACGGGGCTTACAAATTAGGACAGGTTTTACAGTAAACATGTAGTATTAATACAGCAATGGTAAGCTTAATAAGGTTTGCTAAAGATTTGCTTCCCATCCTGATGCCGATCACGTGGGCGAGAGCCATGGTTGACCAAGTCGACGGACAGACAGAATCTCGATGTCCACAGTGTGTCTTTTCAATTACATATTCAGTTTGACACACGTATCGGCACACCAAGATGCCTATCTACCGCGGAAGCGCGATACTTCCCTCGTCTTCGCCAGCATCTTGGCAGTAGCGCCAACTCCTTTGGCAGCCTTTTCGTTTTCGTCTATGTTTAGCGGCGACGATGATGGCTCCCGCTCTCTAGAAAGCGTCACCTCAAACCAGAGCGAAAGTGGTGAGGACGACCTCTCCGACGGATCAGACATCACACCACAGCAGCCTATCCTGGACGCCGAGAAATGGTTCCTTACTGAGCAGGAAATCACCGACTCCCGAGGTGGCGTGCCGCGGACAGATTTGTCGGTTTACACGACTGGCAACGCGGTGACATCCTACACGGTGACGAATGAGTTCTACAACGCAGTCGTCGACGACCTCAGCAAAACCAAGGAAGGCGACCGCGTCATGCTGGCTACGTGGCTGGCCGCCCTCATCCCGCTCAAACCCGATGTGGACCCTACGGGGGCGACTACCGGTTTCAAGGAAGTGTTCGCTGGCGTTGTGGAGCGAGGTGGAAACGTAGACATTCTGGGCTGGGCGAGCATTGCTGGTGGCTACATGCCCTACAACATCAAGGCTCGGGACGCTATCAACAGTATCCCGCCGTCCCCCATCAACGGAGCCCGAGCGACGTATATATTCGACGACCGTATCAATCTTATAGCGTCTCACCACCAGAAGACGATGGTCATCATGACAAACAGCTCCGCGAGTGAAGACTACCAGCCTGTGGCGTACGTGGGTGGCATCGAACTCGCCATCGATCGATGGGATACAATCTATCATAACAACACTGCCATTCGCGACGCAGGACACATCACCTATGTGAATAAAGGTTGGGTGGATGGTCACCTTCGAATCCATGGACCAGCAGCAAAGGATGTCGAGAACAATTTCGTAGCTCGATGGAACTCGGACTATTTGCCCTGTCAAGGCCTCGACGATGATCTGCTTGACTTTGAAAACCCGTCGTACAAGGATATACCCTCGCTGAACTATGCTAGCAGTAACACCACTGCGAGCCTCGGCCACCAGAGTATCCAGATCACGCGAACCTACAGCTGCACGTACAAACATTACAAGGAGTTCGCGCCCAAAGGCGAGAACTCGCTGTTCCAGGCACGTATCAAGGCCATCAAGAACGCGAAGAACTTCATTTATATTGAAGACCAGTATTTTGTGTACGTGCCCGAGCTGCTTGATGCTCTGATGGAGGTGATGCCCAGGATCCAACGCCTTATCGTCGTCACGAAAGAGCAGACAAACGGGTTCACAAACGCAGGCTACATCAAATATCTGTACCAAAATGTCCATCCGCTCCGATCGAAGTACCCGAACAAGTTCAAGATCTACACGACCAAGGCAGACAGGAAGCTCCTCATTCATACGAAACTCGTGATCATTGATGACGTGTACTTGTCCATGGGTTCAGCCAACTGGAATCGTCGCAGCATGACGGCCGACCCAGAGCTGAACGCAGACGTCGTCGATGGCGACACGGTGAAGTCCCCTGAGGGTTTGACAGTGGGCAAGTTGCCCCGAGATTTCGAATCCGCAAGTTCCAGGAGATGACGGGGCTCAGCTACGAAAAACTCAACGGCATGACATTCATCGAGGCCGCGGACCAGTTCAAATTGGCTGCTATGGATGAATCGACGATACTGGCCAACCTAAATATCGAGTACCATACCTACTTCGTGGCTATCACCGACGCCATTCGCAAGGTTTCGGATCCGCAGTTCACGTGTGACACTAACAGTGATTAAGTTGTGCGACTCAGTAGATCTAATTTAAATTCATGTGATGCAACGAATCCCTTTCGTGAACGCGGTAAACCATACAAGCCAAGATGTTAAGTCATGAAGGGGGCAAAGCACGGCTCAACAATAATTGTCAAACTCGCATTGTCTCCGTTTTGGCCTCCCTCCATCAAAGCTTATTGCGAAGTACACGTACACGATTTCGCGTTTGTGTGCGAGTTGTGCAGCGCTACCGAAATGAGGCTGGGCTTGTATCGTGGTGAGAAGCACCAGGCCACCAGGCACCGACCATCCACTGCCGGATAGATACAGAATACTTTGCGACGTGGAGGAGTATTAATAACACTATGTAACAGGGTGGCGGCGGCAGCTGCTAGCAACTCGCACAACGACCGAAAAAGTGAGCGATTGGATGGACGAACTGATGAAGACTGGTCGAGCGACGGCTCGGGCAGCACACTGATGACTGATGAACGAAGGCTGGCTGGGCGTTGGCTCGGTCAGCCTACTGGGCGAATGAGCGGTGACTGGTTGGACGAGACGTCGACTGACTGGCAGAAGGGCGTACGGGCAGCAGCTGAGCGCGACGAAGAGTGGCAGCGACCCTCTGGCGATCTGCAGCACGCACACTGGACGCTGGGCTCAAAAGATTTGGGCGGCCGATGAACGAGTGGAGAGATCACTTTGAAAGTTGCTTTGGAGGGCACAAGCGGTACCCTCACGTTAGAATTTGCGTTGGAGAGCGCAACCGGACTTTGAAAGTTGCTTTGGAGGACGTAAGTGGCACGACGGTCACGAACGGACGAACGGACGTGGACTTTGACTGCGGCACGGAGAGTGTGGCCCTGACGAACGAACGAACGAGCGGCGCGTACGCGACGAGCGAGTAGTGGTGACAAGCGGAGGCTCTGGTGTGACGCAGGACTGCTGTGTCGGTCCGAGTTTGCTGACGTCTGCGACACGAGGACGGGCGCCTGAGGCGTAGAGGTCCGAGTGGCTAAGTGAGCGTTGGCCATCAGTCGACGCGAGATACCAAGACAAGCGAGTAGTGTACGTGAAGCGAGTAGTGTATTGATTGATTGTTGTTGAACGAAATAAAGTAGGTTGTGCTGCCAGACGGGCACACACCGGCGCGAGGACAGAAGTTCTGGACTCGACGGCCTGACGGACTTTGGAGTCGCAATTGGCACCGTGTCGACCAACCCGGCGTGCAGGGGAACTAAAGAAGACACGTTGCATGGTGGTCATACAGGGGCGTACTTGAACGATATCTGACGAATTTACGAGTTTACGGCACGAACTGAACGATCCCAACGAGTGCGAGGTGACTTTGGATAAATTTGGCTACATTTGTGTACGTTTACACTAAATCCAGCAGTTACAACGCACGACAGTCTTGGAATGTCGCGTATGAGAACTCCATCGACGCCTCCGGGGGGTAGTAACGCGCTCTCACGGCTCTCCGAGAACCCCAAGCATCGCGACGACGACGACGGGCGCACGAACAACCCGCCTGCAGCCACAACGACGAGTGCGACAATGGCGGCGACGAATCTGCCTACTGCAGTGACGACGAGTGACAGCGGTACGACGACGCTGGACGGCTCGAACGCGACGACGGGGCGGCCTACGCTCCCGGCGACGATGAACACCGCGCCAGTAGTGACTGCGAGGCGGCCACCACCAGCAACAGCGACGACGCAGGCGACGAACTGGCCGATGGACGGTAATGGTGGAGTGACGGCGACCAGCTCGGACATGACGACGCTGGTGAACGCCATTCACGTGATGATGACGTCTGTGGCGCGCCTGGAAGTGAGATGCGAGCGACTGAGTCAACGACGACGACACAGCCCGAACCAGCGCCAGCAGCACGACCTACGGAACCGCAAGCAGCTCCAGCAGCGACGATGAACACTACGGCACGACAACCAACGACGGTGATGGTGCCACCATCGCGCGGAACGACTGGAAGGACGACGACCACGACGAGACCCGCGAGCACCGAAGAAGCAGGACGAACGGCGGCCACAACGGCAGTACGTGCCTCTCGACGCCCTCTCTTGCCTGACAGCAGTGGCGGAAGTGGCAGCGGCGACGATAGTAGCAGCGACGATGCTTGGGCTGGTAGTCACCGACGACATGGACGACGACACGGACGACGACGGACGGCACGGCACCGACACCGGCGAAAGAACGCCAAGGACTTGGAGCTGACGGCGTACAAGCCATCGCCAACTGTCTCCGTCTCGACTTGGATCGCGAAGGTGGACCTTGCTGTAGAAGGCGCACGAATATCTGGACGGGGTGATTGGACTGACGAAGAACTTTACTTCATCGTCGGGAACAAGCTCCAAGACAACGCGGCAATGGTGGGTCCAGATGGATCAAGAGCTGCCGATGAGTGAGAAAACGTGGACACGACTGAAAGCTGCCTTGGTGAGGCACTACGGCGAGCGACCTGATCAAGCGATGGCGGAATGGCGGGTGTATCAACGAATGATGTACCCCGGAGAGACTTTTGCCGACTTTGCGGCCGGACTGCGCGATCTGACCGGCCAGAACCATGTGAGCGAGCGAACTCTGCTCTCACAGTTCTACCGTAACCTCGATAAGACGACGCGGATGCTGGTGCTGGAACGGGAGATATTGGCAGCCGACGAAGAAACACCAGCAGGCGAAGGCGCAGCACGACAGCCGCACAGGTGGCAAGCGCGGTATTGGTGGTGGTGAACGTAAAGCGAAGATCCGAATGGTGCAGTCAGTGGACGACTTGAGCGACGACTCGGCATCTAGCGCGGTACTGTCATCGCCGAAGCGGAAGAAGCAGAAGGGGTCGGTACGAAAGACGAAGGGAGCAGTTTGAGCGGTGAAGAGCGAGACGACACCCCAGATGGAGCCACCAAGGACGACCAGGTGGTCTTCCGAAGAGATGAAATGCTACGCATGTGGTGGTTCTGGCCATTTTGCAAGAGGATGCCCAGATGATGAAGCGAGAGCGCGTAACGAGGCGTATTTGGCTTCGCGCGCAGCGACGCAAAGCGCACCGGCGGAAAATGCCGACCGGACGTAGTGAGGGATATCTACGTCCGGGAGAGCAAGTGATTCCCCAGCAAGCGGCGCCAGTTGGTGTGAGTGCGACGACGACAGCAGGACGACGTGTACGGCTGGAAGTGTCGCGAGCAACTGTCGACGACGTGCAGGAGCACGATGAGAACGAGGACGACGAGTGGCAGGTGGCTGACCCGACTTTCAGTCAGTATCCGGAACTGGCGCGAGAGCTGCGCGACGCGGACGCGTTGTGCGAGCGACACTACGGCTCAGGCGATGTACGGGAAGGTGACGGACGACACGAACGAGTGGAATCGGTGGGCGGAAGCTTATCGGTGCAGGACGGGAGTGCGGCGGCAGCCGAGTTGGCGGCCAACACTCAAATGAATGAAGAACTGAATGGGCGAGAAGAAGGACGAGCGCGGCGCTACGTGGCGACCGTGCGCCCTGCGATGACAGCCCTACGATATGTACGACCCTCGGTTGGTGACGAACATCGTGCACGACGACTTGAAGATGAGGAAAGTGACATCTGTGCGGTGACCAACGACGGACGCATTGCTGAGGAAGGCGACGTACTGGCGAATGGCAGTGGCACGTTGGCCAGCGAAGACGTTATGATGAACGATGACGAGTTGGCAACGACGAACGTACTGATGGAAGACGGTGAGTCAACGACAATGGATGTGGTGATGGACGGCAGCGACAATGATGCGGCACGACAAGTCGACAGTGTGGCCAAGGTCCGGAGGGCAGCGAAGCAGCAGGAACGTGCAGCCAAGCAGCGACGAGGGGAGAACGCTGCCCAACGACGACAGCGGCGAGACGTAGACTCGGTGGTGACGATGCTGAACAATGAACGGCGTACGCGTCGAGAGCAACAGTGCCAAGAGACACGCACGGCCATGACGGCCGTGGATGTGCGAAGGTTCGCCTCGTGCAGCAACGAAGTGACAAGTTGGGCCCAACGGCAGCGAACGATGACGACGTCCGTAATGGTCGTGCCTTTGGAGACGCGTAGAATGCCAGGACGCTGCCGCGCAAGAAAGCGCTTCACAGCGCTCTTGTAGGCAGAGAAGACATTCTCTATCGGGTTCAGCAAAGGGAGTACAGCCCCAGCTTCAGCATAGCGACGGCTTCGAAATCCTCTTTGGCGAACACGTCCTTGGCGTTGGTGTGGCACGGGGCATTGTCAAGCACGACCACGACTTCGTTAAGCGGGCTAGACGCCTTGATGTGGCGCAGGAAGCGTCGGATAAACTCGTCCGCTAGTTCAGCAGTGAACGAGCCGAACTGCGACTCTCGATAGGCCGGACCAGTACTCGAGATAATGGCAATAACATGAATATTTTTACCTTTACTGGCAACACCAGTCTGTACGGCGCGTCGCCCACGCTTGCTCCATCCACGTCCGCGTGAGCACCACAAGTTAAAATTCGTTTCATCCAAATAAAACACCTTCTTGGCGTTAGCAAGCGCTTCGTCAAAAACATAATCACGTACTCGTTATGTTTTTGCTTGTTGACCGCATTGTTGCGGTTCACGACGTCGCGGTGCAACTTCTTCAGCGTGAAGCTGCGTGCATCAAGAGCCCGCCGCACGGTCTCCTTGTTGATGGCCACGTTAAACGTCTGCTCCACGAGCTCCGCCATCTGGACGAGCGTCAGCTCGGGCGTCGTTTCGATCTCGCCGAGCAGATAATCAACGTGAATAACACGTATCTTCTTAGTCGACCCGACGCGCTGGTGTTGGTCGCCACTCCAGTCGCCAGTATCCATGGCGACCTTGATCCACCCCCATGCAGTGCGCTCGTTGACGGCGTGGAGCTCCGCCACGGTCTTCCAGTCGCCGGCGTCCTTCGCCACTCGGAGGACGACCGCGCGCACTTGTCTTGGGTAGGTCTTGTTCTTGGTGAGTGGCATGGCGCCAAAACGGAAGTGAGCTTGTTGGTTGTGAGAGTGAGTCTCGTCTTGATACACCTCCAGATATTCGAAAACGCTGACCAAGTGGCAAAGAAGCGCTTCCCAATTACCGGCGCGAATACTTGCTCGTCACTGGAGACATGAACGTGGACCTCCGGTGCGTGTACTTTTGCGGATGCGTCGCTGGGCTCAAGCTCCGAGTCGGCCGACAACATTCTCGACGTGATTGCGCCCGGCGGCAGAGATCTCGAAATGAAAGGCGGGGAGGGATCTGTGACAGAGGACAGGGGGTGTTTCTCTAAAATTACGTGCGGGTCAGATGTTGGAAATTTACCTGACAGAGGGCTTTTTCGGCGCAGTGGTTCTACATCCTAGGCGGTGGTATCTCATACGGATTGTTCGTGGACATTATTCAGTGGAGTGTTATTGTGACGCGTGCTGCTCGCATTTTCACGGAGTTGGAAACTAGAAGACAATCGAGCAGTTCGAGAAGTCTACACCAATGCACGGCGTTATTCACAAAGTCAGCACTCGAATTCAAAATGCGCGCACTCAAAATCAAAACTCACTGTATAATTTTATTATCATTTCAGTATTTATTTTCGCAGGGAATATTGGCTGGTGTCAAATGCTCTTCTCGGCGGCGGGAAACTTGGCACGGAGTTTTCAAGAAGATGACTTCGACGTTTGTCGAGGCGAGGAACAAGAACCTGGCGGAACATGGCAAGATAACACCTACCACTGAAATACCATCGACGTTCGAGACACAATACAGCATGTAATATGCACACACGGATGGTCGCGTGCAAGTCGCTCAGTCGGCAAGCGCGATTCGTACTTCAGCAAGTCGACCAATGCGACGCGCAGTTGTCTGTGGCTGTCGTTTGGGCGGATGATATGGGGTTTCGAGTGATGGTGACGCAGCAGATCGCCGCGCGCAACCACGCGCTGGGTCAGCGCGTGTACGAGAATCACCCTTCGAATCGCAGTATTGAAGATCCCGAGGTAATTGATTTTGTCGACGAGTTGCATGCTGCGGGGGCGAAGGACGCGCTGATCATGAAGTATTTAGACAACGGACGGGTGCGTCTGCGCTTGATGGTTAATTTGTTTCTCACGAAGTCACTAATGCTTTATCTGAGATAGGGAAACAAGTTACCTTGCGAGATATTCACAACCTCGTCGCCAAGCTAAAAGATGCGCGTCGCGGACTACAGTAGAATCCAGACTGGAGTTTTGCTATAGGGAGTTTTGCTCACAGACTGGCAACACTGCCACAATCCACGTCGACGACGACAAGTTGGCCCAAACGATCACTTTTCAGACACAGCAAGTGTGGCGCTTCTTCGTCCCGGAAGTGATGATGATTGACGCCACACACAATACCAACGACGCACGGTACAAGTTGTTTAGCTTTATGGTCCACGGACGTCTTCGGCCATGTAAGTTTGTACGCTCTAATCATGGTGTTGTGTCTATTTGTGACTTTGTGATGTCTGTTGTGCCTATTTGTGATACGTTGTGTGGTTTGTGCCTCTTGTGTTTTAGGGACAGTACATTCAGCACGCGCTGATGGAGAGTGAGAGTTCGGAGTGTCTGACCGATGCAGTTACGTTGTTCAAGTCTTACAATCCTAACATGGGAAAGGGTCCGCGTCATCATTGTTTATAAAGACTTCGACGAGATCTCGTTGCTACAAGCCCAGTTTCTAGGAGCCCGAATTCGCGTCTGTGTGTTCCATGTGCTAAAGTATCTTCGAGGAGAGATGGCGAAACGCGAGTATGGGGACTTCGATCGCAAAAAGGTTGAAGATGCTGTTCACATGATGCTGCATGCTGAGACCGAGGCTGAGTATGATACAGCTCGCAAATACATGTACTATATCGTCGAGGGAAGCAGATCGCATTGTTGGAGGACATTCCTAAGCCAACACTTACATGTGTAAGTAGGAAGCTACTCTAAGTAATGAAAGTTTTCATCGACAACTATACATTTGTAATAGCACCCCGAGCATCGCTTCCGATGCGTTTAGCTCGAAGTGCTCGACGCTGTAGCTGGAACTTATCGCCACATTGCTACCGAATGCACGCTTCACGTTGTCACGAATTCCACGCTTCACGCGAAAACCGCAGAGTCGGTCTTACACTCGAGCAACATGCTGCAATCGTACGACAGTAGAAACGACATTCAAAGCACATTCACGTTTGCGCAACCTCGCACGACCGGGCGCCGACCGCATCAAATGTCTAAATTCTCAGAAAGTTTTGAAATCTATCCACGTATTTTATCCAGGTTGTGACCCTTGTGTGCCTTTTGTGGCTTTGTACTAGGAAGCCTTAGTGCGGGTGGCCGAACCGATGACTTTAATACCCCTTAGTACGAAGGCACACTTCAGTGTGTGCCTTTAACAACGATCTTTGTTTTTGCAATTGGCACAAAAAGCTTGCAATTTACCGCAGAAGTTGTTAAAATGCCATAAATGACCAAAAACAAATCCCAGGTATCAATGGAAGGATCTCAAAGAAGAATGCTTGATTGACAACGAACTAAATCTCAAGGTAATTCGACTGTCGAAGCTTGAGATTGACAAAGCATATGACTACTTCGAATTTGACGCAATGTTCAGCTCGCTAAAAGCTTTTGCATTGGGTATAGCAAGCATTCCACCTGGTACGCACACTGTCGAGCCGGATTTCAGCACTCTCAAACGTGTCAAAAGCAAACTAAGAACGCAGCTCTCCGATTTCTCACTGGAAGGAGAGCTACATGCGACGCAGTACTTTAAACAAAACAAAAGGTTTCTTTTGTCTCCAGGGGTAGGATAACGAGTCTCGTGCGCGTACGGGTAGGCTCAACTTAAAAATAAAGTTTGAAGCCTTCAGAGGGCTATCGAAAAATCAAGTTTACGAGGACAAAGACGAAGGAACAGACAGTCAAGAATCTATTTTTCAGCTTTATTCCAGAGAGCTATCGTATCGAAACCGCAGGCTCAATCCGGGTAAACGCATTATCGTTTTTTAAAATATTTTTGAAAGCTATAGAGGCTCAAGCGTAAAACAAACTAGATGAGAAGAATACTGAAAGTCGAGAGAACTCAAATATGATAAAATGAAGAGGTTTTCTTGTCAAACGTACGTGTTGAATATTTCCTACAAAATCTTGTAAAATGTATTCTCGTTTACTCAAATCCTGCATCCTCGACTAATGTCGGTTTAAAAGTGCTACACGCGACTCTGCAGGGAATCAGTGTCAACCATTGCGCCCCGAAAGTTGAGTGGGGCAAGATCGACAACAACTCTACAATGATGACCCCTCGCCGTCTAGTGGGGTCAGCTTTGCCCATTTCGGACAAAGCTGCAGTCAGCTACGAGATCCATCCTTCAATAAATGCCGCTGATTGCCTTAACATCGTCGCACTGGTAACGAGCAGAGGAAACAAAATTTTGACTTGGGGGCGTTGGCGCTAATTCGGTACATTAATTGGTCTTTTTGCCTCGGTCAGACATTGTAGTTCTTCAAACTTTTGGCCAAAGCTTCATCATTTTCAAATATTTTTGGAGTTCAAAAGACTGTTAGAAAGCTTAGCGCAAGCCGCATCGATTCCACCAATCAGCGCGTGCCCATCAAGGAAACATAAAAATACCCCTCCATCTGTTTCGTATCTATTAGATTACCGACGCTCATAGTGTGACTTTATCCACTCCCAAAAATAATCGTAAACCAGCAGCCATTTCTTCGCTTTTTCTATGCATCGATTTCGACCAAAATTCGTGCTTCATGTTGTGTGCCTTCGCACGTTGCTACCAATTTACAACTTGATTTTTTTGTGTGCAACTGCATCGACTTTTGTATCATTCCGATGGTTACAACAAGGATTCCTTGTCAAGGAATGTAGAGGAAAGGGAGCGTCTCAATAGACGCCAGCTAATCTCTGATCAACCTACGCCTTATTTTTTTAGCTGTGGGCACTTGCTTCGAGTGTGCCCCGTTTGCCCACACAAGTAGCAAGTGAGGACTTTCGTCTTCACCTTCGTCTTATAGGAGTCTTCATTACTCTTTTTACTCGCGCCGGTTCCACGGAGGCCAGCAGCGGCGCTCAGTGCCAGTGATAGAGAGTGATTCCAGAAGCCTGCGGCAACAAGAATATTCAGATTAACTTGTTCCAGAACGTGACGTAGTTGCCAAGTAGAAGTACCAGCAGATCTAATTTACCTGACAGAACGCCCACAACATTGGCTGGCAGCAGCCCGTGCTCCACGTTGCTCGGACTGACGATGATGACACGAGACTGGATAAGCTCGAGCGCGTGGACAATGAACGCTGACTGCCTGAGGCTGACTGAGAAACACAAACAAAATAGAGGGACAGCAATAAATATCGGGTTAGCCATGAACTGGTCAAGATTCCCTGCTCAAACTTACTGTTCCAGCATAAGACGACCACTTGATCCTCCCGTGCTTCGAGTAGCATCTTCAAAATAATCGTTTCCGAGTCATAGTTGCGGCCCTTGACCACAATCTTCAGCTTATCGGCCAAATCTTGGATTTGCTGCTGCAGTTCCTTCCTGTTCGCGTATCCACTGCACCACCACGACCCATTTTTAGTGCACATAATCTTCACCCTCGACCTTATCAACTCACCCGGTCCAAACACCCCCAACAAAGCTGCACGGACCATGCAGCAACAGCACATCCACTGTCGGATCGTTCTGTTCACCCACCCCAATCTCTCCACTCGAAACCTGCGTCTCCGTCCTTCTCTTCGGCTTGATCTCTCTCCTCAACACTGGAGGCTGCTCTTCCCTGACTCTAACAGGTTCCGGCTGCAGAACCTGCTCTCTGCTCTGCTCAAAAGCAGACACCGCGTCCTCCACACTGGACGACGACTTGTCTGCCCCGTACTCGGCCACATCCTCTCCAAACAAACTCGACATCTCTGCATCGCCATCGAAAATGTCCATTAACCCCAGTACCCCAACGTGCTTAACAATCACTACAGTACCGTCATGTAGCAGATTAATTTCCCGTTGCGCGTCCGCTTGTTGCGCCGCTGCCGCTCGCTTCGCGTCGTTCGCAGTCAACTTTTCGGTCGACGCCGGGGTTTGCAGCGCGTTCAGGTCAATTTCGAACGGGTTGGACGGCGGTTTGTTCGCTGCAGAGGATAGCGCACGCCATGACAGAGGCTTGGGTTTTATGAGCCGCGGGGAGGGTGCCATGCGACGCACTCCAGCGCCCGTAAGCGCCAGCAGAAGCCGAGCAGATCTCATGCTTGATGCACACTGCATACGGAATGTTGAAAACCAAGGTATGATTTTAAGAACTATGCAACTGGAATTAGATGGTAGAGGTTTAGTTACAAAAAAGAAATATGGAAGTTGCTCTAAGGCGTCACAAAAATAAAGATTCATACGTTTTCCGGGGTACTCTATCATTTTTCGGTTGTCCCAGTTCTGTAATTATGAGCTGCGCATTGTGGCGGTGGTCACTGGTGCCTCGGGAGGCATTGGCTCTGGTAAGTTAAAAAGGCTTCTTATTGATTTGGTGACGCCTATTATAGCCGAAGTTGATTGTTTGCATTGTGCAGCCATCGACTGGGGGCGCTGCAGAGGAGATACGATCAGCGCGACTGAGAGCATCGTCGTCGTTCAGACGGATGTGACGAATCGCTGGAGATGCAAAAGCTTGTGGACATAACAAAGGACGCCTTCGGACCTGTGGATATCCTCGTCAATAATGATGACGACGGATCTTTGTAGACACTTTGAAAATCTGGTGCTGATGTTGTTGTGTAGCTGGGGTGATGCACGTTCAGCCGATGAAGAACGCGGACCAGGACAGTTGGGGTCGGGTGGGGCTCTTTGTGGCGAGCGAGGATCTTTTACTCATGAGGGGACGAGTTTCCGGAGCTCTAGATCGACATCAATTGCAAGGGTACGTTGAACGGAGTGGCAGCAGTGCTGCCCAAAATGCTGGCTCGCAAAAGCGGCCACATTGTCAACATCTCGTCAGATGCTGTTCGCAAGGTTTTCGTTGAACTCGGCGTGTATTCTGCGTCCAAGATGTTCATTGAAGGCATCGCGCAGGCTCTGCGTTTGAGAACGCTGGTAGCGGTTTGCGTGTGACCTGCATCCAGGTACCGGTAGGTTGAAGCTTCATAGACTTGTACAGGCGGCTATCGTCTTATTCGTCGCTGTACAAATGCCCTTGCAGCCTGGCGACAAGTCACTACATTTCTGGTGGACCATGCAAATGCCGTCAGCGGTGTGGACGAAAAAGCCACCAAACTGCTCGAGGAGGAACCAGGTAAAGATGTCCCCGCAATTGCTGCGCGTTGAAAGGATCTCTAACTTCAACTGACCGCAGAATGCGAAGAGCTGCAACCTGAAGACGTACGCCGTCACACAACCTGCACACATAGCAGTGAATGAGGTCCTAGTACAACCTCGAGACCGATCCGTCTGAATTGGATATGTCACCACAGTCTTCATCAATCAAGTGACTTTCAAGTTACCTATCGATACAGTTGAATCCAAGCCTTGGACGAGCACGGGGTAGGGAGCTGTGAAACAGTATAATTTTTGATGCTCCCTCCGTTTAAAAAAGCGAGCACTTCCCTCTTCTCGTGCTCGTTCCGCAGACCGGTCGGAAATAAGCGAGGTTCTCATGCTCTCTGTGAGCGTGTCCTATTGGTTGATATCCTTGAAGATCTTCGAAGGTCGCAATGCACAATTTGCAAGACCTCTCCAAGCTCACTCCCAAGATTTCCAGGTCGTAGCCGAGTTGGAGAAGTTGTGCGTCCTGCTGTCTTCAACGATTAGACTGAGTATTCGCCGAGACGCCGTGCCCCTGCAGCGGTAGTCGCTGAGACGCCAAGAACTGCAGCTATTGTCGTCCAGACCGTCGCCGACGACATAGCACTACAGCTGTTATCGTCCATCCTGTCCACCGTTCACCGAAGACTGCAGCTGCTGTCGTCATACGCTTCCGCTGGCCACCGTGCACTGGAGCTGCTGTCACCAGCACGTCTGCCGGCCACCGATGGCGAATCCACCAGCAGCAGTTCGACAAGCAGTTGAGAGCTTTCAATCTCGGGGTCCCTTTACGGTGACACCCCCACGCCCAACTGAAACTTCATTCATTTTTAAATGGGGTGTGCGTGTTGAATATCTCGAGAACGGCAAGATGACCCTCGCATGGGCATGCTTAGCGGGCGAGGGCTGCATACAAACTTGATCAAGTTGCACTCCGGAAAAACATCTTTGGCAGCACGACACCTCCAGAAACTACACAAAATCATCTCGCCTAAAACCGATTCGGAACTGACAACGAAGCGAAAGCGGCATGCTGAAATCGAGCACCTGCAATCATCTGTGCTGTATTCCAGCAACCCAACCCGGATCAACTTGCTGCTGACGACACTTCGAATTATCAATCAGAACCTCCCTTTCGGATGGTTGAGTATGAAGAGACAAAGATCATGGAGGCGCTGCTGGTTAAAGACGAGATGAAGTCGACAATCAATGCAGAACGCGTGAGGGAGGCAATCGTTGAGCTGTTTTCATCGACTAAAAAGGAGATCGTGAATTATCTGGAAGAAAACCAGGCAGACTATCCAACCTTCACGCTCGTTGCAGACTTTTGGACATGCAAGACTACCAGTGACAAGTTTTTGGGGTTTGTGTGTACTTGGTGGACACGGAATGGCAGTTCAAATCAATTCTTCTGGGAACAAGGAAATTTGATCCTGCATACGGAGACCGTGACGGCGGCATTCGAAAGCCGTTTCGAGCGTGACTGGACAAAATGCTGGAGAACAAATGCACTGGAGAGAATCATTCTCAAATGGCCGCAATTACGGCGTGGTATGAGGAGAGAAAACGTCAAGCTCTTCGTGCCAACAAAACTCCACCCGATTTTCCACTGGCAAACCGCCATGACGACTTGGTTCACGTACTCTCAGTGCTGAAGCAAATGGGCGAGATAAAGCTCAGATGCCAGGCAGAGCGGCCAGTGCAGGTCGAGGTGCTTGCGCAATTATTCTTGGCTCGTATTCAAGACCTGAACTCTGATCAAGCCCTACCACATTACCTGTCGACCGATGAAAACCCTCGCTGGATTGCAGCAAGTGAACTTACCCCGTTGGCAGCCCAAACACGATCCCTGCTGCGAGAAGCACTGGACGAACGCTTTTTCTGCAGATACTATAAGAACACGGCATTTGCCAGATTGATTTTCTCCTAGAAATGCAAATGAAGCTCCACCCGATTTACAAGCGAACTGAACGAAGTCTTGATCGTGCTGTAATTTTGTGTTGCCGCCAGCACGACAAAAAAGGAAAGGCGGGCGTTGCGAGGAAGAACGCAGTGAGTGCAAATATTCGTCACAACCTACTGGAGCTGTTCAAAGCGGTCGTTGAACCAGCAGACAACACAGAGCAAGTTTTTACTCCCTCCGTTGCGCGTGTTAGCAGGCTAGAAGCGGAGTTTGCTTCAAGGCCTAGCAGACCACCCATGACGAGTAATCGGGATCGACGCGCTGAAGAGGAGCTTGATCGGTGGCTTGAAGACGAAGTTGATGTAGAGCGACGCGATGACAGTATGCCGAAAGAAACGGTACTTGAGTTTTGGCAGCGCCTTCAGCACGAGGGTGAATATCGTATTATCCCAAAAGCTGTCAAAGTGTTGTTCACCATTCCGGCGTCATCGTGCGAGATCGAACGTGATTTTAGTGTAAGTGGAACCATGGTGAATTCCCAGCGCACGAGTCTAGCTGATCACAAAATTGACATGTGTTCATTTCTGAATCGGAATCGCGACTTTGTTGACCTGCTTCAGTGCGAGGAAATTCCGAAGGGCCAACACCATCTACACACGCCATCCAACTTTATTTTCGCATTTGACTCTGATCTGGACTTTGAAATGGATGAAATGACGAGCGACATTCTAGCCAACTTCGTCTCCAGCACTTCGTTGCTCGATGATATTGGGGACGAAGAGGAGAAGACTTCGTTGTGAATGCATTTGGAACTTCACATGAAAAATCGTGTTGGCAACTCGAAAGTTTCTGTTGTTCTAGCATTAGTTTTTGTGAAACTCGATGCCAGCTCAACATCTCTTCATTTCTTACGGCTCTTTTTTCTTGCTCGACAAGTATCGTCGAGCTGCCGTCTCCACTCTCACTGCGACCTGTAGCTGGATCTTAGAGATAACAGCTCTTAGATTCACCCGCACGGCTTGTTGTTGGTGATGTGGGCTGTACTGCTGTTGATGCGCGTTCTCTCGGACATCGATTCGTTGTGTCAGCACAAAATCATCCAGCCCCCGAGTACTTGTTTCCTGCAACACGATTGCTTCCTCTTGTTGTGAATATGCCTTTTCTTTACCCTCCGTCTCTCTAAGCGACTCATGCTCCATTCTAGAGCCATCATGCTGCGAGACGAGAAGGGTCCCGCTGCACATCTCTTGATCGGTACTAGACGGTGTTTCTTGCAAGACAGAAGACGAATCATCCATGTAAGTCCTCCTCCAAGCTTCTTGCATTCGTCTTTCAAGGTGGTAATCATCGTTGGTGGCGCCATAATCTCCGTTCGTATCGGTGTCGTCGTTTACGGGCTCTGCCGTGGCTTCGGTTGTTCTACTTTAGATGTCATCGTATGTACTTCGTTATTAATGGCCTTGCAAATGACGTCAACAGCTGACTGTATACTGCGATCAATTATGCAACGAGTTTCGTTGAGATCAATCTGAAAAGTAGTTTCTTGCTCCGAGGCATCAACTGGTGTGAACGCTCGCTCACCTTGAACAGCATTCAATCTTTGCTGTACTTCCTTCTGCACCATTTCCGATATGGTTGCTTCGAGCTCGGCATCCTCATGCAGACGGCCTTGCTTTCTCATGCGCACACCCTGCTTCCGGACCTGATCTCGAAGGGCTGCGGTAGCGTCAGCCTGACGCTGAATTTAAAAATTCAGGTCTGATTGAGTTTTCGTGAGAGCCTTCTGCATTCAGGCTTCTGTGTTTGACGTTATTTCCCAGGCGAGGGCGCGGGCGGATTCTTGTAGAGGTTCTCCAGCACGGTTGACGCTCTTCAACAACTCTTGTCTAATCTCTTCGCACGCCAGGTGAATGTCCCTTTCTAGGGATATTTTATAGCAGCTTTAACACTCTCGGAGGCTGCTTGCACTTGCTGCTGTACGAGCTGATCCGTCTCCTGTCCAAGCCGCTTTTGGGAGGCCGTGAGCTTGGCCTCGACGAGTTGTTGAATGTGCGCTGTGATTTTCTCGAGTTCCCCGTCAACTTTGGTCGCTACCTCCTCCAGCCTCTGATGAACACCTTCGACTTGAGCAGAATTAGCCAACTTTGACGGGGTGATTTCTCGCTACACGTCTCGTAGAGTCTGGGCGAGGCGATCGTTCACGAAGCGCTCAATTTGGCCACCTCGCTCGTCTTGAATCATCTGCATTCTCTGAAATTGCTCGTGGAGACCTGCGTGCGTTGCCGTTAGCGCCTCTCCAAGCTTCTCGACAATGATGCGCTGTTGTTCCGTGATATTCCTCACACTGGTTTCCGTCAAAGCCTGCACAACCATGAGCGCTGCGTTCTGGGAATCGCTTTGCCCCTGCTGCTGCTGATACTGTAGCGCCGTGTGCTCAGCAGCAAGAGCCTGGGTCCGAAGGAGTAGATGCTGAGCAAGACGGGCTAGTTGGTCTCCGACGCTGGGCACTTGATCGATGGCTGATGGCGCTTGGTCCACGTGCTCGACGATTGCAGTCTGCATGTCTTCGGGCGCACATAGCGACGCTGCTTCTTCTGCGGCACGTTGTGCTCGGGTGGGAACCATCGTGTTGGACGGAGGCGATTTTCCCACCGTCTGCAGATCTTGTAAATATTCGACTGAGCTTTGCAATATGTTTTGCAATATCTCGGCTGAGTGAAGCGGATTAATGTCCAATCACCGCAAATTATATTTTCTGCCAGTGAGAAGGAGCACAAGCGCAAGGTGCGCCGCAAAGTGCTTCTGCTCCCCTCCAGAAAGCGATTTGTGCAACGAGCCTCCAAAACCTCGCGAGCACTGCTCGTGAGGTTTTAGTGCTCCTCCTTTGCTCGTCCGAGGCTTGGTTGAATCGACAGCAAATAATCGAACTTAGTACACTTCCTGGATACGAGATCATTAATCGACGATGAGTAGCAATGCGCAGTTGAGTGGCAAGGTGGCGGTGGTCACGGGCGCCTCGGGAGGTATCGGCGCCGGTGCGTCCTGCATCATCACTTGTGGATCAAACCATTGATGCCCCTAATCCCTTCGGCATGTTACGCAGCGATCGCTTTGGAGCTGGCGACGGCGGGGGCGAAGGTGGCGCTGGGGGCTCGACGCCTCGAGGCGTTAGAGACGGTCAAGAGCCACATTGAGCAGCAGATCGGGGCGACTGGGAGCATCTGCATCGTGCAGACGGACGTGACCAATCGCCTGGAGGTGCAGAGCCTCGTGGACAAGGCGGAAGCGGCTTTCGGCGCTGTGGACATCCTCGTGAACAATGGTGGGGAGGCTACAGCTTCAGTACCAACCTCTTTTGATAGAGATGACTCCATACTGAAGATTTCGGTGTTTTGGGTGCAGCGGGGGTGATGCCGTTTGAGCTGCTGAAGAACGTGAACCAGGACAGTTGGGACCGGGTGAGTGGACTCCTTGTCCTGTTGAAAAGGAGGGAGATTTGGATTTCTAACTCGGTGTTGGTGCTGCTCAGACTATTGACATCAACTGCAAGGGCACGTTGAACGGAGTGGCGGCGGTGCTGGCCAAGATGCTGGCGCGCAAGAGCGGCCACATTGTCAACATCTCGTCAGATGCTGGTCGCAAGGTGTTTCCTGGCTTGGGCGTGTATTCGGCGTCCAAAATGTTCGTGGAAGGTATCTCGCAGGCGCTGCGGCTTGAAAATGTTGGCAGCGGCTTGCGCGTGACCACGATCCAGGTAAGCTGCAGCAGATCGAGATTAGTGCAGTGTCGGACCTGATGATTGATTGTGTTTTGCAGCCGGGCAATGTCGCTACGGATCTGGTGAAGCACGCGAACGCCGCGAGTGGCGTGGATGAAGAGGCCATGAAGTTGTACGGAGGGCCGTCGGGTAAGTCAACACTTATGTTGCAAACTGTGTTTTTATTTACTGATGCGCGGTCTCTAATGCGTTTATCACCGCTGAATACTCTACAACAGAGTGCGAGGTTCTTAAGCCTCAAGATATCGGTCGCGCCGTGCTGTACGCCGTGACGCAGCCGCCATACGTGGCTGTCAACGAGATTCTAGTGGAGCCGCGTGACGAACCCATTTAGGAGACTCGTTTGTCTCCACCAAGTCTAGCACAACTCCAGTCCGTGGACAAGACTCTCCAGCTCGTCTTCCATGTAGCGTGCTGCGTTTTCAAAGATACTCAAATCGTAGTGAGACGCCGCCATTTTCCAGCCTTCGTCTTCCCTGAACTCTTATCATCTTGGCCAAAAGCGCACAGGCATGCGACTGGGAGACCACGCACACAAACGCTGATACCGATGAAGAACCTCATCCCCAGGTGCTGCACCATCGGGATTTCTCTTGTCCGCGGATCGGCGAGACAATCGAGCAATACCAGAGGCTGGTATGGAGGCTGGACGAGTACGAAGTCGCATAGCGATTCACGCCTCAAGATTTCATCCTGCGCTGCTAAATCGCGCGTGCCGACAGAGTGCTCTATCAGTATATACTCCTCGTCAACTCGCGCAATGAAGGCGGCAGTCACTCCAAATGCTGCGGCAGCAATCTCACAGCTGCGATGCATAATGGTGCGATCGACGAGCGTGCATGCAGGTGATACGATCACATCGAGAATCTTGAGCCGTTCTTCTTCACGATTTTTTCCAGCTTGGGCAGGAAGTAGCTTTCATCTGCGATTGAGTCCTGGTCCAGCAGACCCACATTCGAGCTCATCAACGACGTTCGGCGATGATCAAACCTCTTTAGCTCTTCCTCCTCCCGTTCCTTTGAGTCAACTCCGGTGTAGGAAGACAACAAGAATGATCGGTCCGCCGAGCTGTAGCTACTTGATTCGGCTGCAATGTGAATCGGCTGGGCTGTTCTTCGCGACTTAGAGACCACCGCTGCCGGGTGTAGGAATGACCTGGAAGCGTTAAACCCAGACCGCGGGGCACTGACCCCACCATTACCTCCTACTTCACCCCAGCCAGAAGAATTCACGCTTGACTCGATGCTGTTCGAGTCGAACGCTTGAAGTGACCACCCGCTCTTGCCTGAGTTTGTTGAGGTCGCCGGCTGCCAGAAGTGTTTGGTGCTGCGTGCGATAGACTTGATGGAAATGATCTTGCTCGTGACTGTGGCCACCAATCGATCAGGGAAAGCTCCGATGTAGCCCTCGTCCGCATCTTCAAACTCGTTGGTGCTGTTGCTTGTTTCGACATCTTCCAACATGGCCGGTTGTGTCATCGAAGATGGCGGTGGCAAAATGAAGTCTCGCCAGCCGTGGTCGGCCATCACTTTCATACCTGGTAGTAATTCGTACTCAATCTGCGGAGGTAGAGACTCCTGGTCGTGACGCGATCGCGGAACTCTGCTGCTGTGATTGTGTTGGTGGCGGATGTTGTTGCTGGAGAACGTGGACTTGAGGCGAGCCTTGTGGTTGCACAAGTGGCAGATGCGTGTCTTCTGAACCTCCTTCGTTTTCACGCTTACGATATTGATGCTGCGCAACGAGCTGCAGGAACCGCAAATGACCTCGCCACAGAGGCGGCAGTGGTGGCGCCGGCGGAAAACGGCGTTGAACCGTTTCCAACAAATGACACAACTTGCCCGTTCCTCATTCTTGACCCACTGGTGCGGTGCCACCAGTTGACAGTCTCCGATGCGAGATGCCGTCACAGCCGACTCCAATTTGCCAACCGACCGCAAAGCCAGTCGCCGAGCAATGGCTCGTGCAGCCCAATGCGAGCCAGCCACAGGGCCGTCGTTGTTGTCGTGAAACGAGCTGGTGACGCATGAGAGGCGCAGTCGGCTAGGAGAAATCTCCTCGACGATCAAAGTGTATTGCAGATCAACCTGTTGCGCCGTCTCAATCATCGCCTCGTGCGGAAACGGCAGCCAGCTCAGCGCTATAGTGCGTTTGTGCACACCTTCGTTCGGTCGAGCACTTAACCCCGCCATGGACGACGTGGCCGACGTGGACGCCGCTGCACTATGGTAGTCGTTTTCGTGCTGGTTGTCGGAAGGGAGGAAGATCTTGAGCGTCTGGAAAACGTCAATTGCTGTTCACGGAGCAGAACCGACTTGCGGTGGTCCTGATAGACGAACCACACGGCTGCGTGCTGAGTGTCCATGGTCCAGTCACTCACTGAATGCTCTTTCGTGCGCGTAGAGAGCAACGCACCGTCTTTAAAGTCACGACCATGCAGCAGCTTCATCATGAGTCGGAACTGCGCGGTGGAGTCGAAATGCAGCAGCTCGAAGGCCTCTTCGAAGCCGCAGGAGGCCTCGTTCACTGCTAAATAATACACGGACGAGCCGTTGGCCAGCCCCGGGTCGGTGCGCTTGGCGTACAGCTCCTGGTGCTTGTCGCGGCGCAAACACGTCCACTGCTCCTTGGCGCGCGTGGAATTGAGGCAAACGCCCAAAACGTCCGTGATCTGCCTCATGGCGCGCTGGTGCATCCTGCGCGTCTGCGCGCGATCGCGCGATAAGTGCATCGAGGACATGCCAAAGGAATATTAGACGTCCTGAAGCACGGAATATGGTTGGGGTGGCGAAATTGGTCGTTACCAAGCTGGTTGTTGGTAGACAAAGTAACGCGACGACCGGGAGAGGCTCGATGGTTGTGGGACAACGAGAACGTCTGCCAGATGGCTGCTTTAGCCCTACGTCGCGAGTGGAGCAGCTCTGGCGGTGTTCTCGGCCTGTTCCTTCCTTCAGATGGCAGAGGGGACTTGGGTTCTTCAGCTATGAGATCAGTCCAGTCGGACCAGCCCTCCTTCTGGAGACACAAACTGCTAGGATAGTCAAACTTTGCCTGAGCACAAGGCCGGTTTCGCAGGCGTTGCAACCAGAAGCCCAGCGTTAAACGCAAGGCGACGCGGTTTCGATCTACCCATGGCGACTGTGGCCTACCTCGCATTACATGTAGAGCTCCTACGTTAATCCAAGAGCTCCTGCACCCCTGGAACTTCAGGAAGTCCCATCTGATGCTGCTGATGTGAGGGTGGCAGGCTGCAGCAGGGACCCTCGAAAAGCTTTGCAGGCACCGCTGGCTGAAGTGCTGGCATTTGACTGACTTGCTTCTCGAAACCTACCTACCCCGTTCCGGTGGTCGGCCTCAAGCTTTTGCTGTTTTCGTTTCCATGCAATGGACTCATTGCCATTGCTTCGGATCGCTTCAGAATGCACCTTGTAACGCAATGAAGAATTTGGCATCTCGCGCGTTCAACCGTGTTGCAGTCGGAGGCAAAGAGATACTTTTGCGCGCGAAATCGGTGCGCGAAATCCTCGGTCGATGGCCGTAATCGACACCTACCAAAGCCAGACTGATCATCCCACTCATACGAAGGCATTGGAGCCGCAATGAGGACAAGGCAATGGGGCTTCGCTACGTGCGACTACATGTATACATACCGGTAACATCAGGTCGGCAACGAAGGTGGCGCGGCCGACGACTTGCGGCCGAGAAGCCGGAGAAGTGCCTCAACCAAGGCGCTGGCATTGCATCTCAGATTTAGCTGCTCGGTAAGCGAGTGCGATGCAAGATGATGGCCGGGCAGGGCAGCCCATCTCCGGACTTTTCGTCGGTGCTTTTCGGAAACAAGCTGCTTGACTGGCGGTGAGCCCTGCTCGGTCTCGTTTCACGCAGCAGCGCAAACGACTCGATTGCGCCTGCTCCTTGCGGGTTGCACCCGACCCCGCCCGACGAGTGCAAGTTGGTGCGCACAGGCCGACGCTGGCTCGTCCAATCTTCAGTTTCCTCGAGCGCCACGAACCGCCGGTACCTGTACCGGTATGCACAAGTGATACCAGACCACGGTCTCCGCAATGTGGATGCCAGCCAATGCATAGTGTTGTCGAGTACATATTCTGCCAACGCAGATAACGAGGTCGGCCAACACAACCACCGCGCAGCGTGACAAATTGTCAGCATCAGCAGCGACGAGCGGGTTTGCCGCAAACTTTGCGGGTCCAGGCTCGCTGCAAAAGCCGGGGCGCGGGGTCCATAAGGAAGGCGATGGCCGCTCTCGCGCCGCCAGGTGCTTTCCGCCTGACGCCGAACGTCGGAAATTCAGACCAGCATCGCGGACGCCGCGCGCTATCATTGAGAAGCAAACAATGCTTGCCAGCAGCCACTTGCCACTACCGGTTGCCACTGGTGCTATTAATAGTTAAACAATCAGCACAATGGCGGCATCACCTAGGGCGGGTCTCAGTTATTCTAAACGCACCGTTACCTTCTGGTAAAGTAAATCTTACCACCCGTCCGACCCTGTCCGCATACAAAGATCAAGTTTTGTGCCGCTTTTTATGGGTAAAGCGTGTAACAAACGAAACTTAAACGGGATATGTCTGTTGAACTTTAGCCGGCATCATCCGGTGAAACCGGTTTTGCAACAGCCAATCAGCGGGCCGGATCATCTTCTCAGCCAATCAGCGGGCCGCTTTGTTTTTCAGCCAGTCATCTAGCGGATCCAGTTCAGAAATAAAGTCGAGCCTCCGCCAACAAACCATTTTGAAATCCTCAGCGGCAAGAGAACTCGGCTCCGAGCGCGACAAGCTACTTGCAGTGGGCGAGTGGCTACGTGTTCAAGCAGTCGACGATCTTCCATCTCTCTCGTCCTCCACCGTGCTCTTCCACCGTCTCCCGTTGCTGCATTTGCACTGCAACACTGCAACACACCCAAGTCCTCACTGGAGCATCCCTGATCGTCGTCAACTGAAGTGCGACGCTTCACGACTAGCTAGACGACTCGCGGCCTGGTGTTGGACCACTGCCGCCACTCACTTTAGCTCCTAATTTGTGTCGACCGGTCGTCCCAGTTTTAGATCCATACAAAAGATCGCAATGATGTTGAGCCCCATGGAGGAGAGCAAGCCGGCCATGTGCTTGTCCCCCAGGAGAAGCTCAAGAACGCCGTCACGCAACGCAACAAACGTTCACTCTCGGTGGGCTCCTGGCTGGAGCTAGTGACGCTAAGAAGGCACGACTGGACGACATGCTCAAGAACGAGTTCGAACTCGACCTGGACGGCTGGATCAGCGACGACTACCTGCGTGCCATGGACTTCGACGACCGCCTGAACCAGGACATCGACTGGGTCGTCCACGACGAGATGGACCTGTCCCTCAGCATGGGTGTACTGGCACAGGACCACTCGACGACCGACGACGTCAACGACTTTGGCTTCGGGCCGTCCTTCCTGCGCGGCGGATTGGCCTTCGAGGACCCGGCAGAGATGGCTTCAACCTTCGGTTAGTTCCTTGCTCTATTCTTTCTGTTTGCTATTGCGAACCGAAACCGACTGGCCGAGACGAACGCGTAGCTCATCCTTTGCCGTTTGATGCGTTGATTGCGCCCACAGTGGACCCAGCCTACATCCGCTTGGAGTCAAGCAGCACCAAGGACGCCGAGAAGCTCCTCATGAGCTTCGACACCATGAACTTCAAGATCCCGTCGCCCACTTGCACTGCTAGCAAGAAGCGCAGCAACATGTTCTTGGACAAGGACGTGAAGCAGGAGCCTAAGGATGTTACAGGTGCGTCCCCGACCTCTTCGTCGGCTCAGGTGGCTGCTAACTCGGCGGCTGCTGAAGAGCTGCGCAAAGAGCAGGCGCGCGTGTCTGCGGCAAGCAGCGTGGCGGCTTCGCTGTCGATCAGTACATCAACGGACTCGCTCCTTAGCGTTCTTAACATAGGATCGACGAGCCCGACCTCGAACTCGACAGAGAAGAAGATCGGATCGTACAGCCCCGCTGCGCGCAAGCTGCGCCTTCAGAAGTTCCACGAGAAGCGCAAAAACCGCACGTGGAAGAAGAGAATCAAATATGACTGCAGGAAGAAGCTGGCCGACGACCGTCCGCGGATCAAGGGGCGTTTTGTGCGTGTGCTAGAGAATGCCGGCGACTCGAAACCTGGCAGTGCTTCTCCACCGCCGAGCTGTGCGGCCGCGGGGTACGCGTCTCCGACGTCTCCCACCGGCGCGATGGCTCCGCCTATGATGGCTCAACCGGCCAAGGCCACGGTATCTCGAGTGACGGCATTGTGTGCAGCAACTATAGCATCGGGCACGAAACAGACACCTGCTTCGGTGGTCAAGCCCACACCAGTAGCAGCGTCAGCAACAAGTGCAGCATCGGTTCCGTTCGCGCGCATGATCGCAAGCGTGTGACGTGCCCCGCGGCATTTGTATGGGGTTGCCGAGAGGACCTGATGTATTGCAAGCTTCGCAATGGAGGCGAGACAAGTATGATATGATAGTGTAGACAAAGCTGGTTTCGGCGCAATGTGGCCGAAGCTCGAGACGAAAGAAATATAACACCAATCGCAGAGGTGAATACACCCCACGCGCGCAGGTAGCTGCTGGCTGCATCAAGTAGTCAGCAGCTAACGCCTGAGCGCGGCATCTACTGCAGCTGCAGGAGATCGGGCTAGCAATAGGAGACCACCAGAACGAGCGGTGTGAGCTGGCAGTGCAAGTGCAAATCATCACGCCCAACGCTGAGCAGTGCTTGCCAACCAGAATTGCACGGACCACCGGAATCGTTGTTGATCGAGCATTGCGGAGACTTCGCTGGGGGTTCGGTAGAGGTCGACGAGGCCGCCGTGGCACGTTTTTAGGGTGGCCGTCATCAAAGACACGCACCGAGGGCTGTGTGCACCACACGATCTGTGACGTGGCGACAAACTGAAGCATTCAGCGCCACCAGAACTCGCAATGGTGACTCAGTAGACTGCTGAGCGGAGCATACCGGTATCCGATACCAGCTCGCAGGCGCCTGCAACGATACAAGCGTTGCTACTCCAACACCACGATGGAGGCGCATACATATCTAGTTCGGGCCCTTGAGGAAGCTGAAGCACCACCTACCGGAGCAGCTAAAGAAATGAGTCGAGAGTCGCCATTCTCGCTCCCGGCACCGAACATACCTTCATCAGCCAGGATCTCGTTCCTGGCATCGAACATACCTTCATCAGCCAGGATCTTCACGTACATGCACAGCAGGATCCTCCAACACCAAGGTAGACGACGCGTGGTCATCGACTTGTTTGATCGGTAAGCCTTCGGACAGCAGCTCAGCTGAAATCGCTGGTCCGAATCATATATTCACCACGATAACAATCTCGTTGTTGCACTGCTGCACAAGAACTTCTTGACAAGAAGCTCCGAGTTCATGACCATCTCTTGGTTATTGCTTCCGCTGTCCGCAGAAATGGGTTTCACAACATTAGGAACCAGGGTCTCCTGCACTTTCAGCAGCTGCGTACGATACCGGTAGCCATGCTCTTGGGGTTGTCGAAGCACGCCTTCATCTTGGCGTACGTGAGCTCAGCTCACTGTTGTTCACGAAATTCAAATACGTTTACCTTGGTTGCTGTAGGTGTCAAGGTACGATATCTGCGCGATGATCTGCTCCTGTTTGTTGTGGTTCATCCTCTCAAAGATCACCTCATCCTCCTCCACGGAGGCTTCGTCGAAAAGAGCCTTGGTCATAGTCGCCGCTCTGCTTCCTCGCGAGAGACCTTTCCTCACGAGTTGACAGGTACATACGATGTGAGCAGATCGCAACAGGCATCAAGCGTAACGACACCCCACAATGTAATTTACGAGTATCCTCTCACCCTCTGAGCTGTCTCAACCAGAACCCAGTGTCACTCAACTTGTCCCCCAAACATTTCTCATCAGCCAATCACGTCTCTTCTTTGCCTTCTTATTGGAGACCGACCACGCACTTGCCATCCGTCGCCAATGGCCTGCCGCTTCTTCCAGTCGCCCCAGGGCTGCTTCCGGGGCGCGTCCTGCAGCTTCCGCCACGACGCAGAACACGCCCACGACCTGACACTGAGCGCCGCCAACCCGTACGCGAACGGGGCCATCCCCAGCTCCTCGCAGCCGCGTCCTGCCGCTTCTTCGCGTCCGGAAATGGCTGTCGCAACGGCGGCAACTGCCCGTTCGTGCACGCGGCCAATGACGCAACCAACGAGGCGTCCTACGAGGAGATGGGCGACTTCCCAGTGGGTGTAGGCGGTGCCGTGTTCTACAACCACGTGGGGCCTCCACCCCTTTAATGCCAATGGACACTACGAGGGACGAGAGTGCAGCTGTTCCCAAGAGGAAGCTGCAGATCCAGGCCAATCCACAGAAGAAGGAGACGATCAGCGAGATTCTACCGGTTTTGACAAGGGACATTGAAGGACCGGTACGAGGAGGAGGGTGCAAGACGGAGGAAGGAATGCTAATGCTGTTTTTTAGTTTTTCGCTATTGATGTCGAGTGCGTCGCGACGGGGAGCGGAACTAAGTAAGTGTGGGGTTTTATTGGGTGGGTGGTGGTTGACTGTTTTGGTCCTGGTAGTGATCGGGATGTGGCGCGGATTGCTGTCGTGGACGAGGACGAGGAGGTGGTGTTCGACCAGTATGTCAAACCTACGAAAGCCATTGTGAGCTACCTTACACAGCTCACGGGTATTACAGAAGAGTGGGTGGTTGGTTTTAGGTTATTATAGGTGTGGGGTGAACACTCACGCGATGTTTGTTGTGTCTTGAAAGCAATTTGAAGGAGGCACCTGGGCTAGAAGAGGCGTTGGTTCGGTTGAAGGCGATCCTACCGGTTGAAAGTGTCATCGTGGGGCAGTCTATTAAGAAGGACCTGGAGTGGCTGACGCTGCAAAAGCCGACAGACTACAAAGGGAGTTCGATGTCGCCGACCTATTCCGACTCCCAATGCAACTGACGAACGGAGTGGTGCGCTATCGCTACTTTTCCCTGCGGCACGTCGCCAAGTATCTTCTTGGACACGACATCCAGGAGGCGGACCACGACCCAGTCATTGATGCTCGGTATGCGATGAAAGTGTTCAAGCAGTTTCGCTACCTGCACGAAAACCCGGGTCGGCGTGATGCTGTGTTGCAGACTCTACTTAAGACACCGCGCACACCTTCATTCGCAGAGCGGTACCCCGTGATTGATGGTGTCTCTATGCGTGCACCGCGGAAGCGAAGTACGTCACCGTCAATCCGAAACGCCAATCGAGTTGCTGCTGAACATGCCCAGCACGCTACCAATGGGGGAGGCTACAGCTACCAGCTACAGCAGCAACAACAAGGACAGCAGCCGTTGTATTTGTGAGAATACCATCAAGGGGGCATTACGTCAAGAATGTCAATCGAGCCCCCAATCTGAAGCATGACAGCTTCAAGTCCTGTGTCTAGGTGGGTGATGTCGGAGAAGGAGTGAGGCAGAAATTGGCAACCGGTCTTCATGCTGGATGTCGGTGTTCGTCTGCTGGCTTCGTAAGGCTGTGTATCGAGTTCAATCCCTGACCCATGCTTGTATTCGAAATAGATGTTTCGAGCCTCGTTTTGTGTTGCCAAGCCCAGATCCTCACTTTCCTCAGTGTGTAGTGTGTCTGTGTGCTATAGGTCGCTGTCTTCCGATTCGTGTGGCTTATCGTCGTCGTCGGCATCGGAGCTGATGTCGTCCAGATCGTCCGCCGCTCTCTGCGCTTCATCTGCTTCCAAGGCCGCCATGGCAGCAGCTCGTGCTGCTTGAGCGATCGCTACGCTCTCCTCGTCTTCGTCTTCGTCTTCGTCGTCATCCTGCCCATCGTCCTGGAGATCATGTGCCAGATTCGAGACCAAGTCTGCATATCCGTCGAAGGATACGTCGCTCACCTCGCTGTTGTCGTCGCTTGCCACCGCGTCGTCATCTTCTTCGTTCTCGTCGTTCTCTTCACCGTCGGATTTTGGAGTCTTGGCGACAGGTTTGCCTTTGGTGTGAAATTTGAGAACACTTTTTGGTTCGCTAGGTGGTGCTGCCCCAGCCCTCTTCATCAACCCCGCCTTGCTTGTGCCGAAGAATTTCTCGCTGGTAGTGTGCGAAGGCGCGTCCGTCGATGCCATCCCAGGGACGGCGCCAGCCCATGGCGAGGGCTTTGTCGCGTTGCTGTCGTACAAGATGATGTCGCACCATGGCGCCGACTTTTCAAGCAAGACACGCTCCACTTCTTCGCGAAATGCTGCGTGGCCCTGACCAAGCCGCGCCTTCCCACGCTCAAGTTCCTCGGTGTCTTCTCGAACGCGAGTCTCAGCGAACTCCAGTTTTTCGCGCTTGGCAACCCGCGCTTTCAACTCTTTGAGCGTCTCAGCTCGCTTCAAAGGGATTTCCTCGCCGGGCTTTTTGGACTTCGCCGCTTTCTGAGCAGCCCGCTCCGTCTTTTTCGCCAACTCCACTTCGCGCGCATGGGCTTTCTCGAGAGGTTTCAGCTTCGTACGATGGCGATTTAGCTGCTTCTTCATTGCTCGAAGGTGAATGCGCAGCGCTTCCTTCGCGATTCTAACCTCCTTCTGGAAGCGCTTTTCGCCGTCAGGTGTCTCGAGGAATGCTCGGATTTGGGGAGAAGTGCATCCTGGGCTTCGCGTAGCCTTCGTTCATCAAGTTCCCGTCGCGCGACCTCCTCGTCGGTATACAAAATTCGGACCATTGTCCAGCCTGGTTGCTCGCAGGGATCATGCATTTTCCCGAAGCGTAGCAGGTCATCGCAAGCACAACGCATTGGAACATTCGGATGAGCTACCCCGACCGGACCGTAGTGACCAACATACTGGTCCAGGGCACGTTCGACGTCACGCAACGTGCGTTTGTTTTCGATGAATGGTTCAGGTGGGAATCCACGCTGTGTTCTGGTTTCGATGACTCGCAAGATGCTCGGAAGCTCTTTGCTCGGACTTGGTTGAGGTCGGCCTATTTCATCGGTAGATTTGTAGTCGTCCGGGAAGAGCATGGCACCTCGTACCATGTAGACGCTGACCTGTTCACCTCGTCGTCCCCAAGGTCTCAGCCTATCGTACCGCAAATCGGTCTTGTCGACCCAACGTTTCTCACGAATGAGTGTGAGTAACTCAAGGAGCTCTTCCAGGACAATACGATGATGGCGTTGTGCAAGATCGAAATGCGTACGCAGTAGTAACTCATGGAAAATATCGGCACCGCGGAGAAATTGCGGTCCTACACCGAGGGTGGAGGTGGAAGATAAAATGCGCCGTTCACGTAATGATCGATAGCTCGGTCAAATGCCACGAGGTGTTTCAAAGTCAGGAAGGGGAGACTTGTCAATGTCAATGGCACCCCTGGAGGAAGTAGATGACGCATGATCGGCTTGTCGAAAGTTTCGCGGTCGAAAACAAGCCCCAGAGCACTCAGCAAAGCTGCAAGTTCTTCCACACGCTGTTCGCGTTTGTGCAGATACGAACGGATGGATTTTGCCCCAAGGCGCATCACTTCGGCAGGAGGAGAGCGGAACGGATTGCCATCGCTCTCTACAATCTCCAATTTCGGCAGTGCAGCTCCAAAGCTCATGGGCAACCGTTCTAGGCGATTGCTTTGCATTTCGAGTCGCTGTAGAGTTGCGCCAAGAAGAAGCACTCCCGGCGGAAATTCTTGAAGCATGTTTCCAGCAAACGTTAGTTCGCGGATGGGGGAGGCTTTCCTCCGTCGGAGATCCCCACCCCACCTAACGACAGCAGCAGCTCCGTAAGTCGATTCCCACTCAGACGCAATACCTGAAGCCGTGATAGCTGCGAGAAGTCCAAATCACCAAGCGTTTCAAGACGATTAAAAGACAGGTCAAGTCGTTCAAGTGCTCGAAGTGCAGCCAGTGCTGGTGGTCCTTTTACTAGCTGGTTGTGTGCAAGCTCCAAGTCCACCAAACTGCTCGCAAGTCCGATCAGTGAGTCTGGCAATACTGCGATGGCGTTATGGCTGACACGAAGAAGTTGTAGCTTCCCACAGTTTGTAATTGTGTCCGGGAGAGCCTCCAGCCGATTGTAGCGCAGATCTAGAGACTCCAAGCTAGCAGCGATTCCCAAAGCTGAATTGGCACCACCCGCAGTATCATCCGCGATCGAACCGAAAACTTCAGGCGCGATCGAACGGATTTCATTCTGGCGTAGTTGCAACAAGCGAAGCTTGGTAAATGCTCCGAAACCCGCGGGCAGTACATTGAAGTTCTGTCCTGAAAGTCGTAGCTCCCGCAAGTGTGATAGTGCCGTGAAGAAGACGCGAGGAATCTCGGGAACCTCGATCCCGCGCCAGTGCATTGACAATGTGTGTGTTTCTTGAGCAATTTCGACGGCGCGAGCAAATTCACGGTTCACGTGCAAGTCGGTGCTCCAGCATTCAGCGCCAACGCCTATCAGTCGAGCTCGTGGTTCTGGAGGTCGTGATCCGCCATGCTTTTCGCACTCAATCTGATGTTCCAGCTGCCATCGAATTTCGGCAAGGTTTCCGGTGCGCAGAGTCTCAGCAGCGAATCCAGCACTTAGTAGTGGTGCATTACCCGAGAGCCTCAACGTAACAATTCTCCGCAATGCTAGGAATGAGCGCGGGAGATTTTCCAAAGCATTTGCACTTGCATCAAGCACACGAAGCTGCTGAAGATCACCCAAAGCTTCCGGTAATTCTCGCAATCGATTGAGCTTCACGTCTACGCTGCAAAAGCACAAACACAAGTTTGATGAGCACTGAAGGCCACAAATTGTGATGAAAGGTGAACGGCCTACTCTGTGAGATTGACTAGTTTTGAAAAGGAAGGAGGAAGTGCTGCCAGTCCATTCATGCTCAGCCTGACTGTATCAAGTGCTTCGAGGCCGTGCAACACGTCCGGAAGAGCCAAAAGTTTGTTGTTCTCGGCCTCAAGTCGCTTTAAGCGCTTCAGCCTTCCCTGAAACACGCACAACATTCATGTCAGCACCCCTGTTTCGAAACAACAGCACTTCAGGAAGGTCTTACAATGGATGGTGGCAAGTCTAGGAGCTCGTTGCCTGACAGAACGAGGTAATGCAGGCGATCAACTCCATCCCAGCGATCGAGTGCAGGCGGAACCGTTGAAAAAGTATCGCCTGTGCAGTGGTTCACGAATTTCAAGGCTGTAGAGGTGTCTGCGGGACCAGGCAATACAATCTCCCAACCATCCGGAAAGCGCTCTAACAGAGCGTGTGTGTCTTGCTTTTGGGCCTGATTGCCAGGTAATTGGAGCTTTGGAACGCGCACTTGAAAACATCGGGGCTTAGTGCGGCTCACACGCTTGGATGACAAGTGATAATACACGATATCGTGTGTGACTGGGTCCTCCTCAACGCGCCACTGCTTGCGAGCAACATTATTTTCTTCCTCTGTGGGCTCAGTAGCGCTATCCACGTCTTCTTCATCTTGCGGATTAGCTGCAACGCCATCACCTTTAGGAGCCCTCCGTCGAATTAATTGTGGTCTTGTTGCAAGTGTCACGAGTCGATTGCCAGCAAGTGTCAGCGTCTGCAATTTGTTCAGCGTTACAAGTCCACAGGGCAACAATTGAAAGTGGTTGTAGCTCAAGTCCAGCGTGACAAGACGATTGAGCGCGTGCAAATTTTGGATATCTTGCAATCGGTTGCGGCTCACGTCTAGCGTCTCCAACGTGTTTGGCAGTTCGACGGGGAGTGCGTCAAGCTGGTTACCCGATACATTCAACACACGAAGGTATTGCAGCTCGCCTAGTGCACGAAATGGTAGCCGCGCCAATGCGTTCTCCTTGTAAACCAACGTCTCCACTTCTGGAAATGCGCGAACAAAGCTTTCGGGAGCTCGCGCAGCGCATTACGGGCGACATTCACCGTTCTAATGGAGCGAGCAAACTGCATAAGAAGTGTCGTGAACACGGCAGCTCGTGGGATATGTACAAGTTCTAGGGATTTCAGGTCGAGTTCTTGTGAGCCGTAAGAACGGCGAACCGCTGCTCGGACCTGCGTGTTAAGCTGCTCACGGTGTGCTGCCTCTAGTAATTTCTTGTTGGTGGGTGGATTGGTCGGCGAGATGCCGTTCGCTTTGGCTTTTACCTGCGCGCGCTGTCGCTCGACGCGCACGCTCATCGTGTTGAGTGTTGGTACTCCACAGGTTGCGAGTCTCGTTTCGGCGAAGTTCGTTGTGAACTTGCTGCCTTGTTGTTCCCGTACAAAAGCTTCTTCCTGTGCAATCTGGAGCTGTCGATGTCTCTCGTTTAGTGTCGCAATGGTGGTTCTAACTGCGCGATAACTTTTCCCAGCAGCAGCGTACTCTCGGTTCATATCTAGATGCGGTGGTTTGCGCTGGAATCCTTGACTACCTCCACCGCGCTTCACGATGGTGGTCGCGGTTCCCTTATAGAGAAATCCATCACCATCGTCTTCAGCACTCAATGCGCGTGGATAACGGCCAGCCATCGACATCGGTGAGTCCGCGGCTTGTTCAGGAACATTGTACTTTTTGGCTACTGAGCTCGAAGACGAATTCATGATTTACTCACCTTCACCTCTCGTCAGTTAAAAGCATGTAGCAGGGTCCTGGTTCATCGGGATAGAAATGGAAGTAGACATGGGATACTGTAGGCGGAAGTTTTCCTCTATTTTTGCTGTTGTTCAATTTCTTGTTGCACTTTCAGCACTTTCAAGCTATCCTGGTGTCTTCAATTGCTGAGTCAACATGGAAAAGTACGTGAAGGTGCGCAAAATTGGCCAAGGCAGCTTCGGTTGTGCGTACTTGGCTACCCGCAAAGCTGCGGCAAGCTCAGATAGAAATGAGCTACTAAAGAAGCAGGAGTTCGTGATCAAGGAGGTCATTTTGGATCCTCGTGACCAAGCCAATGCCCAACGGGAAGCTCGGCTGTTGGCAGCGTTGGATCACCCGAACATTATTGCTTGAAAGAAAGCTTCATGTTGAATCCGTCAACAACAAACGCAGCTTTTAGGGCGCTACCAGCCTCGCCCGACCGTATTGTGCATCGTGACCGAATTCGCTGACGGTGGTGACTTAAGCCACGAGTTAGAGCGGCGCTCTAGTCGCCGTACGTTTTTCGATCCGGATGAATTACTGGGGCTGTTTGTACAGGTTTGCTTGGCACTGAAGCACCTCCACGACCGCAAAATTCTCCATCGTGACGTGAAGCCGGCCAACATATTCCTGACCAAATCGGGAGTCGTGAAGCTCGGAGATTTGGGTGTTGCTACTGTACTGAGTCATACATTGGCGTGTGCGCAGACATCCATTGGCACACCGTACTACACGGCGCCTGAAATTTGCCTTGGTAAGCGTTACAACGCTAAAGCAGATGTGTGGAGCCTCGGGTGTGTTCTGTTCGAGATGGTCTCCTTCGCACATGCGTTTGAGGGTCGAAGCCAGCGTCAACTCTTTGATAATATCATTCGTGGGGTAACTCCACAGCTTCCAGTATGTGGAAGTTTAAGTAGCATCAGGCGAGAGTTGCAGACTTTAGTGGACGATATGTTACACAAGGAACCACGCGCACGTCCTAGTGTGAACCAACTCATCCGACGGCCTCTAGTACTGGCGCGTATTCAAAGCTTCTTGTCAGCACGAGCATTGGCTTCCGAGTTAAATCACACCGTACTCCATGGAGAAAATGTTTTTCGCAAGAAAACTACGGATGAGAACAAGGCTCCGCCGATCGCTCTTCACGCTCAGCACGTACGCCGAGCAGAATTTGCAGCCAGGATTCCGACTTTGAAGGCGGCTATTAGACCATCACCTCGACAGCCTCAGCAAAATTTACGACAAACTCCACCCGTTCGGAACGGGAAAGCACGAATTGGGTCTCTGCTAGGTGCTAGTCGAAAACCTCGAGGACTACCCCATGGTGCTCTTAAACGCAGCCGGCCCATTCAGAAGCGATTTCAACCAGCTCGAGTGCCGGCTCGAGTTCCTGCTAGTAATGTGAATATCGTGAAACAGCGTACAGCACCTACAAGAGCTAAACGACCAGAACCATTTGTGTCAGCACAGGCAAAAGCAAAGTTGAGAGCTCAACTCAAAATGAAGGAAGACGCTGCAGCGGCTGTTGCAGCCCTTCCAGACCCACCGAACCCACCTACAGCGCCAAAAACGGTAGAACAGGCAGGAGCAAGAGCTCCCAGCAAAATTTCGGAACGCGTTACGGCGTTCAACGAAAAGGAAAGTGACTGCAGCAAACTTCATGAGTTACGTGTACTAAAATTTCGTTAATGCGTCGTGTACTGAGCAGTGGGCTGGCCAACGGGAGCAACTTATGAAGAACCTACCACCTCCGCCTCCTGTTAACGCTGCAAAATTAATTCCCAAGAAAGTCGATGTCTCCAAAAAGCTGAAGCAGCCTGCGCGAGCGTACCCGAAGCCGGTAAACGTTGGTGTTGAGGGGAAGGCTCTTAGCACACCACCACCTCCATCCCCAGTTAGCACCCGTCGTCAACAAGCAAAGCAGAAAACTCCACTATCAGCACCGAGAACTCGAGCCCCTGCAGGCCGTGACAGTCAGCCGTCACTTCGCGAGCACAGACTTGAGTTCCAGCGAAAGAAACAGGTAGAGTTATCAAATGCTGCTGGTGCAAAACAATCGGCAAAGGCGTCTCCGCTGGACGACCCTATTATCCTCGTCCAGCAGCTTTCAAATTTCAAGCATCCGCCTGCACCTCCCACCCAAGAACATGAAGTGCTGCCTCCACCAGCTCCAACGACTCTGACGTCCTCATTGCCGGAATTTGCTGATAATGACGCTGGTGTCGTGGATTTAGCAAGCGATTCGACGCACGACGACGAAGAAGAAGACCATGAGCTGACATCCTTGCCACTGATGGCAAATCTCGAGTTCGAGCGAATGGTGCTTCAGCTAAAAAGCGTCGTTGAGTCGGACATGACAGCCAGCGATGACGAGAACGACGACGACGAGCAGCCAGAGTCGGTGTTCGATCCAAATGCACCTCCGCCGCCGTACTCGCCACCCATCACAGCTCCAACGACCCCATTTTCGCTGGAGACACTCAACATCTCGGTGTTGGAAGACCCGGCGTTCCGTCTTGTACTTCAAAAACTTCTTCTGCGGGACAAGTCAATTGGAGCAGCTTCACCTGATACTGAACAAATTAGCGTGGACGGTGCGGAACAACTAGTTGTGGAACCAGATCAGCAAGCAGTTCTCACCTGGATGCACGCCTACATCTCCTCACTCGTACTGTAGTACTACAGTATAACCTAGCAGTGCTGTGGAAAGAGGCTCCTTCATTCATAACTCGAACGACAATTCCAAACGTTTGGCTTTTTTCTGGTACTTACAATAGCATCCAGCTTTCGTCACTCAACACATTAATTTCTTTCTCTGCATCTTGAGGTCGCTTGCTTTGTTCCACCCCTCGCAGAGATTTGGACGCCGCACGATGCGAAGCCTCCTCCAAGAAGTTCTTCCAACAGCTACAAGGCACTGCACGAATCACTACACTCACCATCAAATAAAAGACACATCGCCACTTCTCTCCCTGCCGCACTCTTGATTCCGCTTTCTTCTTTTGCACGCTGACGGCATGGACAGTTCATTTCAACTCGCTCACAGCTTTACCGTGCTGTTTGTCGACAAGCGGTGCATTGACGATCCAAGCGAGCTTCCACCTGCAACGCGCATCTGCATGTGCACAAGCTGCTCCAGGCTAGCTGCAGGCGAAGCCTTGGTTGCCTTGGACAGAGCTCCACCGACCGCCGAGCGACCTGCGTTGGCACCGGCCTGCATACTTTCGGCAGCTGACGTGGACGTGATAGTCACGCTGCGACGGCGCGGCACCGGCATCAGCTTCGAACGCTCCTGGTATTCCTCCGATAGCACTTGCATTTTGCGCGCACCGTCCAGGTTCAGCGGCGCACTCTCGTCGAAGGCTTCCAACAAGCCCATTGTGGCGCACATAGAGCGCAGGTGAAAGTAGTACTTGGCGTACGACACGGCCGACACACGGACATTGTACTCCACGGCACTAAGGTACACGAGCTCCAGCTCATTGATCTGCTTCAGCGAAAGCTCGGGCCAAATCTTGGAAAAGTCGGCGTTGGTCATGCTCAAGTCATCCCACACCTTCGAGGCCATCACCATGGAGCAGAAAACCAATCGACGCCAGTTCTCTCCACGCAGCTGCAAGAACCCGCTTGTGGTTTTCAAGAGGCGCTCCACGTACACGAGGCTCATGATAACGCACTCCGTCTCCATTTGAGCACGGGAAAACACGTGCTTGATAAACGAGCCGATTTCAGACAGGGTGGGGACGACATCCAGAATAACATCTTCGTCCTCGAAATCTACAAACGTAGACGCTTCAGCATCTAATTCATCCGCAATGGACGTCAACGGTTTGCGATCGCGAGCTGTCACAAACACGTCAAAGCGCGGATCCGATCGAATCGGCTCCTCCATCGCCTCCATCATATGCGCGCGCAACACAGTGGCCACACACTGAATCGTAGCAGCTTGGTCAGGCGCGTTCATCGTACCCATACGCAAATAAATGGAGTTGGTACTGTTGGACCGGCGGCGCAGTGCACGTGGCTTGTCAGCGCGGGCCATACCCTTGTGTCCAGGACTCTTCGCGTTCATCAGAGCTGACGCCGAGCTGCCTCTTCCCACTGCTGTCACTCTCAACATCGGGGCCTGTAGCGAAGGTCGACCCTTTCCGTTAGCCGCTTTCACAGCACGGGCGTAAGCCTCCAAATCCGAGGCTCGTGGCACCAAAGCAGCCAGACGAACACGCTCCTGAATAGGCGACGGCACTCCGAGACCAATGGGGGCATTGCGTCCAACCTCGTCCACATCCAAACCATCGCTTCCTTGCGGAACGAAGTCATCACCGGCGTTTCGTACGACGACAGCGTCCTGAACAGCGAAGGGCGCTTCTTGCCAGGGTCCTCCGAGTCGCGGTCCACGGTTTCCGGTTCCTGTTGAGGCTGGTTCTCGCCTGGGCTCAGATAGGGCACGCCCATTCCCTCGGGAGTTGTAGGCAGTGAGCGCGTGGCGTTAAGGATGAGCTGACGGGCAGATCCGGGGAGGGAACGTCCCGACCCACTCGTGTACGAGTTGAGACTGCTGCGCGCGCTGCCACAACTGGCCGTGCTGGCAGATGAGCGGCACGTGGGCGACATCTCGTGGGGCTTGTGGACCGCGTCGGGCGTACTGTGGCTCGAGTTGGACGTCTCGCTGTCTCGCGTGTAGAAGCCGTCGCGCAACTTGAGGCGAATGTTGTTCTCCATGACGGAGAAGAACTGGCGCTTCTCGCGCGTCTCGGCCGCGGCCAACTCAGCAGGTTTCTTCCACGTCGTCTCTCGAGTCACCGGGTGGTAGTAGTAGGGCTTCTTGGACTTGGGGTCTACGGCCACGCGCCACGCCACCGGTTCCGTCGGTACCGCCGTGCGCACCGGAGCCTGGTTACGAGAAACCGGCGCCGACGTACGAACCGGAGCCGGTTTGCGGGCAGTTGAGCGAGCACCATCGTTGCGACTGATTGGTTCAACACTGCGTGCATCTCCTGAATTGTTGCTGCGACCTGTAGACTCGACACTGCGACTCACAGGCTCCACACTGGTCGTCATTGAGCGATTGCGACTGCCAGTGCGGCTCTGATTGTTTGCCGCATTGGCGAGCCTGCCGCCTCTGCAGTTGCCTGAGAAGTTTCCTGTTTTGCTGTTGCCGCGGCTTTCCTCGACCGGTTTCTGGTGACTGCGGGGTCGACTGCGACGCACGTCGAAGGGCAAGTCGTCCTGACTCATGGCGATCATGGCTGGGCGTCCTGCGAGGTCCTCGTCCCTGGTCCTGTGCGGTCTCTGAGTCTGCGTCTGAGTCGGATTACTCCGCGGTCGAGAGGACGACGCCACGCGCGGCTTCACGGATTGTTGAGGGTACCCTCCAGCGTAACCCTGCATCTGCACCTGCATCCTGTTCAGTCCTGCGTCGTCCTGGGCGGCGGCCTGGCCTCTGCTGCGTGTGTGGCGGCGCTGCGCCGGGTTCGAAGTCGACGTCATGTTCATCCGCAGAGGCGACGCCACGCTGTTCATTTAGGGTTACAAAATGGGTCTGTTTGGTCCAATCTCTCGAGAAACGGCCGAACCGTACGAGTCGGTCCTGTGGGTTACAGGTTACTCTGCCTTGTGCTTCCTCCCACTCGCTCGCGCCTCGGGAGAAGAAGCCGCTGTGAGCGATTGGTCGGGTGTCCTAAATGTCGCGTTTAGGGGCCAAAATAACCCCGGAAATGCCTGACCTTTCCCCGGTCAAATCAAAACCGCACCGAATTTGTGCCGACATTCTACTGGACATACTGGTCTCACATGGCATTTTCCATACTGATTGCAAGTGAATTGTTGCGTTAGGTGGAGAGGCCCCACCCTCCTGCCTCGTAGTTTTAGACCCGACGCGGACCAATTCTCACGCAGGCCACGTAAAAACGAGAGACTTGGGGGCAAACAACCTTGAGCTTGCTCTGATCACCCATCCCGAACTCGGTCTTGGCGAAGCCAATTGTCGACTTTCTCGCCAGGAATCTCGTCACAGCGGAAAACAGAGGGCGGTAGGGAAGCCTTGGGCACAAGGCGATTGGCGCGAGCGAGCTCCGAAATATCGAGTCAGTGTGTGTAACCCACCTCAGCCACGGGCTCCGCTGGCCACCACCGACTCTGACCGAGTCTCGGTGGCTGCCAACCGAGAGATAACGTTTGGAACATGGTCGGTCTCAGTGGCTTTCAAAAGTTTCTGGTGGCGTACACAGCTCGGCGCCATTTTGCAGCCGTGGCACCTCATGCTCCAGCTGGCCCCAGATGATACTTCGGTTACAGCTTCGGCAGGTGTGTCTTGCATGGCCGTCTTGGCATCATTAGTTCTGCGTCTGTTGTGTCGTCTCAAAGGTGACACTATAATAATATTGATGCGTTTTTGCGTCGACCACCGAGACAAAGTGATGGATTGAACGCCTTGTCTTCCGTTGCGCGCTTCAGCCGTGATGTTCTCCACGATCGGTACCGATAAACTTATTTTATAGGAACATTTTGAACTTTACGGGGACGAAACGCGCTGTTTTGGCGGTCAGACTGGAAGCACGACGGAAGAGTGTTCGCATAATACATCAAAGTTAACATTCGACATTAGAGAACGCCCACACAAACACGACTACATGTACTCTAAGCTTCTACATGTATAATACCTAATAGTAGTATTAATAGTAGTCGACAAACGCCTGTCATAACGAGTCGTTGCAGTTTATTGGCATGGAGATCACAATTACTCGCGACGAATGCGACGAGTAGTGCACTTTAGGCCGGTGACAGGCGCAGAGGTGGTCTCCGTCTGACCGGTGAACGAGCCCGTGCTGGATGTGGAAGAGGTGCTGGTCTCACCGCCCGAAGACGAAGCCGGGGCTTCCCAGCTCGAGCCCGTGCTGGGGTAGAAGGAGTCTGCTCGCTCGATCCAGTGGAAGGGGTCTCTTCACTTGAGCCAGTGCTAGAGGTAGCAGGAGTTTGCTCACTCGAGCCCGTGGAAGGGGTCTCTTCATTTGAACCAGTGCTAGAGGTAGAAGGAGTCTGCTCGCTCGATCCAGTGGAAGGGGTCTCTTCACTTGACCCAGTGCTAGAAGAAGCGGGGGTCTCTTCACTTGAACCAGTGCTAGAGGTAGCAGGAGTTTGCTCACTCGAGTCCGTGGAAGGGGTCTCTTCACTTGAACCAGTGCTAGAGGTAGCAGGAGTCTGCTCACTCGAGCCTGTGGAAGGGGTCTCTTCACTTGACCCAGTGCTAGAAGAAGCGGGGTCTCTTCACTTGAACCAGTGCTAGAGGTAGCAGGAGTCTGCTCACTCGAGCCTGTGGAAGGGGTCTCTTCACTTGAGCCCGTGCTGGACGTGGCGGGGGCAGTCGTGGTCTGGGTCGACGAACTGCTGTCGCTCGATTGCGCAGTCGTAGACGAACCTGTAGACGAACCCGTGGTGCCACCACTGGCTCCGCCAGTGTTTACGACCGCCGAGTACTTTGACACCGTCAAGGTGACATCGTCGCCAATGAACGGCTCGGTACCACACTCAACCTTTATCAGGTACTGGCTGGTCTTGAAGCTTTGACTCTTAGCCAAGTAGTTGAAGAACTCCATGAGGTCACCCTCGAAGTTCTCGACCTGCTTGGGAGCGACGAATGAGTACACCATCATCTGGCCGTTAGGGCCGCTGAAGACGCTCCACTCATTGCCCGCGATGGTGGTCGTGTCGATGGCCGTACCGGTGCTTGAAATGGGGCCGGCGCCGCCGATGGCAGCAAGCCAAATCATGATCTCGAACTCTTTCTCGCCATCGGCGGTGGAGCTCGTGAACAGGTCGTAGGCGACATCAGCCACGACGTTGCCGCTGTATTTGACCGTGTATGCCATGGTCGAAGGAATGGACTTGACGCTGGTAAGCGGTACGGGGTCGAACTCGAGCGCAGCGTTGGGGTAGGACTTGACCTTTTTGTCGCCACCCTGGTACGACCAGGTCGTTTGCCAGGCGATGGTGTCGCCCGAGCCGCTAGCCAGGCTCGTGCACTGCTTGGCCGTCGTGGCATCCGCTTTCCCCACATATTGTTGTAGATGATGTAGTCGCCCGAGGTTGTCTGTCCCCACTGGTCGCAGAATTCTGCGGCGTTGACCGCCGTCATGGCCGCAGCGGTCAGAGCAGCAGCGAAAAACACCTTCATGCTTGTCGAGTTGTGGCGATCGGAATGGCGGCAAATCGGTAAATGGCGCCCTCAGATCGATTGCAGCGCTGGTCAACAACACCTGCGGGTCGTCTTTGAACCGAAACTTTGGTGTCCGTGACCCTAGTCAGCAGTAATTGTCTGCTTGTGCTCATCCGATGCTATTAAATACATACCGGTACTGTAGCTAACTCGTTCCTGCACGGCAGATGGGATCCCTTCGATTTGGTTTTGGTGGCAGGGAGTAATCATCAACACAACGTACATCATGTACTATTATATTAATACATGTTCAGCAACACCGCAGTCGCCATCCCCTGCGTCATACATGTACCGGTAGCTGACCTCTTCCCCCTCAGTATACTTCTTGGAAGACCATCGTCTATAACGCCCCACGAGCGCAAGCGCACTTCAGCGTTATCGGTTGTGGCCGTGAATTGCGGACTGCTCGACGCGCGCAACCCTTCACCAGTCATTGTAAAGGATCAATATCCGGGCATTCATTATCCGCCACCACCCCAAATCTTGGGCGCCACCACCCCGCCCAACATAAACTGCTGGGGTTCCAACGGAGGTGAGCGTGTGCGAGCGCGCGTAGCCATAGCAATCCAGCGAGGAATTTGCAGAGTCCCTGCAGAGGCAATAGCCCAGGTGAGGTCACCAGGGTCTCTGCAAGTATCAGCAAAAACTGAGTGAGCTAATACTGTGCTGCAAACATCAGCAAAATCCCTGGTGAGCTCGCCTGAGCCTCTCAAATAACTAGGTATATTACATCTGCAGGGACACTGAGCCCTGTGTCGAATTCCTTGGTTGGTACTTCAAAGTGTGTTGTTAGCACTTACAAAAGCCAAGTGTATATGGCCGCCATAATGGCTGGGGTGGTGGCGGATAATGAATGTCCAATATCCGTCACATCAATTCGTCGTAATCTGTAAAGAGGCAAGAGCATATTTTAATTATATTAAAATTAAAATAGGTACATGTACAAAAGGACAATGTTACGTACATGGACGCTCTCATTGAGGGGAACAGAAAACTTGTCAAGCGTGGACTGAACTCTTTGTTTGCGGCAAAATTTCGCGCCCGTACATGTAGAAGCTGGCCTTGATGCGGAGCTCTTCTGTATTACCAGTACAATACAGGACGCCACTAGCGATAACGATTTAGAGATGGCATCGAACAGAAAGTTGAAGCACAAGCATCAAGGACTTGGGCGGATTACGCGTAGTATATGTAATGTAGAATGGAGACCGCGAGGCTGGAATGTCCAACCAAGGACTGGTATAATAGCCAGTAAGTTAAATACATTACCAGCAATCTATCTCAGCCTGAAATCGAAAAAGGACTGGTAGCCGTAGTGTTGAAGTCGGGACCAGTTTTGGTTAATTACCTGTTGGGATAAGAAATTGCACAGAGGTTAGGACAGCGGAGGATAGCACGAAGCGTAAGGAAGAGATGGGTCTTGAGGAGGAAGGCGGCCTGGAAGGCGGCTTGTGTATTGGAGGAGGCTTGTGTAGCAGGCGTCAAAGACGAAGTGAGGACTGGAAGTCCTCAGCGGATATTCTAACCCCTTATCTGGGATAACTTAACTGGTCTACAGTGCACGGGATACAAATCCCTAGTACTACAGGAGTACTATGACATAGCGTAGGCACGTCAGAGGTGCATACTTTCACACGTAGTAAGCGTGCTACGGGCCAGATGCCTGTCCGTCTACGAAAATTGGTGGCGCTGACGTCGCCATTTGCTGAAGGCGGCGCTTTCATAATGCATCTTCAGCCAAAGGTATGGTACGCAAGCGCCACTCGAGCGTGCCCCTTTTAAAAAACTGAAACACAGAAGCTGGAAACGTGACTAAAAGTTTCAAAGTAGTCAAGTTAAAACTCCCTCCACATTATGAATTTGTGACACAATCGCAAACACATATTCGACATCCCGGTAGACCGCAAATTATGCGCGGCGGACTCGACGGGCAGCACATTTTTGAACTGTTTAAGTACTTTGGCCCGATGTGGTGCTAGGAGCCGTAGTGTCACGAGATATCTTCAGAGGCTCGTGAGCTATTGAGTACGAGTGATGAATAAGTGTTGCAGCAGGCTCAAGCCGTACTTAAGCAGTGTCAACGGCTCCTGCATCAACTTCAACATGACAAAGGACGTTTAACCAGGCAAGTAGTGAACCCATGTAGCTGCGAGTAGGTACGAGCCAGAGTAGAGGGTGATCGACTTACTGCTCTGGTGGGCTAACGTGTCTGGTGACCTTGAGTACTTTCTCGGGTACCTTAACCACAACTCCTCGAGTGCTTTCAAGACGTGATCTCGAGCACCTCGACACACAAAACCAAGACTTCCTCTGCCTAAGTGCTACCAATTCCAGTCTTTCAGCTCAATAGTGAGTTGAAAGATTGCGACATAGTAGAACTTTGTGTCGATGCAGGACAGAAACACATCACGACGGATGTTGCGAACCGACACCGCGCCTGTGCAGCAGCAGCTGGATGGGAATCTCCGCAGCGCCCAAAACCAGAGGATTGACCGCCTAGAAACGAGGCTGGACGAGACTCATGACGACTTAAGAGCGTTTAGCTCGAACATCAACCTGACGATCAACAATATGAGCACGTCACTCAGCGCAGACATCGCGGCGTTAAATCAGACCGTAGCTGGACTGGTGCAAGGGATGACGAACATGGTGGACGGGTTCAACCGCGTGCAGCAAGTCGCTCAAGACGCACAACGCTTAGCACAAACGGCGACACAGTCACGCCCACCACCTCAGTCGACACTGCCACACCAGACAGCGACCCCTGCGTTCACTTCCGATCCGAGTGTTGCTCCGAGCAGAAGTGCAGTGCCGATGAATACCTCAGGAAGTACGATGCCATCAGCTAGTGATGCAGGGCGTCGTGTAAACAGTCCCTTGGGATTGAACTTGCGGAAAATGGAAGTCAAGCCACCAGTATTTGTGGGGACATCGCTGGAATTAAGTTGAACAGCTTTCTTTTTCAGTTTTAGTCGTACTTTCACCAAAAGGGTACGATCTGCTGCAACATGATGACATGCTGGCATTAGAGTTAAACCAGTGCGTGCAAAATAATGGTACGAGAGGTACATGACTGATTCTACAACAACCAAGTTATGGAACGCTACTGGGCTACAACAACCAAGTTATGGAGCGCCATGAAGTTGGAGATGCAGATTGAGTTTATGGAGCCAAACTTCGAGGAGAAGATTCGGAACAAGTTGCTCTCCATCAAGCAGACTGGAGGCTACGACGGCTATGTTGGCAAGTTTCGAGAGTTGAATCACATAGTCCAGGTCGGCCAACTCACAGCAATGAATTTCGGACATGGAAATGAAGCGTGAAATTTTGCGCAAGAAGCCAAGGACTTGAATTCAGCGGTCCAGGAAGGGTACATTGAGTGGGAACTCAAAGAAAACCCAACAACAAGCAAAATCAGAGTAAGCCGAAGGGCAAGAACGGGGCAACACAGCGGCTGCAACCTCGCAGTCTAGCCCGACTCCTCTGGCAGCTCGAAAATCGGGAAATGGTGGGCATCCAGGAAATAACACGGGGAAAGCTGATAAAAACTGCAGCTTCTGTGGCCGTGGACCTCACCAACCAGAAGATTGCTGGTTCAAGTATCCTGATAAACGACCAAAACCGAACAACATGAACAAGAAAATCCTTGTAATGCTGGAGAAAATGGTGGTCGCCGGAAATGAACCGAATGACAGCGAGCAGTTAAACGAGTAAGTCCGTTCAATGTTGAGCGATTGAACGGACATACCCGAAAGATCAGCCGCCTGAAGAGTCTGTGTGATGACTGTGTCAGTTCTGGGAAGCCAGGGGGCAAACCAGTGATGCGGAAATTCGTGAGTGATGATGGCAATCAACAAAATGACCAGAAAAATGATTCAGTGCATGTTCAACAACAAAATACCAAGAAACATGAGAGAACGCTGTTCATGGCTATACAAAACGAAGTGGAGAACACGGAGTTTTTCGATGACGGTAGTTTCGAGGCAAAAGTAAGTTCTTCTAGCTGTCTGCCTCGGGACTACTACTGTTTATTGCATACAAACAGCACGGTGCAGTGCACCCGCGACGATTTGGTCCTGACAAACTCAAATTTTATCGACAGTGGAGCTACAATCAACGCTGTGAGTCCTGAGTTTTGTCAACGAGCTGGATTGGTTAGCAGAATAAAGGACCATGGAGTAAACATGCCGATCACGTTTGCGAACAAGCAAGAAATGGAAGTTCCAAAACGAACCGTGCGGTTGCATTTGTACATTGATTATTTCCCCCGTACATTGAAGACTTCTTGGTGCTTCCTGTCCCTGAAAACCAGTATATTTTGCTCGGCATGCCCTAGTTAAAGGCAGCAAACCCTGATATCGACTGGTTTGAAGAAACAGTGAAACCTTGCCAGGAATCAGGAGGAAGCCAACGACAAAAAGGTAAAAAAAGTCCAAGAAGAAAAGATGAAACAGCGAACGACAACTATACCTTCGAAGCCCCACTGCGAGTAGGAGGTCAGCGTTTTTCAGTAACTGGTGAAACTAAAAGCTCGTGCAGTAGGTACTTTCAGCACGGATATTTCTCAGTCACGAGTGGTGAAACAAAATACATCACGAGTAAACAGTTCAAGCGACTTCTTCGCAAGCCGAACGAGCTGGAATGTGTGTTTGTTGTGAGACCGGTGACTGAAAAAGAACAAACTGATTCGGCGAAAGCTTTAACGGAGATCGAAGACTACAAAGATCAGCCTGTCTACCCAGTCTTGGAGCGTCATAAAGAAGTTTTTAGGCAGAAGCTGCCGAGGCAGTTGCCACCCAAGAGCCATGGCGTTCACAAAATGGAAGTGGACACGATGGAGCCGATTTTTCGACAACAGTGGCGCCAATCCCTGCACAAGAACACGAAATACGTGCTTGGGCCGAAGAAATGTTAACAGCTGGTTTGATTCAACCTTCATCTTCTCCTCATGGGGACCCACCTTTTGTGTGAAGAAACCTGTGGGTTGGAGAATAGTCCACGACTATCGAGCAATGAATAATCATACGATTCGACGAACATTGCCGATACCTCGTAAAGACATCATCTACGAGCGAATGCAAGGTGCTTATTGGTACAGCTGCATGGACTTGCTTAGCGGATACTACCAGTTTCGAATGGACGACGCTGATATAAAATACACCGCTTTTCAGACAGCGGACGGGTCGTTTGAGTACTTAGTGATTCCGATGGGGCTATCAAATGCACCTGCCACTTTCAACGAATGAATCCGTAAGTTGCTTAGCGACTTAGCTGACTTTTGCCTCTCTTATTTCGACGATATTTACGTGTTCACACGCGATAGTGAGCTCGCCTCACATCTTGCAGCTCTCGACAAAGTGCTAAGTCGGCTAGAGGAGAACGAGTTCTACGTCAAATTGAGCAAGTGTGTTTTCTGCTCCGCGGAAATACCTTGTCTTGGAGATTATATCGGGCGAAATGGAGTACGAATTGACCCGAAGAAGGTTGCCGTCCTTCGGGACTGGCCTCGACCGTCTTCGAAACATGAATTGCAGTCGTTCAGACGGAACTCAGCGACCGATGATCTCGATAGGTTAAGCCAAGAGATGGAAGTTGCTCCCTGGTGAGCGACTGGGATGGTGGTCATCGAGGAAATTCGATCGCCGAGTAAGAATGAGAGCTCTGGTAATGGGAGCTGTGAATGATGAGCGGCAAAAAGTCTTGTTGGATACGGGAGCAAACGTGTCGGCTGTGACCGAAGCATTCGCTAGGAAGTTGCGACTGAAGCGAACGACATGAAGATCGATGTCCAAGGAATCGCCAAGTCGAAGGTGGCGACCACCTCTCGCGCAATCGTTTAAGTTATGCTGGGGTGGGAAGTGGTTTACGAATTCGAGGTGTGGATCATGCCTCATCATGCTGGAGTCGACCTGATCTTGGGTACCGACTTCATGATACCAGCCGGTATCAGGCTGGATTTGTACAATTCGATGGCAAAACTGCCCGATGCAGGACGAGCTGTGCGGGTGTTGCTGACAAACATCACCGCGAACCTGACATGGTGTCCAGCCCACTTTCCAGTAGTTCTATGGATGCCCCACGGATTACTGCCTCGGGATGACGGTTATGTGCGTGTGAACTCAGCGAAATATCGCGACTGGCAAGTGCTTGCCTACGAGGGCGCTCTCGACAACCGACTCCTAAGGAAAGAGCAACGGCTAAATATGGAATGGCTTAGCCGACAGCCTCCCGCTGTCGAAAGGCCACAGTACACGACACCGACGGCTATAAAACCGAGACCCGTCCAACCAGAGGAAGACAACGCTCGTGAGTCGCTAGAAGTCGACGAGCTCGACGATGATTCGACAGGTGTATCTAACTCAGCGAGCGGAGAAATACCTCAGACGAATACCATGGAGGAGACTCGTCGAAGCCTGACGACTCGACCATCTCGGAGACCCAAACTGACGATTCTCTAATCGACATAACGGAAAGGGAAAGGAGTGATGGGCAGCAGCTGCCATGGGACCAGCAAGACTCGGCGATAGCCACTGTCGAAAGCGAAGGGCATCAGAGAAGATGCTTCACCAAAATGGAAAGGGGTGACCAGTGGGACCCCGGCGAACGACAGTCAGATCGACATACTCGTAGGCTCCGGAAGCCAAGACTCGTCGAATCGGGAGAATTGGAGATATTAGATACTCCATTGAGCCCCAACCCAACTGAAGACCTTCGGTTGCGGTTCCTCGCGGCCGCTGATGAACTGGAGATGCACCTCTCGACGGCTGACGTCGTTCTTGAAGACGGGTCAGAACTCGCTGAGTTTGAACACTCGTCGAGCGATGAGAGTCTTACAGATTACGCTCATGAGCTCGCCTTTTGCCTGACCTGACGGAACTGTCATCAACGAAGCTAGACTACGAAGGCGACAACGTTATATCTCCAGCGCACGATGTCCGACAGCAAAGAAGCTTGTCGAAACCTTGAAATGGCATGAAAATATCATGATCTCGAGTGGAAATGCGCTTCCACCACCGGCATACGGTGTGGTCTGCGATATCGACGTCCAAGGGCTCGAACCCATTAAGCAAAGAGCTCGGCTAGTGCCATGAAGAACTTGAGCAAACTTTATGAGCTTTTGAAAGCATTGCTTCAGGCAGGACTCGTGCCATTTTGGAAGAGCCCTTGGGCCTCGCCAATCGTGATTGTCCTGAAAAAGAACGGTGTCGACATTAGGCTTTGCATCGGCTACAAGCTGGTAAACGCAACATGGCATACGTAATGCCACTGGTCGACGACTTGCTGACGGAACTCGAGAGCTACCTTTGGGTCTGTTCCCTTGACGCTACTAGTGGATTCTGGGCCGTAATGATGACTCGACGAGCTCGCGAAATTTCAGCTTTTGTGTGTGCTCTCGGGCACTTCGAGTGGTTGCGCATGTCGTTTGGGCTTAAAAATGCGCCCATGATTTATCAGCGACTCATCGACAACGCTCTTTGGGGCAACGTGCAACTGAGTGGTGGCTGGGCTACTTTCGCCGAGAAGATGCGGCTCGCTGAGACTGTAGCACTTGCTCAGCGCAAGAAACGACCATCCCGGCTAACGCAAGGGGCCGATTCGATGAGTCTAAGCACAAAATTGGAAGCCGACTACCGATCTCTCGATGAGTCTGACCCACTGCAAGAGCTCATCAACAGGTGATTGTGATACCAAGACGCCTTTAGAGCGACGTACCACTCCGAATGTCCTATCTCCGGCCCACGCGCCGACCATCGCAGACCTCCGCTTCGCTACGGTTGCAAACGGTTTCTCTAAGGCCTCTTTGAACATAAAAGGGTTTCCAATTCCACGGCTTGTCATATTCAAGACTGGCAGCAGTTGTTAAGCATAAAGAAATACCAGACTGCATGTTACAGGGACTACTTTTCATTTTGTTTGTACCAGTTGGAGCATGTACACAGTGTACACTAGGCATACGTTCTCGGAGCATCTCCTGCGCTTGCTTCGCAGCCGCCGCATCTGCTTGGTTCACTCCGAGGCACCAGTGGTTGGCCAACCTTCACGCAACATACATCTGAGCTATTCGGCTAATAGATTCTCGCACTTGTCTGAGGTGGACGACACAGACAACACACAGGTTATTACATTATACTCTGCAAATAGTGCCGTATTTAAATGTGCATTTTATTTTTCTAAGTAGATATATAGTTTCCAAAAGTTGCCCTGAAGGCTAGAGTTTTTCCCTTGATATTTTGTAAAGAGGAAAGGCATGTTTTACTTCTTATATTTGCCTTCTATCCCAGTTTTTTCGAAACAACTCCCATCTTATCGTCTATGTATTCGACTGAATATCAGAGCTTGCGCGACTTTGTTTAAGATTCAGTCTAGTGGTACAAACCAAGAACCAAACAGGGTCGGCGTAAGGCCGAGTTCAAACCGCGTGCCACCGCGCCGTGCCTGACACATGGCTAGGATCAAGTGTTGTAAGGTACCACGGTTAGGAAAGAAATGTTGCGTCCTTACGAACTACATAACCACTTCAAGTGCACATGCATCGCATGAATGGCTGTGGTTGACTACGACCACGTGCTGCTGTACGTACCTACAATGTGTGTAGCTTTACTGGTTTAGATCACTTCTCGATTTCCTCTTAAACACTCACTGTTCACGCGCACAAAATAAAGCCCAAAGCCCTGGCAGCAGCGGAATTCACGCCAGATGCCTCTCGGATACACTGCCCTGTACAGCTGGCACAGATGCCACTCCAGCCGTGTCAGCTAACCGGACGGTCAAGGAGACGGGCTCAACACCTCCTCCAGCATCAGATTACTACTCCATGTGGGCTGTGGAACAGCTTCGCAAGGAATGTACGAGTCGGGAGCTCCGATTGAGTCAAAAGACTCCTACCCCGAATGCATGAAGCACCTGATGGAGTTTGATGTTGTTAACCTGAGGGTAACTGGCAATGTATTGGGCCCTGCTGCTGCGAATTCCTCACTCGCACTACAAACAAAGCACTGCGTTTTTCGGTTGTAGAACATTTTGGTTACGTACTTCTTTGCGACGCGCTTCGAAGACATTGGAAATACACCGACTCGACGGCAGCTGGGTGTAGGTGACGTTAATGTGCAGTCTTCATTTTGGCGCGACTTCGTTTCTGAGTTCAATACCAACGGGGCCGACTACAACCAATTGTTATCAGCTAATGCTCGTTTTTGCAATTGTCGACACCTCCGTAATTGTTATCCACGACGTGACCATGTTGTACGACAGTGAAAAGCAGTAAATGGGAAGTACTTGCAGACAATGGCGCGCTTCGCCAAGTCCGGCGAGCATGGTGATGATTTCTACGGGTTTTATGGTGATCTCTCGACGATTTCTACCTACGCGAATGCTTAGAAGGTAAAGGCGATACACAATCAAATCCAAATGGAAGATTTGACGTCGCCATTTCGCAGCCCTAAAACGCAGCAAAATGTTTCGTTAAACATGTAAATGACTTAAGTTTGTATGCGATAATATACACAAGTGGATCACGAAAGGGTGAATATGTGGGCGAAAAGCGAGCCGGTAACGCCGTTGCAGATCAGCTTGTCGTTGTACTGCGAGAAACTCTGTGAGATGGAGATTGCATTCGCGAGGGAATAAGAAGCAGTACTGCAGCAGTATCAACAAACAGGGAGACACATGATCGAGGAAAAGCAAATGCAAAATGGGTTATTTCATTTGCAAAACGTGTGTTCAATCGGTTTTAAGCGTTGTCAAAGTAAACTTGGACAAGTCTTTAACTTGAAGTATTCATTTGCTCAGTAGCTGTACGTCGAACGTTGTATACTGGACGTAATTGGTTCTTACTGCAAAGTTTGTACATGATTGTACTCTGAACGAGCTCTGTCTCCACAGTTGGCTCGACATTAATTTGCGTGGAACGATACAAACGTCAGTACACAGAGAGATCACTCGAAGTATCGCCCCCATTCTGCTCAGCTAGACCGCTTGGTTCCTCCAACTGTGCAATAGCCGCCACCATGTCTTCATCAGAATCGACGTCAGCTCTATCCTGCTCTGATAACAGCTGGTCGATACACCAATTATGGAGAATACAAGCTACACACACCACCTTTTTGACGTTTTCATACGGACTTTCAACGGTTGCTTCAGCACACGCCACTTGTTCACCAAGCGACCGAACGCCATTTCCACTCGAGTACGTAATTTGCTGAGATGAAAGTTGAAGCTATCGTGACCGGGGGTTGTCTGGGTTTGGTAAACGGAGTCAGCAACTTGTTATTGCTGCTGTAAGCATTGTCGCCGACCAGATAAAGACCCATCGGCAACGTCTCTGCGATTGCAGACAAGTTCCATTTCTCGTAGGCGAGCGCATCACCCATACCCCCAGGGCATTTACACGAAATAGCCGTAAAACGGCAGTGGTGGTCGACGCATGCCTGTACATTCACACCGTAGCATTGGTAATGAATGATCTGGAAAAAGACGTTGCCCTCTTTACTTCACTTGACGTGGTACTTGTACTACACATATCCACCCATCAATAGCACCAGCACACCCCGTCAAAGCACGGTCAGAGCTCAGACGAGCAAACTCCTCGGCGGCAGAATTGCGCAGCTCGTGGTCAGCAACAGGAAAGCGTAGCTGTAGTTTGTCGTGTGCTTGAATAGCATACATCACTGCGTGAATACTGTTGTAGAAAGCTGTTTTGTTCGCTCCAGACAGCACCCGTACGGGGTGATATAAATAGCCAGTGATCCATGCAACACACATTTGCACCTTATTAACTAGTGAAATGGGGGAATTCCAGTACGGCGACGTGATTGAGCTTCATCGACTTGTAGACTCGGCGCTAGAAGTGCCGCCAGTTTCTCGAAGGCGCGAAAGAGCATGCGGTAGTACTGCCGAAACTGCCCTTCGTTAAGTAGAAGCTGCGAGTGGTGCTTCCAGTTGAAACACTGTCTCTCCAGGTATTTATTCCGCTCCTCTTCGCACGGAACATAAAGAAGGCAACCACGGTGTTAGTAGTATTCATTTCTGTCCTGGAGAGCGAGTAGAGCATGGTCTGGGTGCTGGAGCAAGGCATACTCGTTGTTTTGGCCGAAGCTGTATGTATGAATAACCGTCAGGTGGAGCGGCAAATTCAAAAGTGAGTGCCGTCCTCAGCTCTTCATTTGGTTGGGTTCTCTTTTCCTTGGTTGCCACTCAAACATCTCTTAAGTCAGTATACTTATAGTAATACCAAGTTCTGACCAATTGGCATCTGTTTCTAACTAGGATTAGAAACTAGATCTGTTTACCAAGAGTTGGTACTTAACCTTAACTACAATATTGAAGCAAGATGACATCCGTGTTCAAGGCGACTTCAAAGTTTAAACGATGCAGAAAAAGACTCAGAATCATACATAACCTCCACAAATACATAGTCGAGCGTTGCACGAAGAAGCTCTAAAATTCAGGCAAGAATACAGAGACGGCAAGAAAGGGTATAATAACAGGAACCCCAGTAAATATTATTTGTTTCTCATTTAATGTGCACGGAGTACGCTATACGCGTACGTTCTCGGCGCATCGCCTGCGCCTGCTTCGTAGCCGCAGTATCGGCTTGTACCGCGAAACCGCGAATATATGAACTTGGGCAGATAAATGCACATGAATTTGCACTGTCAAGTTGCTGTCGCGTGCTTTATGATGACAAGAAGGCGGCAAACCTTCGCGCAACATACATCTCAGCTAATTAGCTAATAGATTCTCGCACTTAGCGGAGATGGACGACACCAACACGCAGGTAATTTATTAGTTTCTACAGGACATTATATTCTGGAAATAATACCGAAAACGCATATTTTAGCATCTGTGAAGGTAGACAATCGATAACATGGCTGCGGACGACAGAACTCGAGAAGGAGTAAGACGGTAGGTGGTCTTACCCCGCACAAAGCGCTTAAGCACAGTAGTTAAATACTGCACACATTGAGCGTTATATTCGTTTTGAGTGCCTAGGTATTGTACTACGAACAAATTATACAACTTAGAAGAACGACAGGTTGGGTGGCTACCTTCAACTAGAAATATGGGTCTGCTCCATTCAACTTGTAATGTGCTGACTGCTCAACCGGTTACGGCATGGATTGGCGTACGGTTGGTCCATGGTTCGATCCCGATCGTTTCAATTGAGAGCCCAATATGGGAAGAGGGTTGTCGCGAGTAAAAATCCCGTTAATGCTCCGCACACAAAAGGTTTGTTAAAGCTTGTCAATTTCATGGAGGAAATCAGAAACTAACATTGTTTTTTTATCGATCATAGATTTACTTTATCCTGCCTATACGAGGTACCCATCGACCTGAACAGCAAAGTACCCGCCACCTCGTACTAGAAACACATACTTCTTTGCATTTTCTGCTGTGTACATGAAACTCGACGTCAGGCGAGACTGGTCATCGACTCTTTGGAGACTGATGTTCCATCCGTGCATCTTCGACGCGGCATCGATCTCGAGCTCAGCTGGGTCCGCATTTCCATCTCTGATAGATGCGAGGTAATCTTCATCAAGACGCCCATCCAGGTCGTTCAATGTAGCCATGTAATTCATTAGGACGGATGCGTACTCGTGAGGTAGCATATCAGAGCCGTAGGAAAGACAACAGAAGAGGCTGATTCTCTCCTTTTCCGGGATGTACCAGTCTGGAGCAGACACGAGTACCAGCTCTCGCTCGGTTTCTTCCGTAACAAGCTGCTTGTACGAATCATGCCACTTCCTCATGTCGAAGTCGGGGCTTAGAAAATCTTTCAGCGGGGCGTGTAGTTTATCTACCTCAAAGTTTTCTTTGGCTACCGAGCCACAAAGATAGAATGCCTTCTTGAAATCGGCGGCCGATTTGGATCCCACCCAATCTAGGGTTCACTGGATCACAGTGCCGTAATGGGAACCTTGGGGTTGCACGCCTTGGTCTGGAGGCTCTTGTCTTGGAGGGCCAAGCTAATATACTCATCGCACTTTGACCGATAAAATTCCTGGTAGCTCCTGTTAACAGCGACGTCCAGTGGCTGCAGCAGGTTGGTGTGGATGGGTGGGACCAAGAGAACAAAGACGTTGTAGCGTTCAAGTCGCTTCGAGTCCGCCATCTTTACGTGACAACCGTAGGAATCAATCAGATAGAAGATGGGCTCCCGGATGAGCTGCGTCTCCTTCCTGTCCCCGACCACTGTCTGATCATGCGCCGGGAGGAAGGTCGTCACTCCACATGCTAGTCTTGTTGACATCCACAAGGACACCAGCAGGACACCTGTGTTTGTTCTTGAGCTTGGGGAAGAGCAGGTGTGGCGTCAGAAATTTCCCTCCGCAGTGATAGTAAACGTGGCCGTGAAACGATTGTAGCTTGAACCACATTTTCGCAGCAGCACTCCCGAGAACCGCGGGTAGTTATTGCCGATTTTGACTCCGTCTCGAAGTAGCGAGTGGCCTGGTCCATATTGATTATGTTTTTGGCTTGATTCCATGCTTGCTGGGCTTGCTGGATAAAACGCTGGCAAACACCAGGTGCATCAGCTGGTAGAGTTCGGCTAGTTGTCTGTGTGCGTGACACCAAGTTCCGACGCCTCTTAAACCTCGCTAATCAACCCGACGAGGCCTCGAAGCCGGTTGCATTGCCGCCGTGAAGTTCGCGGTAGCTGTTGATCGCACGCAGCCGAATATACGAGTCGTGTACACGCTGGCCTTTGCTGTTCCGGTGGGTGACCCACTCTTAAAGCAGCTCTTCCATTTCACTGTGGTCTGGTCGTCGCCCACCGCCGTTGAGTCGTCGGACCGTTCGTGTGGTAATCTGGCGATCGCGCGAATCGTTTTGGTTCAACTCTTTTCGCCCACCAACCTCGGATGGTGCAATTTGAAACACGATGTTGACGACCAAGAGCATGAAAGCCCTTTCCTTGAACACCGGGCTCATATTCGTCCAGAATGGAGAGCTTCTCCGTTATGTTGAAGCTGCGATGTGAGCTGGGCATCGTGCGCTGGAAGTAGGAATTACGCTTCTGGTGGAGGTTTCGCTGGTTACGAGTGTTTTTAAAAATGAGCTTATGAGTACTTACAATGTCTCTGGCTAGAGACGAATGGTTGGACGGTACCTGGTCTATCCATTTGATAGAGTCAATCTAGCAGCATTGGTTCAGAGGTCTTTTGTAGAACCCTTCCCTCCGTGGATGTTCTTCTATTCCAATACGCGTTGTGATCGGGGCTCTATATTGATTTTGAGCACATCCATTTTTTGTTACGCCTAGGTGCTTTGTGCGGGTAAGACGGTACCGGTAACTCTGAAATAAATTTCAGAGGATTAAGTTTCGGTAGACTCGTTTTGTACGAGCCATTATTTATTAACATGTTATTGTGACTTTCATTCGAATTTGTGAGAACAGCCTGAATCGAATCGATTTCGCGAATCGATTTCAAATCGATTCGTCCGATATTCAGCCAATCAGAAATCACCAATTGACTCACAACTCAGACAAGCAACCAACGACGATGGCAAGCATTCAGCAGGTGGTCAATGGGCGCCACGCGTCGACAAACACCATCATGCACGCCCTCCACGGCTACTTCTACCTGGGCTTGTCTAAACAGCGACTGGCGACGATCTACAACAAGCACATCAACACCATTTCGAACTGGATCCAACGCTTCGAGACCGACAACGATTACCAGCGACCCTCAACAAAGCGGAACGGTCAACTCACGGCAGAGCAGCCAGATTGGCTGCTGGACTTCTACACGAACCACCCGGTTGCATTTCTCGGTGAAGCGAAGGCTGCGTTTGAACACAAATTCACACGCTTCATTTCGATCTCAATGGTGTGGAGGGCACTGCGGCACATGGAAGGTTCTTGAACGACGGGCGATGAACATCAAGACCAGCGATATTGTACGCTTCACGCTGGAGCTGAACGTGATCAAGTGGTGCCAAATGAACATCCAGTTCCTCGATGAAGTTAGTTTTGACAACAGGGCATGCTGCGCTCGCGTGGTTACTGTTTGAAGGGAAAGAAACTTGCGTTTCGTGGCGAGTTTAATCGGAAGGCACGAGTGCCGTTGCTTTGTTTCATCTCTGTGGATGGCCTCGTGGAAACATTCAAGACGGATGGGACGTTTGACCGCTCGAATTTCGTCGAGTGCTGCCGTGTGCATGCGCATTCGCAGAAGACTCTTCACCCGTACCCAGGAAGACGTTCCGTGTAGATTCTGGATGGTGCGAAGATCCATTGTCACCCTGACATCGTCTACTACGTGCGGTCGCTGGGGATTATTCCTATTTTTCTTCCCGCATACTGCCCATTCTACAACCCCATCGAGTACCTTTTTGATTTGATCAAGAAAGCATTCAAACGGCAGTACGTCGAGGAGTCCAAGCAAAACCAAGCCGTACTCATTGCAAATATGCTCGAGCAGTTCCAAGATTTCGACATGACCAAGATTTTCGAGCACTGCGGGTGGAGTGTAACCGGTGAGTTTGACCCTATGTCGGCCCTGGGGCGTGTGCACATCGCAAGCTGAGCCATTCGTCGTGAACGACTTGCTGGAGTTTTCGAGGCGAGGTGATCCTGATTACGACAACGAGTGATGGAGATTGAAGAGATGTAGGCTTAGATTTCGAGCTTATCGCTGATCAAGAACTAGTTGCGTTAGGCATGGTCGACGTCCTCTTGATTCGGAATGACAGCTAGTGCGGACGTGACCTCTGTGCTATCTGGTTGTATCACCACATCATCACCCATTGTCTCGATCACATCCATATGATTATCCAGCATTTGATTCATCGACACGATAGCAGTATGCAGCACTTGGACCTGCTTGATCTCTTTCTGCATGCCTTGTACGACCTTCTTTGCCATTTTTACGCTGCGCTGCACACGCTGTAAGTGTTGGCCGCTTGCGTTTGACGCAGGCCTGAACTGAGTCACCAGATTTGGTGGCGGCCCCTTGGCGATTTCTCGCTCGTGTTGCGGTCTTGGTTTCATAGCCGCATGACATATCCTGTGCAGTGAACTTAGCGCCCCATTTTTCCTTCAGTGAACTGATCATGAGTTGGTGGAGTTCTTCTGTCGCAGCACCTCCACGATCAGTTGCGACCGGACTAATGCACTGGTGTTCAAAATCTGCAAGCTGGCCAACGGTCGATATATCGTTGCCGTACTTGTAGACAGAGAGCAAGACTGTTTCGTGCTGGTTTTTCGACAGATATCGACGATCTTTCGCACTCGTCCATGGATCCAGTATCTTGGCGTTCATCCTCGTGGAAGTATACTTCTTGAACATCTCGATTGCTGGGTCATGGTCATCAACTGTCCATACTGGTGGAGTTCCAGTCAGAACAGCTAATGGCTTCAACTCGCACTGGATGATGTCCCAAAGCTTGGTCGTCACCTCGTCCCATGTGTCGCATTGAACTCTGTACGTGCCAATCCGCCCTGACGACGACATACGCTGGTTGCCCGTGTTCTTCAATCGTACATCGACTGAGAGTTTGATCAACGGATCGTGCGAGGAAACCGCTTCTCGCAGCAGTTCAAGACGTGGACTTCGCCTCTGGTACGGCGAGGGACGAAGATTGGGGCCTTGTGCTGCTCGGTCTTGGCTGGGTGTGTTTGCATCGAAGGAAACACGTCGAGGAGAGCTGAGCCGGACCGGGGTTGCTAGGTTCATTGCTGGAAGCAAAGTGAAGTGCGTGTCCAGACATACGCGACCTCTGATTGGTTAAAACCCGGTTGCAATCGATTCAGATAACTCCTCATTGCCCTCTAGGTTCTACAAATTTGGGCGAAAACGACAATACATGTATTTTAACCCCCAAACCCGAAGGCCTGTATCAGACATGTACTAACTACCTAACGTTATTAGCACATGTATCATACCAGCTGCGCCATTTCGTACATGTAAACCATGATCATCGATTCCGCAGCGTCGCCTCCAACCTCTCACCAGACCACACACGAATCAATCGAAGTGTGCATTTCTACAATCGTAAGAATGCCCGAAGAAACGTTGAAAAGCGTGATCGACATCGTGTAAAGGTGGATCGTTGGCAGACTTGTGTCGTGCTATCGGTTCTCGGCTCGTGTGCATTATGCCGTCTGCATTGAACAACTGAAGTCACGCACTAGACGCCGGAAACCGATTCGCGAGGCTACACGCTCCCCGTGCAAAAGCGTTCAGCTCTGTCGTGGTGAGCTGCCGCGAAAGCTGTTTTGCAGGACCTCGCATTTCCGCTGCTGCTGGATACAGGACGCTGACGTCTTGACTGCGCCTCCTTACGCCGAACGCACCAACTACCTTGCTGTAAACGGGGTCTTCTATCGCCACGATAGTCTGGGATAATAAACACTCGCTACTGCACCCAGGTGTGGCGACCAACCAAGACGCGCACTTGTCCGATCAATCGCATGATGGTACTGCAGTGAACTGCAATAATTGCATCAGTACAATGAATTATGCAACTCTTTTTTTACCTTTGTAATCAGGTTTTTGCCAGGATCGTCATCGCTTGAATGGAGCCAGCCTTCCCAGTCCAAGTCGTTTGCACTTCAAAAGCTCCAGAATCTTTCGTGCGGCGTTGACGTCCCGGTTACAGAAGTGGGTCTTGCAACGACTATTCATACAACGCAAAACGTTTATGTTCCTCTTCAAGACAATATTGTCCCCCTGGTGTCCTTGGCCATCACCTTCGTCAACAGCCGTGCTTGGTGGAGTCGCTCATGGCAGCAGGAGCACAGCTTATTTGTCCGAAACTCATCCATGGACAGAACTGTAGCACGCCGCTCAAGTGTCTTCCTGAACACCTTAACTGTTCCGTGTGAATTTCCTCGGATACCATCCTAGCTGTTCGTATCTCCAAACGCAACACAAAATTACGCGCTTCGAGTCGGTACGTGACGCTTGGCCAACACAATCAGGGCCTTCATCTTCATGCCGTACGTTAGGAATAGCCGGTTGAGGAGCAAGTGTTGGGTCGTAAACAATACCACGAAGCCTGATGTAAACAGTAGCAGGATACCGATCACTTCTAAAAGCACTGCAGCCGATCCGCGTAGACGTCGAAGTTGGCAGTCTTAAAGGATAGTATCGCTGCAAGTAGCCCGTGGTACCTGGTCTCTCGCCTCCTCAAGTAGCGGTTCCAGAAGCGTTGTTTGTCCAATTTGGTCAGATGGTCGGCATACGCCGCAGTGCACGGGGTCCTCATGCCAAGATCGATACCGATCATGAAATCTGGAGCGTATTCACAGGTCAGCAGCTAAAATGCCAAGTCGAAGGTATCCTTTGTCGCGGCGTCTGATGGGTCGACGGCTGCCCCCGTTGTTCTTACGTTTCTTTCGCTTTGGGAACATTTGCCTGTCTGTGTGGACAGCGTCTGTGAAATCGAGAACCGGACGTCGCAGCAGGACTGAAACCACATACATACCCATCAGCCGTTGTTTGATATTAAATGGCGGTCCCTACCCCGTCCAAGTTGAACACGTTGCGAAAAATTCAATCTCGATTCTGCGTCCACAATGGTCGGTCGGATCCACGGCATCCCGTCTGCAGCTTGCCTTCTCGTACTTCTTGACTGCAGGACGTTGTAGATTCGCGAGCAAACACTAAAGCGCGATGTCACATTAATCGTGATGTGCGCAGCATCGAACGAGCAGGAGAACGGTAGCAGAGAGTATCATTGTGCCCCCTTCGTCTTCGTATGCGTCTCCACAAATCTCTCCATCCGGGATAGCGTGTTGTACAGCTTATCGATAAAGTGCGCGGGATCCTGACGTACTGACCACTCCCAAGGCACCATGCGTATCCATTCACGCAGCTCGCGCTTTAGCGGGGTCACACAGTGACCAATACAACTGGAATGTCGTCTGAAGATCCGGGTATTTTAGCGACTCCGGGCTTTAATTTCGTTTATTTTTCTTTTGTACGAGAGATGCACTGGAGCACCGATAGAAGAAGTTAGCAGTGAAATCATTCTGACCGGCGCCCTCCATCAAGAAACGCAGAACGTGAGGCCAGCAATCTTCCAGGCAGGAATGCCCATTCCGACTTGTTTGAGTACGTCGGCCGACCGCCGGAGCTCCGTCGCCAGAAACGCCAGCTCAGACTTCGTTCAGCTTGCGAACAACGCTCTGGTACGTGTACCTGGGTGTGGAGATGTCAGTCTTCTTGCGCTTGGGAGGCAGTGGAGAAATGCGAAGTGAGAGTCCCAGGCCGTCTCGAAGTTCCCCACGGCATGGCCTTTGGCGTTAGTGCCCCTGTCGCTCCGTTTTGCAGCATGGTGTTCCAGACGCGAAACCGACCTGCACCCTGTCGATACGTGTACCGATGTAAAGATGTATAAAATGGATACAGTATTTTATAAATCTTTGCATCGGTACACAAGGGTGAGGAGAAGTCCACCTGGGAACCGGTGGGGAATTTGAGTCAGGTACCGGACTTGATCGCAGCATTTTAGACGAAGAGGAAACGGAAACGAAGAAGGAGACTTTAAGACCCAAGCTAGGCCTACGGGTATTCCTGAAATACACCCCTAAATGTGCTGCGACTTCTGCCTTAGACGCTCCCTGCGCTTCTTCGTTTTTTTCGAAATGCGCTTTCCGTGTCGGCAAACATACCCCGACTGAAGTTCTACCCGACACACCCATTTCACGTGTTTAATTCACTTCGTGTAGTTGAGACGTATAACATCCATCAGCAGATCTAGGTTTTCGTTGAATGTTTTGAGGGCATCAAGTCCTTGTTAGAGAAATGCAAAATCACGGCAAAGCAATGGCCCCAATTATCTTCCTCGGCACTGGTCATGCAGACAGTGATTTGCAGACACGGCTCAGCGTTTCCACATTCGCGTTAGACCCTGGAAAAATGTTGGTAAGGAGATGGTCGTAATTTAACGGCACACAAATTATCTGCACATGAACGTAACGACGGGACCCCGGTGTCCCCGTAAGATAACGGTATCGTGGAATTATTTGTTCTAAGATAGCACAGGGCAGCCTAAATCGGTTTATTTGAAGCCGAATCAGGTGAAGCCCTTTCATGTAGATGATAGGCTAATAGATAATTTGTTACCTAAAAATCAGATAGTAATGAACTTGACTGAGATGAGAAGAGAGGAAATGACCGGATGTACTTTGAACAGTTAAAAGAGAGAAAGTGACTTGAAGCGTCTTTCGAAAAGCGTTGGGTCACTTCCTTTCTTTTGGACTTAGTGGGATAACTTGATAACCATTGAGTCAATTTCTCTAGAAACATGTAAACAGAGCGCCGTCTAAAGAGGACGGCGAGCCAGCGAGAAAGACGGGCATGGCATCGTGAAGAGCACCAATAGGGAGGCTGTGAGTCAGCGACACGGCGACGGAATCTGTCGTCCGAAAATCAAATGACTAGACGTGCTACGCTGCAGCAAGAGCGGTGAAAACGTGCATGTGATACGGTTAATGACACATTACTTGCGATCGGTGAGCGAGTATTAAGTGCGCAGTCATTTTCGAGAGACGAGGTTGCGATTATGGCCAAGGGTCCGAATTTCCACGTAGCCCTCACCTGGCACTTATTACTGTTGTGGGGTGGATCCCGGTTTATTTATTTTTGGTGATGAACAGCTTCAGGGTTCGGCAGGAGAAGCTACGAGAAATCGAATGGCAGAAATGCTGAACGACTTTCTGAGAAAGCTGATATTGTAGATTGTCAGTAAGCCGTATCAATGACATCCTCCATAAAAATCGAAATCTGTGCTTGCGCGTCTTGGGGCCATTTACTTTTGGAAAACATTGATACACGTACATATTTTCACAGCTTGGATGATTTACAAGAAATTCGCCTCAGCGAATTAGAACGTGAAGCGTTATTTCGAGATACACCAGAGGCGACTGTCAGAAAGTATCGCCAAATGTTTTTATGGTAGTGATATATTTTTGCTTCCTGAACTCGTGAAAGATCACAAGCGAATCCCACTGTGTGTGAAGCGTAAAAATGGACTGAGTACAAACAAATTAAGCGTTGCCGCTGGAAATGACTATGATAGGATTCATCAGTTGCCAGCTTTAAGTGATGTCGCTTTGGCTTGTATTAACCCTGTGTATTCCTTTGGAATGAAGTCATCTTTATCCGGAAAACACTCACGTGGTCATGCGATGTGTTATATTTTTGGTCCAAAATAAGACTGGCGAGTTCAGCAAAGAAAATTTAAAAACTTCATTCTATTTGCGTGGACGAAGTCTACGCGTGGCTGGCTGTAGCCGGCTAAAGTGAATGACGTTTTCAAAGACGAGGAGATTGTCGTAGAAGATAATTCAGAGAGCCGTAAATTGCTAGAGAAAATGGATGCTGCTATTGTCTCTGATGTCCATCTGACGGATGCTGAATTCATAACAACTGTAGATGATGAAAATAGTTCGGGGTGTTACAGTTATGATTTGAATAAGGATCGGCATGAGACGACAAACGCGTGTGACGACGATGTAGTCCTTCAGTGCTCCGCTGTACTACCTTTGGTAAGCGAAAACAGTGCTGGCGTTCACGAGATTATAGGAGCTGTGGTAGATACGGTCGGTGGACCATAAGTCGTTAATGACAATGTGAGTATACCAGCTGAAACATCGGTTGAGCAGAATCCCTCACTGGCGGTTGTGTTAAAACGTGGGAGGTCGCCATATGTGGAGCGCAGTATACATGCGCTCACACAAAATATCATTCGGTGCCCTACTGCAGATAAAACTCGAGTTAGTCGAACTTTCGCGAGCAGCTCCGTGGAATTTATGGCCGTATTGCTGCATTCACCGCTGTGGTAGAGCCACAATTGGATGGACGGCTTCATGCGCATTCGGTATTATATGGTGTTGCTGTGCATCCGGCGTCACTAACAAGATTGGCGGCTTGTCCGGAGATGTATCCTTTTGTACAGAGGTGGCTTGATATTATATGCTGAACAAAGATATTGTGGTGTAGTGGCTTCCAGAAGATCGACGAGAACACGTCGAGAATCGTGTCGAGGGTAGTTACCTACGGACCGCCTGATTGGATGTATCCATCAAGCCGACCAGCATTTGGTCTGAAAGGCACGGTACGACATGAGCAGAAAAATCGACGGACGACGTTCGACGATCGACATTCGGACTTAACATCGAACTTCAAGGAGCGCATCCCCGAGGGTGTAAACCAGATTGCGGCATTGGACAAGTACGCAAGGAATGCACCCGGTCTTCAAATGATGCGTGGACAAGAGGTAAGTCCGAAGTCGCACGAAGCAGGTGAAAAGTAGAGGTCAGTCACGAATAAGCAACCAAGAGGGCAAGGCAAATCAACACTAAGTGCTTCCGTCGTCTGCTTCTGTGAAGTTCTATACGTTCTTCAGTAGATCGAGGGAGACTCGCCGTGGTCTCAACCCCCAACCCGTGTCTGACAGGAGGCACGTTAAACTCAAGTCCCGCGAGGGCAGGTATAGCAACAAAGTCCCGCAAGGGCAGGAATAGCAACTCGTCGGCAACGACAACCAAGGAATAGCGGCTCGTCGGCAACGACGACCAAGGAATAGCAGCGCGTCGACCAAGACGACCAAGGAAGAGCAGCTCGTCGACCAAGACGACCAAGGAATAGCAGCGCGTCGACCCCGACAGCGAAGGCAAAGCAAAGCAACCCTCTACGGAGAAGAAGTCACGTCTATTAGAGAGACGCTTGAGTTCGTCCGCACTTCAGGCTGGACGGTCGAAGGAAGCTCCGGTGCTACAGCAATCACTGGTTTGAACGGGATAGCTTCAGGAGCAAACGTCATCCTCTCTGGCACACTTGCGTCGCTTTCGGATTCATCGACGATCGAGGATAACGGGAAGATCCCGTGGGTCTTCCGTGGGTCTGCGGTCGACCAGTCGGCGACGCAGCTCGACGTAGTGCAGGTTCACGCTTCATCTTCATTCCTACGAGTTCGGTCAGGGTATAAGACAAACGGCGAGTCGAGTTCAGCACCACCTCAACATCGAACGATGCCAACGATGTGAGATGTTGCGATCGAACTTCCAGGCCTGCCTCATGTAACATGGTGAGCAACTTCCTCACGGCCTCCAGCGTTGTGAAGACTTCGTGGAGCTGGGCTCGGACGTATCAATGAGGTCAGCCAGTCCAAGGGTCACATCACAGACTGCTTACCCGGCCGACGATCCTGACGATTTCTTCGATCTAGGAACCGAAACTGGGGAGAGGTCACACCCGGCATTGGTGCCGACAAACGCGTCCGAAGGGTCTATGACTCGTATCCGCATCTCCGCGAGATCTGATCTCAAGGGATTTTTCGGACGTCACGCCACCGAAGAAAAGTCACGCACATGGCTCAACAAGTTGCAGTCGGCTGCGAAGCGAGACGGCATGTCACCTTCGGAGATGTGTTTACTGTTGAACGACCTGATCTCAGGATATGCACGGCAATGATATCTTCAATTGAGTCGTGACATCCGAACGTCGTGGAACGAGCTGTCTTCGCAATTTCTATACCAGTATTGTGGGAAGGGTGTCTCCGTCGCACGAAAGTATTTTCATGCCACGAAACGATCGAATGAAAATCCCTAGAGTACTTGCATCGATTGAACGTTGCAGGAATCCGGGCCAAACTGAAGTTCAAGGATGGCACAGCTACTGATCGTCGAGAAGACGTCGAACACTTCATCGACACTCTGGGTTCCAACGAACAATGGTTGGTCGATCAGCTCATCATGTTGAGGATCGAGGATGCGGAAGCACTCGAACTAGTACAGTACTGCGTTTTCGTCAGTGAAGCCGTGACCGACAAGGAAAGGTTGTGTATAACCCATCAAAATTTCGAGCGAAGTATCGACCTCCTGCGCCCGCCAAAGCTGTCAATTTGCTACGAGCACAGGGGGATGACGGAGTCGACGAATACCCGATGGTCACGCAACTCGATGATGAATGCCAAGATGACGGGCGAAAGTCGCGGCTGTAGCCCCTACGAGTAACAACGAGGAGCGCTCGACGGAAAACCGCCCAAAGCCGCCATGCACGCACTGTGGGCTCACGTTGCACAAACGCAATGCCTGCTGGACGATCATGACGTGCAGCCACTGCAACGGGCGGCACCCCTCGAACCGTTGTCTGAAGCTGTGTAAAGCATGTGGCGAGATGCATGAGGCTGGGGCGTGCCGTTTTGAAGAATTCTTCAACACGATGCGACAGTGGTATGTGCCACAACGACACGCCGGAATGCTACCGCCCCATGCAGAGAAGATGTTAAACTAGATCGCTCACTGGGTTTGAATCCAGTACGAGACGAGCGATCAGTGAACATCTATGCATATGTCGGTACGACGTCGAGGACAACAGATAGTGGAAACACGGCAATAGTCCAAGATAATATACCGAGTGCATGTACGTCGAAAGTGATGAGTGTCAAGCTCCCTGATACCGATGAGTTCAGCAGAGCGGCGGTCGTCGCTGTGATGAACTGGTGGCCTGGTGAGAAACGTGGATATTGGAAGACGCATACTCCCGGCAAATTCTTCAGCCAAGCGAAAGTGGTCGGCAAGGTCGACGACAACCGCGCAATCTTGATGTTCGATTCAGGAGCCGAGGTGTCCCTCATGGACACCACCTTTGCTCGTAAGGTAGGCTGTGTGATCGACGAAACTATGACAAAAGATTGTGTGGGAGTTGGAGATACGCCGTATGAAACTCTGGGTCGAGCGACGATTAAGATCACCTTGGCCGGAAAACATGTGTATCGATTTAACGTTTGGGTTGGAGATCTACCGGGACAAGACGTGTTGTTAGGAATGGATTTTATGGTCCCAGCTGGCATCCGTGTAGACGCAGGAGATGGGTCGATATGCTTACCGGACGATGTGCGCATCCGCATGCTGGGACGGCGAGACCAAACGTCGACCGATATGTCCGTCGACGCCGCTCTGGATCGAGGTTGACCAGTCGTGCGACGTGCCTATGCGCCCGGACAACAAGGCAAACAAGCAGCTCTGGGTTAGGCGGGGAAAGGGATGGATACCCACGGTGTTGAAGAATCGAGGCGGAAAACCAAGGTACATACGTCTCACCAACATCAGTGATCGACCAGTGACGGTGGACACGTTGAGCAAGCTGGGAGTGTGGATGGGCGAATAATCTCGTTCCTCGAGACTACGGGTTTGTCACGACTAAATCCAATCGGTACGCTGAGTGGCAAAATCTAGTGTTTGGTGCAACCCGAGAATTCAACGAAGCACCAATCGTCGAAAGACAATTCCCCTTCGGTGCAACATGTAGAATACCCCACTCCAACTGCGATACTGAGACGGACCTCAGCCGAGGAGGTTTGAACCTCAGAGAGGCCGAAGATACGCCTCGCGTGCCGATCGTCGCAGCAGTAGAAGTCCGAGACTCGACCGGCCAACAACAAGCCGAAGCCAGTACCGCCGAAGGTGCTCCGCTATCCGACATCAGCGAGGAGTCCGTGCAGAATTGCTCTGCGTCTGAAGCACCGGATCCACCGTCGGTCCCTGCAGATTCGGCCTCGACGCCCATCGACGATGACGCACTTTGCTACCACGAAGGAAGCGATCTCTTTGCAGAAGATGTGGAGCAGGAAATGGCGGTATTACCAGAGGTGCCAATGTCTCTGACTCAGGAAGTGAAGATCGAAGACTTGAAGGTCGGCATACCCGATAATGTCCCGTCCGAGATTGGCATTCGAGAGCAGTAACGATTACGTCGAATCATCTGGAAGAAGAAGCATTTGATGGTGGGCAAAGGAAATGCATTGCCTCCCGCAGCTGTCGGCGTGGAATGTGATATCGACGTTGGAAACGCCAAGCCGGTAGCTCAACGTTGCCAAAGGTTCCACCACAGTTCCGCGAGAAGGTATTCGAGCTTATCAAAGGCTTGCTGAGTGCGAAAATGATCAAGCCATCGACTTCTCCGTGGGCATCCCCAATCGTCGTCATCCTAAAAAGAATGGCGTCGACATCAGGCTTTGTATCGACTATCGAATGGTCAACGGACTCACGCAGCTGATGATTTATCCGATGCCGCTGGTCGACGACCTCCTCGAAGGACTTGATGCGATTCTCTGGTATTGCTCTCGACATGGCGAGCGGTTTTGGGTGTTCCGACGACAGACCGAGCCCGTCTCATCTCCGCGCTCATCACGCCGTTCAGTTTGTTCGAGTGGCTTCGCATGCCGTTCGGTCTACGAAAAAAAACCCAGATCTACCAACGTCTCATCGACAATGCGCTTTATGGTTTCTTGAGACTAAGGCGCCATGATCCCCGACTCGATGTGTTCAGACATGTCGTACCGGAGAATGAAGATCGAAAGTCGATATTGGGGCGTAGGTCCTACATCGATGATAGCCTTGTGGGCGCTTCATCGTGGGATGACCTGTGCACCAAGGTCATGAACTTGCTCGCCGCATCCGACCAGTGGAATCTCTCCATAAGTGTGGAGAAGAGCAGTTGGGGTATGTCGAAGGTCGACTTCTTGGGCCACTCGGTGTCGAACCTAGGTCTGGAGGCCAAACCAAAGAACTTGGAGGCACTGTCATCTCTCGATTTTCCCCGCACGTTGAAAGCACTCCAGTGGTTCTTGGCAGTCTTCACTACTATCGTCGATTCATCGCAGACTTCGCCATATATGCGTCGGTGTTGTACAGCCTGTCGGAGGAAGACTTTGGACGTTGAACCTCAGAAGACGATTCGGAGCAATGGAAGCATGCCGAAGAAGCGTTTCGTCGACTGAAGCTGAAGATTGCCGACACACCATTGTTGCGCCATTACAGTCCTGAACTGGAATCAGTGATCATTGTGTACGCAAGTGACTGGGCCATCTCTGCTGTTCTCACGCAACGACACGAAGACGTCTACATGCCAGTGAAATTCACCAGTCGCACATTGAAGCCGAACGAACTCAAGTATGACCTCGTTGAGAAAGAGGCCCTGGCATTGCTGAGAGCACTGACTAGCTGTTTCACGATGCTAGCAGGACGCAAGATCCGAGTGCTGACTGGATATACGACGTTGGCCTGGGGTTTCCGCAAGAACAACCCGCCGGGACGCCTGTCTCAGTGGGCCGCTCTATTATCGCCATGGGACCTCCAAATCGATCGGTCGACTCGTGGGGAAGACGAGATCCTGGGCGTGTTAGCGGCTTGCATAACTCCGCGAGCTTCTGTTGACGCAGCCTTGGAAGCCATCGCTCCTCGACGTCAACCCAAGAAAGCGATGTCGATCCCTCGACCAATTGTAAGTGTGGGCGAAGAGTTGCACGTGATCAGCTTCGACGGGTCCGCGAAGGCGAAACGTGAAGGGGGCGCATTTGGTGCCATTGTCTGGAAGTTACCAGGTTGGAAGATCGAGAAGGCCGCTTCGGGATATGACGTAGATTTAACGAAGCGAATATCGAGGAATGCTGCTGGCGCTGGATCTCTTGGAAGGACTCGACGTGCGACGCATAATCGTGTGCGGTGACTCGAACCTCGCGATTCGTCAACTGCGCGACGAGATGGACTGCAAGGCGTTAGTATTGTAGCTCCTTCGGAAGAGATGCCGGGATAAGATGAAGACGCTCCCGAAGACAGACCTATGATACGTCCGTCGAGAATGGAACGCAAGCGCGGATTTGATAGCCGGACAAGCACTACAACGTCAAACGGGAATACCGATCTCCGAAGAACAGACGCTAGCTGACTTAGACACGTTGAATCGACTTGGGAGATCATTGTTCGACGACAGCCCGGGCGCCGAGTATCTCCAATCATGCCAGTGACAACTAGGTCGAGCCCGACGCGAAAGTACTCAGCCAGATAGCGAAGGAAGCCCACAACGAAGATCAACGAAACACCTCGTCACCCGACGTGCTCGACGAAAGTGTCGTGAAACGTATCCGCTGGGAACGTATCCGAGACGCTCAAGATGAAGAATTGTGGATTAATAATCTGAAGCAGTTTGTCAGGGGCGATGTGACAGGAATGACGTCACGCGATGCAAGCTATTGTAGCAAGCTGGTACACCAGTACGAAGAAGACCAGAATGGCCTACTCTTCTACCATTCAAAGGGTGATGAGTCAGCCGAAGACCGAAGCGCCGTGATGAAGTTGGTTATTCCAGAAACTTTGAAGGACGACATATTGCACCATTACAATGCCAGTAGCGACGGTGGTCATCAAGGAATCGGACGCACGTATCACCGAGTCCGTCAACACTTCCACTGGCCAGGACTATACAAAAGCGTTCAACGTTTTGTGGGTGAGTGTACGGACTGCGAGACTAGAAAGGGTAGACCCGCGAATCGCCCGGCAACATCATGCCGACATACCCATTCAAGTGATCGCCATGGACCACATTCCGTCTCTACCACCTTCGTTCAAAGGTAACACCGAACTTTTGGTGTGGGTTGACCTGTTCACCGGGTTCGTTGTCGCGAAGGCCAATTCGTCGAGAACGGCGCAGATTGTGGCGGAGCCCTATGAAGAATGCGTCTTCCGATGATTCGGTGCGAGCGAGGCCATACGTCACGATCGAGAACCAGGGTTCATGTCAGATTTCTTTCGAGCGTTCAATTAACTCATGTACCACCGCCAGCGAGCCACACTCGCTTATAGACCGCAAGCAAACGGATCAGCAGAGCGCATGGTACAAACGATTACTCGAGCAATTAAGATGTACGTCGAAGACGAACAACAACGAGACTGGGATGAGTATGCAGAGAGGCTCACCTACTCATTGAACACGGCGTACGACCGCGTGAGAAAGGAGACCCCTTCTTCCTGGGACACGGCTGGGACACCCGCTCGACGATCGAAGCCTCGCTCTCGGTGGATAACACTCAGCGTCAAGACTCACAACCACGGCGGTGGCGCTTCCACATTCAAAAGCACTACATGCATGCACGCGCACAAGCAACGGACTTGTTACGGGACGCCATTGCCGAACGGGCGGAAGCTCACAACGAGACAGCAACTGAAACCTCCATCGACGAAGGCACGCAGGTCTGGTTGTTCCTGGACCGAGTGAAGCCGATCTATGCGAAGAAGCTAGCGCACCAGTGGCATGGGCCCTTTAGAGTGCAAGAGATGGTGAACAGCTACGCTGTTAGGTTGGAAGTCGCTGGTACTCCGTACCGGATATATCCTGTGGTACATATCTCCAAGCTGAAACCAGTGCGAAAATACACACGCCCGACAATAGCCCTACGCGTGCCACTAGAAGGTCGCCTTGACTACGATGAGGAACTACTGCCGGAAGATAGCTGGGTTCCGGAGGCGGCAGGCAACGATGTTTTGAAGTTGACGCTATTTTCGATGTACGGACGGGTCTTTGAACGCGGTACGGACGAGCACTACGAGTACTTGGTACGTCGGAAGGAAATTGGTGGTACTACGTGGGTTGACGAGGCTGATTTGAACTGCGGCGGACTACTTTACGATTTTAATCGACGAAGGACCGGGGCATAGGTTGGAAGCAATGCAGTCAAGTGAACCGATGAACGGCGAATAGGCATGGGAATGGTGGGAGATAGGATCTCACCAGGATTGGGACTGAAGACGCCGCACGATGGCTGTGGTGGCAGGTGGAAGGGTGACCAAGGATAAGGCCTGGGATCGATGAGAGTGGAAACGCCAGCGGGAAGGCCGCTGGTATAAGAATGGAGGAGGAGAATGCGTAAGTATATGTGAATGGTCAAAGATGGGAGAAAAGGCGGAAGGTCAAGGCGTATGCAGAGTTGAATTGATGACGATTAACGCAAGGCCCGCGGGGTGAGTCGACATGTCTGAGTCTACCACTGACGCTCAACCGCGGCGGACGACTATAAAAGGAGTGTGAGCAGGCAACCGGGGTGACGGGGAGTGAAGTGTACTCGGAGATTGATGGGAGGACACACATCAGCAACAAGCCTACCTGGAAGAGTACGCTTCGCACAGATGGCGGCGGCTGTGGTGTAGTGGCTTCCAGAAGATCGACGAGAACACGTCGAGAATCGTGTCGAGGGTAGTTACCTACGGACCGCCTGATTGGATGTATCCATCAAGCCGACCAGCATTTGGTCTGAAAGGCACGGTTCGACATGAGCAGAAAAATCGACGGACGACGTTCGACGATCGACATTCGGACTTAACATCGAACTTCAAGGCGCATCCCCGAGGGTGTAAACCAGATTGCGGCATTGGACAAGTACGCAAGGAATGCACCGGTCTTCAAATGATGCGTGGACAAGAGGTAAGTCGAAGTCGCACGAAGCAGGTGAAAAGTAGAGGTCAGTCACGAATAAGCAACCAAGAGGGCAAGGCAAATCAACACTAAGTGCTTCCGTCGTCTGCTTCTGTGAAGTTCTATACGTTCTTCAGTAGATCGAGGAGACTCGCCGTGGTCTCAACCCCCCAACCCGTGTCTGACAGGAGGCACGTTAAACTCAAGTCCCGCGAGGGGAAGGTATAGCAACAAAGTCCCGCAAGGGCAGGAATAGCAACTCGTCGGCAAGGACAACCAAGGAATAGCGGCTCGTCGGCAACGACAACAAGGAATACGGCTCGTCGACCAAGACGACCAAGGAATAAGGCGCGTCGACCAAGACGACCAAGGAATAGCAGCGCGTCGAACCCGACAGCGAAGGTAAAGCAAAGCAACCCTCTACGGAGAAGAAGTCACGTCTATTAGAGAGGCTTCGACTTACAAGACTCGACGTTCGCGTGAAGGTTTCCACGCAGACATCACCCCGCAGACGACTCTAACATCGAACGCTTGAGCACCCTGTCCAACGAAATCACGTTAGTCAAGACCCCGGGAATTCAGCGCACCACACGCGATGTACAGTGTGTGAAGTGCGCTTTGTGTGTAGGTCGAGCCCCCTCCCAGAACGCAAATTCTGAGAGCTCGCACACCACAATATCTTCTAAACCCGCGACTGGCTTCGCAAGTGGCATGATGAACACGGAACAAAAGCTTAGAGTATTTGAAATAGATGTTTCAAATGCAAGTGATAATTACAGGGGGTTATTACTGCTGCGGAAAGAAGAGCATTATCAACAAATATTCACGCACACTAGACGACGTGTCGAACAGGAGCTCGGGAAATGGATCTGTCGGTTGTCACGACGTTGGAATTCACGAAGACGTCACCAAACCCACTTCATATTAAACTGGATCGGCCAAGTTTTATTCGTAAACGTCGACGTGCAGCATTCACAGTCAATTCGGTGAATAGAGATCTCTCAGCTTGCATCGACCAACCTCACGATTACATGAATAAACACTCCTACGAGAACACACAAATGGATATATTGTGTGCGAAACGTGTCGTCCTGTTAGCGATGTCATGTTTTCCGAAACAAATCTAGCACTTGCATGTTTGTTGGGGTGCATAGCAACTCTGCAGTCTTTACTGGCACAGATGCGGGAGATATGGGCGATGAATATCAGCAGTCCTACATGACAAAGAAAGAAGGGATAAAGTGTGTTGCCTCGGTAATGTTAACAGCAGCTCAAGACGCAGAAAATACTCAAGTACTGCAGAAGATAGTGGGACTCCTTTACGACAGGGAAATATTTGGCTTCACGCACAGTAAATTCTTGTACCGGGGCTCACGAATGGTCTCATTTTCTATTGGTTTAACCCCTTTGTTGTCGATTGTACCAAAACGTGGCATAATAAATAGTCAATGAAATAAAATGATTTAAATATTGACCAATAATACGTCTACCGAAAAATTGACCAAAAGATGCATTATGTCACGTTTTACAAATGTCGCCTAAAATATGTTCTGGTCATTTCTGAAAACATAAAATAACGTCACTGGAGGGCATTATGCATCGTTTTACATTTTTCTTGATTAAAGTGAATATATTTTAAATATAAAATGTGGGCAACAAAAGGGTTAAGCTTTAGCGAGATATCGTTCTTTTTCTATAGTGATTTCGTGACGTACGTTGACAGTTTCGGTGATGGTAAAAATCTGAGACAAAAAAGCAATGGATTCTGAGTGTGAGAATGACCTTCTTCGATTTTGAGTCATCAATCTACTGCTGAAGTTACTATATTTGGATTTGAGGACGACCAAGTTGAACTTGATAACTTAAAAGCTTACGAAAGTGGTGACCACGATAATGGTGATGCTTCAAAGGCGTAACGACAGGTGCCAGAATGTTCAAAGTTCATGACAGAATTCTTTTGTGACTCAAGCTGGGTCTTATCGGCATCGTGGACATTGGTTTGAGGAGCATACGTCGCTCGAATTCGAAATGATTGTTGATATCCTTACCAGATTAGAGGAAAAGACAATTCAGAATCTCGAGGTAGGGCCTTCCGTGTCAATTCTTCTTAAACATATAAGAAGATAAAATAAGACTTATTAAAATAACCGTTGCCATCCCTGGTCGTGACGTATTTGGGGGCGTCACAGTGTGCGTGATATCATGCGTTTGATACCAGGTTGTCATCTCGGCTTTCTCGAATTCGCCTCCTCCATCTGTGAGAAGTTCCATCACTGCATCTTCAGGCCATTGACGTTCAGTCCATGCTACATACCGACGAATTAGGCTATTTACCTCCCTCGCCGTCTGTGATTTGACCGGAGACACTGAAACGTAGCGCGTATGTGCGTCCATAAGAACCAAAATGGCCTTGAATTGAGTACAGATGTAATTGACAGGAGGGAAGAGTAGATCGGCAAACACGAGTTGGTTCCGTTTCTTGACACCTCGGTCAAAATGCTTGGTGGGTACTTTAACTCGTTGCTTGCCATGCTGACACGCTTCATACAGGTCCAAATAACGCTTTCGTAAGGTCATCCCCTTAACCAAGCCTTCATCTGCCATCTTTTTATAAACTGCGGGCAAATATGACCGAGACGATCGTGCCAACATTGAAGATCTGCGACCCATCGCTGAGTGCAAAGTGAACCATGCTGCTGATCCCAATATCGTTACTATTAGCATCGAGGAACTGATTCTGCGCTGTAAAGATCCACAGCTCACATCTGTACATGTCCGCTAGCACAACAACGTCGTTGTTCTTGAGCAGAATGTAGCGCCTCTTGGCATTGTGGTACGCCACGTCAAATCCTTGTTGATGAGCCTCCGACTGCGACAGCATGTTTTGGTGCTATGGCGAAAATATACGTTCTCCAGCCGCAGTTGTACACATTCACCTCCCACTTGTACACACAGATTGATAGCCCCAACTCCAACTGGTACGGCGATTCCACTGTATCCGCGTACAATGTGCTTCTGCTGCTCTTTTACAGAGGTTTCGATACGTGACAAAGTAGCGCTTGTTGCCGACGAGGTGGCGATTCCACTGTATCCGCGTACAATGTGCTTCTGCTGCTCTTTGCAGAGAGATTTCGATACGTGACAAAGTAGCGCTTGTTGCCGACGAGGTGGCGGTTTGCCGCACAGTAAAAAAACAGCCTCCGGCGAGATATTAACCCGCCTGATGCGCCACTGCGTCTGCATCCTTGCCCGGTACGCTTAGACCGTCTCATCGAGGGATGACTTTGTGTTCTTCTCAATCACTGTCGTTGGGACCCCGGCTGCAACCGTATAAAAGGACTCGTCAGGTTCCGTTTTCATGGTTTGGTCTTCATTTGAAGGCCAGTTCTGCTTGGCATGGCTCGGCTTGTATGACATCCGAAGCAGTTGCATTCGTCCCGGTCTTTGTAGTGCTGTTGAAGCTTCCCTTCACGTTTGTTCTTGTTATCATCATTACTGTCAAGAGCTCGATTGTTGCCGTACTCTTCCTTTTGCAATCGCTCGACTTCTTTGATCCACTACCCGGCGGCTGCTTATTCTGCTGCCCTTTGTGGTGAGCTTCAGTGGCCGGCGGACGTTTACCACCACTACCACTCTGAGTTCCCCTCTTACCATATCGGGCCGTGTCTGAATTTGTTGCTCCACTTGTGCGTCCTTATCAAGAGTGATAATCTTCGCTTTCGCGTCGAGGGAGTGCTCATGGTTGGCACTCCACCAAACAGTATAAGCGTCCGAAGTTGGTTGTAGTATGGCTGCTGCGACAATAAACGGACCAACAAATCGACCATCCAGACGTCACTCAGATCTGCATCCAGAGCTGCAATTTGTTCACGAAGAGACATCATGTACTGCAGGTGATTCTCAACATCTGCTCCGGGCGGCAGGATGCAGCTTCCAGCTTCTGCCCAAGAATACGCTGTGTGTACAGCGTTGTGGTCGCGTTTTCACGGCCTTCGAACCGCATCGAGAGAAATTCCCACATTTTGGAGCCATAGTCATGCTGCATCAGTTGCTGTGCTAGCATGTAGGAGACAGAGCTCGATACAAGCTTTGCTACTAGTTAGACTTGACGTATCTTCTCTATTCTTCCTCGCCGACCATGTTTTCACCGCACGCTATGGTCATCAATGTCATCCAACTGCCACTCATCCTCCTTCACCTCATAGCAGACAAGATAGCGCATCTTGGTTCGCTTGTACAACGGCCAGTTTCGGCCATTCCAGTTTATAGGTCTACCGTATTTATTCCACTCGACGTCTGCCGGGTTCTCCGACAATGATCGCGGCATCTTGGTGGGTTGGAGTCATCCTCTGCTTGCACTTCGGTTTTAGTTCACCGGTCCTCAAGCGACACAGGTCGTAGTTTTTGCGTCGCCTTCTTCAAGGCTTCGGCTCACTAACCCTATTGCGAAGTCTCTTACAGGAAGCAACACTTGGGAATGCAAAACTCGTCTTGTTTCACACCAAAGTTTCTGATTTCTGCCTTCTTGCTTCGCTTGCATCTCTCCAGCGTAATTTCGACTCTGAGGCTCCTATTCAACCTCTCACTACTTACATGCAGACTAATGTGTGACCCTTCTTGGTCCTGTGTTTAAGCCCGCGTGCTGCGAACACGGACCTTTAAACGGCAGGCGTTGCTTCGGCTTGCCGAGCGAGTTGGCTTTCACCCCCTCTTTCTCAGGGGGATGGGTGGCTTGTACCGCTAGTAATTTCAACTTAGTTTCGAAGCGGACTTGTACACCATTTTTGGCTTTGATTAGGAATGTTGATGCGAACCATACTAAAGTAAAGGTCTTGTAGCTACTAATAGATCTTGGGTTGAAGAAGTGCTGAAGAAATCCTACGAAACACTCGAGCCACCATGCTCGTCGTTCAAGCTTCACTTCGCTTCAAGATATGACTATTAATTACTGGTAAACGGTAGCTATTTGTAGCCAATCCAAGTCATTCTGGCGTATTTACTCAGCCGAAACCCCTTCCAAAATGAGGTTCTTGCTGTAGCATTCTCACTGTGTATCCAGAGGTCACAGGCGGTAAACAAATTCCTTAGTTTTGTTAGTCGGAATAGGTGCCAGAAATGCTTCGTGCAAAGAGCACGGAGATTTTCCGTGGATGAAGCGATTTAAGATTTTGAATGTCACCTTTCACGAAAATGAGATAATAAATCGGCAGCATATTCTTGCTACACCTATGAATGCCGGACAATAACCAAATGGATTTGATGGCGTCTTCATTTTTCTTTTTACTGGTCAATAGTAAGGGAATTATCCAAACACAATATTAAATACTAATGTAAAACTGCACCGTATGTTATACGGTGCACTGTTTTACTGTACAGAGTGCTGGAACGGTCTGGATAAGTCATCTGTTGCAGGTAAAATTACGATTATAAGTGATATCGAATCATACAGGTGTTTTTTAAATCTTCAGCAGATGGGTCAACCGTCACAAATATAATGAGTTTTCCGGATGGACATCAAGAAAGCCCAGGATTATTCAGCAAGTACAGTATAATACTGGTAGTTAGAGACTAGCGGAAGTTCATTTTTGAATTCTTCTGGTAGCATACACGCGGTAAGGTAAACGGCGCGCTCCCACCCACCTCAACCCAGGCTATCTATCAGACCACAGCTTCTGCAGTGCCCTCGAGCCTCGGATTGGACTCTAAAATGAAATGTTCGATGCCCCAAACTACTGCGCTGTCAACGGAAAGACCTCTTCTGTCAGTGAAGAAACTGCGATCTCCAGTGTCAGCTCGGGGGCCAGCAGGAATCGTCTGCACCAAGGACAGCCACGACCCGTCCTCGACCTGGACCACGTCGTCCACCACCAGTGACGAAACCACGGCGACGAGCACTTCGGAAGAAACCACCGCTCCGACCATCGAGGAAACTACGTGTCGCAATCTTTCAACTCACTATTGAGCTGAAAGACTGGAATTGGTAGCACTTAGGCAGAGGAAGTCTTGGTTTTGTGTGTCGAGGTGCTCGAGATCACGTCTTGAAAGCACTCGAGGAGTTGTGGTTAAGGTGCTCGAGAAAGTACTCAAGGTCACCAGACACGTTAGCCCACCAGAGCAGTAAGTCGATCACCCTCTACTCTGGCTCGTACCTACTCGCAGCTACATGGGTTCACTACTTGCCTGGTTAAACGTCCTTTGTCATGTTGAAGTTGATGCAGGAGCCGTTGACACTGCTTAAGTACGGCTTGAGCCTGCTGCAGCACTTAATTGCAGCGATTCATCACTCGTACTCAATAGCTCACGAGCCTCTGTAGATATCTCGTAACATGCCGTCCGCTAAGAAGAGACCCTCCTTGATTTCTTGCGCTCATGAAAGCGATTGATCAGGTCGCCAACATATTTCAAGTTTTCGAGAGGTTCCCAGGTGCGTCGAGCCTGCCCAACCTACTTTACCTTGTACAAAGGCTTCCCTCGGACACGCTTGTAGTCCACAATATCCCCCACTAGTTCACCTTATGTAATGTCAGGGAGCAGTACCTTGAAGGTGCGTTGCTCTCTGTCGCCACCGCGTACGTACGGCTTCAAATAGCTGCTGCGGAAGACAGGATGAAATTGTCAAGAAGGTAGACGCGCCAAACTCGCAAACCAAACAAAATCGTTAACAGTTCTTTCTCTCGGATAGAGTAATTCTTTTCAGCATCTTTGTATTTCCGCCCTTGGAACGCTACTGGGCGCTCGATTTGTTTGCCATCGTGCTCTTCAAGTTGAAAAAGAACTCCTCCAATCGCAAAATCACTAGCGTCCATCCGTAGATGAAAAGGTTTCGAAAAATCTGCAATTGCCAGAATGGGTGTGTCTGAAATTCGCTGTTTCAGCTTCTCGAAGTGCTTCACTTGCTTCTGAGTCCACTCCAATTTGACTTTGCCTTTTATTTTATCCTTAGTTTTGAGCTTATCGAACAGTGGGCCAGCGTCATTGGCGAATCCGTCGCAAAAACGCTGTACGTATGTAGCAGTTCCCCCTTCATTGTCGAAACAGAGCACAAGTCGCTCGAGAGTGTGTTCTCACAGAAGAGCATTTCAAGACGAATTGCGCGATGGTATGACGAGCTGAGCGAATATCCCGTTACGTTCAAATACATACCTGGCTCATCGAACACAGTGGCAGATGGTATTTCGCGGCGCGCTGATTTCCAAGATGAACAATCACTGGAAGCGATTATTGCGTCTTCTGTAGGGCATGCTCGTGTGGAAAAGGGGATGACTGCCGTTGTCAACGAAGCCATCGCTAGATAAAGTGAAGATGATCACACAAAAATATCCAAGAGCTGAAGAGTAGTGATTCGGCTTTTAAAACTAAGGTCAAGTACATCGAACGCTATTTTATGGACGGGAAGAAATTAATGTATTGCGGACCTAATGACGATACGCCGCGTCTTGTCGTGCCTGTCATCGACGAAGTAGTAAATGCGATCCTGTTTGAGTTTCACGACGTTGAGGTTTATGGGCATCCTGGAGTCGAGCGAACACTTCGGCTGGTCGAATCACACTACTACTGGAGGCACATGATTATGAGTATTCGGGCTTATGTCAAGTCCTGTGAGACGTGGCAGCGAACTAAACCACGGAAAACGAAGCCACCAGGTTTGCTGCAAAGCCAACCAATTCACGTGGACGATGGACACACGTGGAGATGGATTTCATAGTTGCTTTGCCTACGACCGAATCTAAGTTTGACTCGGTGCTTGTGGTAGTGGACCAACTCACCAAGCGAGCACACTTCGTCGCGTGTCGAGTACCGCTACAACACGAGATGTTGCTGAGCTGTATCGTGACCGGATTTTTGTCTTGCACGGAATCCCAGTGGAGATATTATCAGACAGAGATCCTAAGTTCACTGCTACAGTTTGGACAACTCTGTGTGGTATGTTGGGGACTAGACAAAAGTTGACGACCGCCTTTCGACACCAAGCAAACGAAGTTACTGAGCGCCTACATCAAACTATTGAAAACTACTTGCGAGCATTTTCGAATGGAGCATCATCCGACTGGGACTCCTACCTTTCGCTTGCAGAGTTTAGCTATAATTCGCGATACCAACAGTCGATAGGCATGGCCCCATTTGAAGTTGACTTGGGATACCTGCCATCGAAAACACCAGCAACACTACTGAGCCCACCACGTGCAACAGGAGCTGAACGCCAACGTCAGGCTATGGGGAAGACGTTCCTCGAGGCCCAGGCGGACCGACTAGCTATTGTTCGTCGGGAGCTGCAGCAAGTATATGATCGCATGAGTGAGTACTACAACAACAATCGGCCGTTGCAATCCTTTGAGGTTGGGGAGGAGGTATTGCAATCAACTGAAAACCTCGCAAACTTTCATGCTGGGACAACGAAGCAGAAATTAGGAGCGCGCTGGATTGGCCCATATACTATCGTGAATCGACTCGGGAATGACTATTATGAACTGAAGCTGCCAAAAGGAACCAATCGCTCGGTCTTCGTCTTCATTCGACTCGCCGAGCCCACAATTCTCGTCCACATTCGCTCGTCCGCTCTCATCATCATTCTCATTCTCACTCCACTCGTCGGGCCGTTCCGCTTCCCCAACAAAAGCGAACACGTAGTTCGCTTCGACTGATGGTTCTGCTGACTGTGGCAGCCCGTTGTTGTCCAACCCAGTCATGGTTGGCGAGCCCACTAGTTTAAATGGCTCGACGAATAGATGTCCTGAAGATCGTCCGGGACAATGAACTCGTCGACTGACGTCTTAACGAACTTGGCGAGCTTCTCGAACCGTCGGAAGAGTTCGCATTGGCCTACTTCATGTACTTGCTTGAAGAACTTGCAGCGTCGGAGACAGAAGTGTGCATCGTGATGACCTGCTGCTCCGCAAGCTCCACACGGACCGTATGTGTTCCGTTCTCGAGACCCGTCTCGGCGATTAGCTTGTCCTTTGGGATTCGACGAGTTCTGTTGATATCGGTTGGAGTCTCCAGTCGTATTGCCGGCATCGATTTAGTCCGAGGCTTCTTCAGAGTCTTGGTTGAGAACTTCACTCACGTCGCTTTCGCCATACGACGAGTCGTAGAGGTCGGTGTTTGCCGTAGCTCGGCGAGTGCCCACAGGTCGTCGATCGACGTAACTGCTAGCGTAACTCGGCGACTGCTGTCTTCACCCTGTCGACCACGACGTTCGTCCTGCTGTTTCTTGGAGTCGACTCGGCGATTTTGTTCTCCCTTCTTCTCAACCGTTTGGTATCCTTACTGCGACTTGTGCTCAGACGATCGATTTGTTTCTTGCACTTTGCACCGAGTAAGCGTTGGTTGATCACCTTCTCCACCTTCGTAATTTTGCTGAGTCGTTGTGGGTACAGCAGATCCATGATGTCGTCGTCTCCGCAATTAAGCAGGAAATGTTCGACGTGGTCGGCGGCATCAGCTCCCTTTATCGTACTGGATGTGAGCGGTTCGCGCGTAGCCGCAAGAAGTCGCAGACATGTTCATTTTCCCTGCGTCTCGCTGAGTAGTAGCGGGCTCGCGCCGACTGGTCGAATTGCGAGCAGTAGTAGTCCAGGAAGGCTTTACTGAGGAGATTCCACTTTCGCTGAGTCTTCTTGGGAAGCTGTCGGAACCAACGCTTAGCAGACTCAGCGAGAATGGTTCACACCGCTTATCTTGCCGTTTGCACGTTCCCTTCATCTCGTAGATGAAGCGTTTGATCCATTGTAACGCATCTTCCGACAGATAGCGCTTCCCGTCAAAGGTCGTGATCTTCTCAAGCGGTGCGTGCATCCTGATTTCCAAAACTTGTCCTCGGTCGCTTTCAGCCCCGTCGAACCTGATCTGACGGGTATGGTGATGAGGCGACTCATCGATATCACGGTGCCCAGGGTAATCGTCTTCATCGCTGAGTTGATCATCCCCTCCAGGGGCTCCGAGTGCTGCGACGTCCGATCGGATCAGGCGACGGAGGTCGGCAGCTTCTTCAGCAGAGATGAAAGCTGCCATCGGGCGTCGAGCTGGCTGATCGCTGGTCGTCTTCGGAGTTTGCATGTGCGAGTCGGCGAAATACGGTGTTCCCTCGGTGCTCCGGAATACACCACGCTTCGTATCGGGTGTCTTCGGCAACGGAACTTTCGCCGGGTCTTCACTCGGCTCGGGGAAGACGTACGGCTCAGTGATGTACGGTTGTGGCTCCACCACTTCGCTTGACACATGTACATCGGAGAGAACATGTTGATCCACCGACTGTTGGTCTTCATTTCTTCGACGAGTCGGGCTGGGACTCGGTTTGCTTTCGGTGTTTCGACATTCTTCGTCGCCTTGGGAACAAGAGGCGGTCGGTCACCGGAGCCACGTCTTGTTTTGTCGTCAGCGTCATCGCCGTGTTCCGCTGCGAGGTTCCACTCGACTGGGAGGAGCTCCCATGCGGGTCACCTGCAGCGACAACTCGTCGACTTCTTCACGGAGATCGACGAATCTCTTCACGTCGTCGTACTACGTCCCTTCATCATCATCCTTCTCTTCTTCTTCCTCCTCCTCGCTTCCATGATCTTCGTTATCGTCGAAGTCGTCGAACTGGACGGATCGCGTCACCTTCCGCGTCCGTCCGCGGCGGTAATGCTGGCTCTCGCCGAGTTCGACTCATCGAGCGGCGATCCTCCGGCCGTCGCCGGGCTTGCGTCGCTGAAATTTGGCGATCCCTTGACCATCTTCTCTCACTTGTTGCTCTTAACTTGGTTGTACTTGGTACCTGCGAAAACAAAGCACACCCCTAAATTGCACCAGTTGTGGTGTTGTGATTCACAGAAAACGTCGTTAGTGCGGCTTCCGCAACAGCAGCACAACAATTCGCCAAGTCAGGCCGGCGATGTTGGGCTTACGCAGGGTTCGCCCCAGCCGGGGTTCAGTTGAGTGTTGTTCCCAACAAGTACCAAGCTCCAAACTCTCCAGAGACTCGCCTGAGCGGGGCAGTCTCCGTGAAAAATCCTGTGCCCTCCACCAAAGGATGGACGGCAGCGTGCGAGCGCGTTTACAGGTCACCAGGGGCGGATTACGCCCAGCTAGGAGGTTACGGTATCCTGGGTTGTGCAGACCCACCGGCTCGTTGAATCGACGAGACTTGTCTTCGCTTGGTAGCGAGAAGTGCCCACCCCGGGCCGACCTTGATCTCTTGGGGCTACCAGACGGATCCCTTACAAGCTATGCCTCGGGGAACAACGGCAGACATAATCCAGCCCACGCAGGGACATACCGGAAAAGTGTACGCTGTTCTTGGACTTAGAAGATTCTGCTCTGATTGTTATCTCTATGTCTATGGAGAGCCCTTCGGGCTCTTCCCTATGTTCTCCTATCGGTCCTTTACAAATATCTAATGAAATGGAGTCGTTACAGATCTCCCTGCGACTCTTCGCTCAGCTCCGTCCCTTGGTGTCGAGCTGTTTCTACCTCTCGGCGACTCTTCGCCTAGATCCTGATTTATCTCCCAGTTGATATGTCTCCTCGAGGCATGTTCTCGCCAAGTCGACTTTCGCCGAGTCAACTTTCGCTGAGTCGGTTATCGCCGAGTCCGCCCATCGCCGAGTCCAGATAAGTGCGATCCCCGTTTAAATCCGTTCCCTGTTGAGTGTGATGTATCACCTTGGCGATGTATCCACTTGGAGGTGTACCGACTTGGTGATGTAGGTGTACCCTCTTCGTGGTGTACTCTCTTGATCCTCTTGAGTGCGATGTACCCACTGGTCTAGCTTAGGCAGGGTTATCCAAAATCTGGATTTCCTACACCACACCTACAAGGATGCAGTAGATGCAGCTGGGCGAAGCTCGGCTAGGTCTCGAATGGTCGCTTGGTTGCTCGTTGGTGGACTTCCGCGAGAATCGGTGGCTTCACAGCTTCTCGAATATATCGGCGATGCTGGCACTGAAGCAGAAGTACCCGAACGTAGGCGTGGTTAACCCATGCTACCATGATTTTGCGGGGCTGACCGTGAAAAGAAGATGGCGGCTGGTTTGGGAGCCACCGATCCTTGTAACGACCGGATCATTGCAGTGATATGTCTGGACCATCACTGGGGGTATTTGCTCGACAAGCGCACGCAAGTGTGCTATTTGTTTGACCCGCTACAACTGAAGGGTAATCTCGCTACATTGATGTCAAGCGTGCAGTGTGTCATTGAGCCTTTGGTGGGCTTAAAGGACAAGGTCACCTACAAGGAAATTGACTGGTGCACTCAGAGAAACAGCAGCTCGTGTGGCGTCTGACGCCTGGTCGTGCTGGAACTGCTACTTGCATACAGACCGTGGGCTGACAGCCTCTACGAGGTGCAGTCCTATCTGCGCATGCGCTTTGTGTACAAGGCAATTGGTGTCCAGCAATGCGAAGTGGTTCACGACCGAGTAGGAACTAGTAGTAGTTGGTTCTTGATAACTTCACCTAAAATGAACATTCGTTAACGTTATGATTTGTTGTATTTTGCCGATTATGTGCATGTGGTGATGAGCCGGAACGACACCAGATATGATCATTCTGTGTGTGTTCTGTGTCAAACCGGAACGGCACCGGATGGGACAGGGTGGACTTCGCTCCAAAGCGCGAAGTCAAAAGTTCAAAATAGCGTGGGCTGTACAAGGGCGGCGTCATTAATCTGAGGTCGTATTTTATAATACATTATCTTTCCCCATCTCGAAAAAACAGACAACTCAAAACCGGTGCATTTCTCTGATGTACAGTATCTGCCCATAAATGTCCGCTAACATCTACGTAAATGATAGAAACACCTTCCGGTCTCAGTAACATCAGCCTCTTGTGAAGATACACGCTTGCTTTTGCCTAACACACAAAAAAGCAAGATTGTACCGGTAGTTCATGTACATCGAAAGAGAACTTTATTATTGAGACGGATATCCTTTCTTGCTCAATAAAGCACGCATATAGAATCCGCACTAGATACATGTACACATTTACTGCGTGCACAGGAAGCCGTAGTCGTTCTAGCCCCCTGTTGACGATGCTGTCTCCTGTGCAGGTTGGGCCACACTCATCGAAGCCAATATGACCTTTGGAATTTACGCACGGAGACGGCGGCGGCAGCTACTGGAGGGCGCCGTTGTCGTCGAAGGCGTGCTCCAACTGTTGGAACCCGTTGAGGAGCCCGTCGAGGAGGTCGAAGGAGTGCTCCAACTGTTGGATCCCGAAGACCCAGCCGTAGACGTCGCACTCGAGCCACCGAGGGAAGTCTCGCTCGATCAGCCGTAGATGTCTCGCTTGAACCACCCAGGGACGTCACGCTAGAACCACCGGTAGATGTCTCGCTAGATCCACCCGCCGATGTCTCGCTCGAGCCACCGGTAGATGTCTCGCTTGATCCGCCCGCTGAAGTCTCGCTTGATCCGCCCGCTGAAGTCTCGCTTGAGCCACCCGCCGAAGTCTCGCTCGATCCACCCGTCGATGTCTCGCTCGAGCCACCGGTAGATGTCTCGCTTGATCCGCCCGCTGAAGTCTCGCTTGATCCGCCCGCTGAAGTCTCGCTTGAGCCACCCGCCGAAGTCTCGCTCGATCCACCCGTCGATGTCTCGCTTGATCCGCCCGTCGATGTCTCGCTTGATCCGCCCGTCGAAGTCTCGCTTGAGCCACCCGCCGAAGTCTCGCTTGAGCCACCCGCCGAAGTCTCGCTCGATCCACCCGTCGAAGTCTCACTCGATCCACCCGTCGATGCCTCGCTCGAGCCACCAGTCGAGGAAGCCCCAACCGTTCGACGATCCTTGGGTCAGGCTTGAACCCGATGATGTCGTTGTCGTGCTACTGCTTTCAGTCGATGCCGTAGTGTCCGTGGAGCCGGTGGCTCCGGCCGACGAACCTAGAACGTCAGTACCTGCGGCGTACGTCACCGTGGGAGGCGGCGTCAACTTGTCCGCGATTTTGCCCATGGAGTCGGCCGAAGCGGTGGCCGCAATAGCGGCGATAATGGCAGCAGCAAAGAAACCCTTCATAGGTGTTGTTGTGTGGTGGGTCTGTACGGGAAAGCAAATTTCAGAATGACAAACGGAGGCTCCAATACATCAGAACGATGGTGTTCCTGTGTGTGCTTTACGGACTGCTCATCTTGCTTAAGATCTCGCTCGTCATCTTTATTAGTTCCCAAGTCGAGGTTCCGCGGCATCAGCTGGGATTTCGTTTGCATAATACACATGGAATGCCTAAAAATGCTTATTACTTCAAAAGTACTCGGGAGGCCTTCCAACTTGGAAGTTCCAAGTACAAACGGACAACAACCCGATTGTACAAGCCAACATCGGCGAAAGTATCAAACGGACAACCCAGGTGTCCAATCTAACCTTTGCTCGAAGCCTCCGCGATCAGTAAAATCTACTACGTAGTACCATATTTCAAAAATTCATTTTTATATCCGATGCGAGAACTTACACCCGAGAAAAATACTTCGAAGTATTTTTCTCGGGTGTAAGTTCTGAAACTGAAACGCTGGAAACGTTTAAAATTCGTAGAAAACATATCCCTGCAGTACTTGTAGCGAGGCTACACGACTGTGTTACAGTTACAGTTACAGACTGTAACACAGTCGTGTAGCCTTACAGTTACAGTAAAATCTACTACGTAGTACCATATTTCAAAAATTCATTTTTATATCCGATGCGAGAACTTACACCCGAGAAAAATACTTCGAAGAATTTTTCTCTTACAGTTACAGTTACAGACTGTAACACAGTCGTGTAACCTTACAGTTACAGACTGTAACACAGTCGTGTAGCCTCACTACAAGTACTGCAGGGATATGTTTTCTACAGTCTGTAACTGTAACTGTAACGTTTCCAGCTTTGCAAGATAAATTGCATGTCTTGAATACGGTAGGATAATATTGTTCGTGATATTAGCAATTATTTGAAAACCGGTATGCTCGCGCATTGTGTGGGCCCTACGGTACGGTATTGGTCAACGGGCGTGTCTCCGCTTGCAATGAGCCAGAAATTCTTTCAATTGGACACACCAATCTGTAGGAAGATGGAAATTTGCGCTTTGCGATGTGTAAAACGTAATTATGTACAAACCACTGAATGGCATTTGCGTGTGACACCTACCGGTATCTGGTAGCCACAGCTAATGTTAATATTATATTTGAATAGCCTTAATTTTTCCTCCTACTACATACATCAATTAAGGGAAGTACCGGTACTGTATGTACAGTGTAATGCAACCACCTTTGAGTGCAAGGGAAGTCACCAAGTACACAATCTGTACCACAGTGCCTTGTGAAGCGCGCTACGGTATATGTAGTATATGGGATAAAATAGAATTTAACTTATTGAATTGAAATCGAGGTGAACATGACTGTACATGTAGTTTTATCACAGGTTCATACTGACCGTACTTAGTAGAAGCTGATACATTCTCCGAATGCAGCATCCGTCTCTGATTGTCTCATTCGATGTGACGCACATACTATCAGCGTTAAGTATTAATTACACCGTTCACCCTTATTAGTCGTGTGACTTGAATAGTAATGCAACGTACTTAAACGAGAGTTTAAGGTATATGTATCTTAATTAGCCGTGCACCTAAATTACGCATGCCCACCAAATTAGCCACCAGCCTCCACTCCATCTCGCAAAATGTCTACCATTGATCTGAGTGTCTTTATGGCAGCGTCACACTCCCATTTCCTAATAGGAATGGCTGACGAACCGCGAAACTTGCAGCAAGTGATCCCTCTCTGCGATCGCGTACAGGTCGCCGACTGAATGGAGATTGACCAGGCTCTTCACGGGTCGGAAGGGCTCTATGGTCGCGCCGTCGACTTCTTCCGGAACTATTCCGCTCGTCGAACAGGCGCGTAAACTTGAACAAGGCTCGAGACTGGTGGAAAAAGCGAAAAGAGACAGCATCCAGTCTAGAAGACCCGACCCAGCTCAAATTTGCAACCAGTCGATAGCGTATTCGACACCAATTTGTCGTAAAAACACTCGGAGGAGAGGAAAGAAACTCGGTGAACATTGGGATTGGCTGTACCCTCTCTTGCTCACCGAGTTTCAACGACTTCGCCGTGTAGGTGTCAAACTCTCCAACCAACTGGTTGCAGAAATGGCGGTCGTCTCCATCGAAGACAGTGATAACTCAGAGTTCAATGCGCTCTTTACTATCAAAGCCAAACCGTTCACAACCCTGCTGACTCCCATTGAGTCCAAGATTTCCTTGAGCGCTATAATATAGTCTACCGGCGTCACAAGGGCAAGACACAGGTCAGCATGGAGAAGCAGATGCAGATCGACACAGCAGTGGCAAAGCACATGGGAGGACTGAAGCGTCAATTCGAAGACGGTATCCTGATTCCTGACCAGCAGTACAACATGGACGAGAGTCACTTCGTCATCGACCTTGATGACGCCAAGACTCTCGACTTCGTGGGTGCTCAATCAGTGAAGTATCGCAGTATTGTGTCAGGTACGCTGGCAACATAACTACGACGTGGTTTCTCTGATATTAATGTGATCCTTGTATTGTATGCGATAGATCGCGAGGGGATCACTTTGTGCGTCTTACTGAAGGGGGCAGCGATGCTCGAATCCTTTGTCCGATGCTTATCTTCAAGAATAAGAGCTCCAATTAACCCATTCAGAACGACTCAGATACGACGCGAGATGCCTGTTACCGAACGTCACCAAGTGCGTTCATCAACGGCCGCTTAATGAGCGGATGGCTGCATGAAACGAGGGCTGGGGTCCAGGTGGCCCCTTCTCAAGAACTAGAGTTCTTTGGAGGGACAATGTCAGCGGTCACTGCGGCGACGAGGTTGATGCGAACGAAGGTAAAGTTATTTCCTCCGAATGCCACTGACAAAGTGCAGCCCACCGATCGCTTTCCAATTCAGCGTATCATGGAACACTGGCGTCGAGTTGCGGAGTGGTGCAACATGGAAGCTATCCGGAAGGGCGATTGGAAGACAGGCACTTCGTCGGGTAAGCTTGCTAACCCGGGTAAGAAGTTTTTCCTAGAGCTCGCAGCGGAGTGCATTCGGCTCGTCAATTTGGAGAGAGACGAGAATGGGGATAACTGGGACAAGAAATCCATGGTTCAGTGTGGATTAGACGTACCCATCGATAGAGTGTGGAAGGTCGACCAACTCAACAGGGAGTTGAAGGAGATCATTGCCTTGTACCCGGATGCCTTTCAAGAGGGGTACAACCAAGGTGCAAGTTATGTTAGCCTATATTAGAAGTTTGGTACACGGTAATGTGTAATACAATGTCTTCTACAAACAAATGTACACTGGAAAATTTCAAATAATACATTTGTTCTCTCAACAAAAGGACTTACAAGGCGGTTCCAGATCCCCGAGGGGAATCCTTTTGTGTTTTCACTGCACGCTGACTCGAACCCGCGATAAAGCGCGTAGCGCGACGTGGCTAAACCACTTCACCAATGCCATCGTTTATTACTTTCGAACAAAAACCAAATTCTCGTAGGCGTTCCCGGTAAAAATCCGGTAATAGTCGTGTACCTTAAATGCTCGTGCACCAAAAATGGTCATGATAAAATTTGTGCCGATGACGACTGCATGTTAATTAGTCGTGGCACGACTAATTAGGGTGAACGGTGTACCGAACATGCCTTGCTCGAAGCCACCCGCGTAAACAAAAGATGCTTACGAGTCTATGTACGAATACGATTATTATAGCAATTTGGAAAGACGTGTCTACCGGTAGTGAGTTTTTTAATCCTTAGTTGCTTTGGATTATGAAATATGGTACCCGTTGAACGATTCGAACACGCTGCTGTTACTGAAAATACACCGAAAGCTTGCCTCATTTTCGGTGTAATAACCAGGTTTTGGAGTAAATTCGAGCAAGGCTTGATTTGATGGGTTAGGGTTAATAGGTCAAACGATCGTTTGAAGTCGCATAATAGGTCAAACGATCGTTTGAAGTCGCAAGACGTAGCCCAATGCATATTCTTTCACTTCCTTGGGTATGCAGTGGCAGTTTAGAGCTTTCAAATGGGCCCAGACAATCGCCTTCGTTTTGGCGAGCTTTTTATCGTCTTTGCACTCTTTCAGGATTTGAATGCTATGACACCTGTCCTCAAAATGATGCAATCATTCAGTATCACTTTCGGTAACAGCAACACGATCCGTTGTGAGAACGAAATCATCATTTGGTATTACCGGTAAATAGGTACCACATCAGAGACGGCGTCAAAAAAGCTGCTCAGGAACCTAAGTACGAATCACGATTTAAGTACACCATTGGAAAGACGTGTGGCTTGTGCATCCAATGAGCCCTTGGTTGCATTGAATTATGAAATACCCGTTGCTCGAGTGCCATCTGAAAATAGTATCTGCTTTATCAAAATGAGGGTACATTTTGGACTGGTATGAAGGTAATATTGCCTCATTTTTTTGATTCGTATAATATTTGATAGACCTTGTAAAAACCACTCGAATTGAAGTGTTATTCGGTTTGTTACGAGTGAAAGGTAGGTTAATATATTATATTTTCGGTTAGGTACGAAAAATGAATGGTCATTTAAAGGCGAAATTTCCAAATGGTTCGTAAGTGTTGATGTACCTCTTTACTTTATTAGTACAGTGTTCCAGAACTTATTGATTGGTCATTAAAGACCCTCTACAAAGTGTTATATTAGAGGTTAGTGAAGTATAGTGCAATCTAATTAGTTTTCTTTACGCTAACCATCCCGGTGGCGCCACTGCACAGAGTAGCTACACGCTAATGCCATCACTCCGCCTTTACCATCTCTCCAATAAACCTACACTCTCTAAACTATCCAAATTCACCCGGCCACAGGTTATAAGCCCAATTGAAGCCCCAAGCGACGACTTCCCACGCTTCGTCGGCGGTGAGAACTTCGATATGTGGAAGACCCGCGTGTGCGCAGCCCTCGACGGGAAGCATCTCCTCAGCTTCGTCAAGAATCCCGACTACGATGGAATCTCAATGGGAGAAGTTCAAAGTGAGAGTGACATGTCCGACATCGAGGACGCACCCAGGCGACAGCCACCTGATGGAGCTGAGGTCGGCTCCGATGCTGTGGACTTCGAAGAAAGCGATGAAGAAATGAAGCCACCCTCCGAGTCTGACGAAGACTCAAGAGATGACTCCGACTTGCTGATCAAGCGCAAGGATCTGCCCGCCATCCGCCCCTTCAACCACCGCCAGACTGCTATGGAACGCAAGTGTGGTGCGAAAGAAAAGTCTCGGTCTCTAACCCAACGGGAGCGACGCCGTCAGGAAGCTAAGACCAAAGCCTTTCCGATGAAGACAATGGACGACACTCATGTCCGACTGGTCAAGAATCTCACGACCTCGTACGAGATCTTCATCCGCCAGAAGTATGAGCGTGCGTGCTTTAAGGCACCCCTACTTTATCCAACACTTCCTGATGGAGATCAAGTACAATCTCACTGAGCTCCCTCAAGCTGGAGAACGCTATGAAAGCATCCGATGAAGCCACCGAACCGGTGATGACGAAAGGACAGAAGGCTATCTACCTGTTTCATTATATGGCCAAGTCTTGGAAGAACGACCTCCGCATCTGGAAGGGTCGTCGGAAGTACATTCCGAACGAAGACCTGAAGCAGAGAATTGAAGGTAAGGTTTGCAATATTCAGCCCGAAGAGCGCTACACGCTGTCCAAGGGAACGCCAGAGACGACGGAGACCAATAATGAGCGCGCCCTCGTCGCTGAAGCGCCTACGTCTCACACTCCCACCCCTGCTAGTAGCAATGTGAGCTCATACTGTGATCGTCCACGACACAGTATCCGGCAGCCTCCAGAAGGACTTACTCGACGGCCGTGTCAAGGCTGGTACGGTGCTCCCTGCAAACTTCGCATTCAAAGTAGGAAATACGCAGAGAGACCACCCGTACCGCAGCAACAACAAGTCCTAGAATCGCGGACGTGATGATCGCGGCAACTTCAGCCGTCGTGCGCAGCGAAACAGGGAGGCGATAACGCCAAGTGCGGCGGCCGTGGCAAGCCACGTGATGAAGACCGATTCCGTAACCGTCTCCTCGACTCTGACTCAAATGATGTGGATGACGACGGTGAAAAAACCGCAAAGTGTTTCGCCAAGAACGTTGCGATGTCGCTCTGATCGCCGTTGCCACTACGGTGAACGCCTCACGGATCAAGCCAATGTCAAGCCGGACCCAACGTGGACTATCGACTCTGGGTGTACGCGTCATGTGAGTCCCAGTGGTTACCGCCCGCCAGTGGTGACTCCATCACGGTTGGTAGGAGGAACCAAATCCCCATTCAAGGAATTGGACATGTTGAACTGGAAGTCACTGACTCCAAAGGCAATCTCAAGAAGCTCTCCCTTCTTGATGTGATGTACGCGCCACAGCTGCGTTTCAGATTACTATCTGTCCCTGCGGCAGTGAAGCACGACTTCCGCTTCAACTTTGATCACAAGAAGTGCGCTGTGTAGACTGACCAGCGCTTCTGCATCAAAGAACCCATGGTCATAAGCCCAGATTTGTATCAGTTCCAAGCCAAGCCCGTGGCTACATCAACGGCACTGGTTGCATCAGGTAAGCAACGATCTTTTCTGCTTCAACACAAACGACTTGGCCATCCTAATGCTCGTGTCTAGCATGACCTATCTAGGAGCCAAGCCGTTTGTGGATTGGATGGATCCGCGTATGTAACTCAAACAGCAGTGTGTTGCATGCACGTTTGCAAAGTATCACTGCTCTCCTTTCTATTCTAATAGAATTGTTGAACGTGCAACATCTCCCTAGGGAAAGTTCATACTGACATTTTGTGGTCCTCTTCCTGTACCTAGCCTCACTGGTTGCCGTTACTTCTTGATATTTATCGATAACTACTCTAGATTCATGTTCACCTATATGATCAGAGTCCGTAGCGACCTTTACGCATTCTGCGAAGACTTCAGAATGAAAGCCCTGAACATTTTCAGACATGATGTCCACACTCTTGATTGGCATCACCAGCACATCGACGACAATGAGATCCGAGTACTACAAGCGGATAATGCAAAATAATACGAAAAACTCGGTCGCTTGGTCTTTTAAAAGTATGGAACCCACGCTCCGTTTACCAACGCGTACACACCTCAGCAGAATGGAGTTGCTGAACGTCGCATGCGTACCATTCTGAAGCGGGTTCGTGCATTACTACTGGACGGTAACCTACCCAAGTCGCTTTGGGTCGAGTGTGTGAGTCACGTGACCACATTAATCAATATGACGCCAAGCTCCAAAACTGATGGACGCACACCGTACGAACTGTGGTACAACCTCATCGCGTCCCTGAATTACATCAAAGTGTTCGGATGTAGTGCGTACGCCCACATTACGGAGCGATATCGAGACATGCTCGATGCCCGAGCACGGTTGTGCATATATTTGGGCATACCAGAGCATTGAAAAGGATATCGCTTGATGGACATTAACACACATGCCATTGTATACAGTCGTGATGTTGTCTTCAAAGAGGCCGAATTTCCCTCTCTCACTGACCAGACGCCTCTATCTGTGTCTTCACATCACGAGCAAACGAACCACCTTGCATATGTTCCCGTGTCTACGCCGGCAGCAACTGTGGTTTCTGGGACGCAGCGCCAACTCCCTCACTGCGGGATGCGCATGACCAAACCGCAGTTCATTACTCATTTCGGACGGAACCAGTACCTGACTCACTCTAATCTACTGACCGCAATTGACCCTGCATCGATACAGCGGATGGACTTCTAAATTCTGCGGAAGACAAACAAGAGCAGGATACTTAATGTACACGCTACTAGCTATTCAGTACGTGTATGAACCCACTACGTATCGAGAAGCGATGTGCTCTTCTCACGCTCATCAATGGTAACCTGCAGCTAAGTCTGAACACAAGTCTCTCATAGACAATAAAGCGTGGATGTTAGTACTTCCTCCTAAAGGACGGGAAATTATCACAAGTCGCAGGGTGTATGTTGTTAAGTATACCGGCACAGGCGAGATTGACCGCTTTAAAGCACGACTAGTGATCAAAGGGTTTCTTCAGCAACATGGCATTGATTACAACGTCATTTTCTCCCCTGTTATCAGGATGGACGTGCTCAGATTACTCCTCACCATCGAAGTCCTGCTCTACCTAGATATTCACCAAAAGGATGTCAAAACGGCATTCCAAAATGGATTCTTGAGGAGGACATCTACATGGCTCATCCGGAAGGATTAACAATACCGGGCAAGGAGCACTTGGTGTGCAAACTTCTAAAGAGTATGTACGGGTTGAAACAAGCCCCCCGTGTCTGGTACCAAATGTTGTCTGCCTTCCTGAAAAGCCTTGGATTTCATAAAGTGATCAAAGATAGTTGTGTCTTCATACGCACTATCGATGGTATCACCTGCTAAATTTCAGCATATGTTGACGATCTCTTGATCATTGCGCCTACTCCCGCCCTCGTCAGTGAATTCAAATCCGCAATGAAGAAGCGGCTCTCCATGATAGATTTAGGGAGGTGGAGTACTTACTCGGCTGGTTCATCCAACGTGACCGTAAGAACCGAACGATCATTATCCACCAGCACAAGTACGCTACGAAGGTCCTTGACCGCTTCAGCGACTTAATTTCATACCCAATTGTAATCCCCGCAGATCGGAACGCTAAATACTCCGTAACTGACCAACCAAGCAGTGAAGCAGAAAAACATGCGATGAAAGACATTCCGTATCGATAAGCCATCGGTAGTATCATGTATCTCACGGTAGGCACTCGACCAGACATGGCTTTATACATGCGTGAGGTCAGACAACTCATAGCGAATCCTGGCATGAAACACTGGAATGCAGTGACCCGAGGTCTCAAATACCTATCTGGCACCGAAGACTATGGTCTGTTGCTGGGAGGCTCGCTGGACATCACCTCATAAAACTTGGCGGATCAGCTAAAAGCATATAGCGACTCGGACTATGCTAATTGCCCCGATACGAGACGCTCTGTCGGTGGATATGTGACCATGTTCGCTGCCAGTTCAAGCTCATGGCTTCCACGCAAATACCACACTGTGGTCCTCTTGACAACAGAAGCATTATATATCGCTCTATGCCATTGTATGCAAGAGATGTTATATCTCAAGCTCCTTCTTGAAGAGCTAGGTTTCAGATCTACACAGGAAAACGTCGTCTTCGAAGACAAGCAAAGCTGCATTAAGATACGTTACTATCCCGAGTTACACGGAAGATCGAATCACATACATTTTTCCTACTGTTTTGTGCAAGAAAAGGTAGAGCGGCAAGAATTTAACGCCGTCTACTGCAATACGAAAGAAATGGTGGCTGATATTTTTACCAAAGCCCTAGACAAGCATCAGTTCAGGGAACTAAGGACCAAAATCAGGATGACACCCCTGGAAGCTAGAACCGGTCATTCCGTATAGTGTACGAGTAAATCACTAATGCATGAAGCGTGCTACTTATAATGCGTTCTTTAATTTTCCCACTGGGTTTATAGTTTGTTCGCAGAAAAAGTTTTTTTCCTCCGTGAGGTTTCCTGGTCTTGTACCGAATTCATATAGGCACACGCAATTATATATTCCATGCAAAACAACACCAATATTGTTGGGAAAGATCATCATCAATAGGGCACACCCGCGGAAATCTCTACCGTCTCCTATCATCTGCTTCTAACTAAACACGACGAAAGGACGAAAAAAGCGTAAAGTTAATCCAATCCTTCGCAGACGAGATCGGCTTACCTACTTTCAAGTCGTAGATAACCCGCTCGGCGCCTTGGACGGTGAGCAGCACTGCATGACCAACGAATCGATGATTGTACGCCCCAATCAAATAAACACTGTCGGCGAGGCTGACTTCTTCCAAAACGCGCTCCCAACGACGACCACCCACGGCATCATTCTTCTTGATGGCTCTGTACACAAAATCGCGGCCGACCTCTCGAAGACGTCGAAGAAATCGAAGGACAACCTTCCAAGTAGCCCCTTTTGTTAGGTCTTGACCGTTGTATGCGAGATCATCAGCGACGAACTTGTCGATGTCCATCTGCGTGACAATGTCTGGGCGTCCCACCAGCTCTGGAGCACGCTTCAGAGCGTTAAAAATGCAAAGCCCTGTTGCATCTGCACCGAGGTAGTACTTCCCGAACTCGTCGTTTCTCCAGAAACGTTTAAAGAACTTAACGTCTGAAGTCTTCCAGCGATCCACGAGAGCCATTTCCTCAGAGAATGCATCTTCACGAAGCCTGTCTTCTGCATCGTAGGTTCTGAGGTAGTAACCTCGGTCTTCAACCCGCAGACGGACCCAAAGCACTTGGTTCTCTCGACCAAGTTATTCATTGGTCATTAGATACCCTCTACAAAGTGTTATATTAGAGGTTAGTGTAGTATAGTGCAGTCTAATTAGTTTTCTCTACGCCAACCATCCCGGTGACGCCACTACACAGAGTAGGCTACACGCTAATGCCATCACTTCGCCTTTTACAATCTCTCGAATAAACCTCGACTCTCTACACTATCCAACTTCACCCCGCAATATTAAGCTTGACGCCGTCTCATAAATGTTATTACTAGTGTAGCAGTTGCATCTCGTGCCCCCATTCATTCACAAAACGTGTTGCTCCGGACACCACACTCAGGTCTGCGCGAATCAGCACGCGCAGTATACATGTACATGTTTTTATATGTGGTGTCTCATATGAGCTCCATTCCAAAATAATATTATTAGAGTATTGCTCCACATCCAGTCCACCTCGGCCATCAGTTAAGCACACTTCTCTCAAAAAATGTCACTCTTCGTTCGTAATGCGCGGTTTTAATTATGGGGATTGAAGTACTATTGAAAAGTGACACTTGAAATGTTTGTGGTAACTTTTAACTACAGATTTCGCCCTCACTTCTGACACCGCGTTTATTTTATAACCTGAATGTCACTTTTATTATTTTCTTCCAAAATGCAGGTGACCTCGTGCTCAGCAATGTGCAGGTGCAAAAGCTCCTACTCAGCCTTCGTTCAACTGATGAATACCAACATCATCGTAAATAAACAGCGTTATCTGCACAGGCATCTAGAGTGAGTGTATGGCACGATAAGGTGCCATAAACCTATCAACTAGAAAACCTACCCAGTCGGTCTGTCGTGAGCTATGGAGTGAAGGAATTAGATCTGGCAAGACATGCAAAAGACACCTGCGATAAACAACTGCTTCGGCAGTACCAGGGGTTGCCTTTAAAAACGTTTGCGGGGGCAAGAGCTCATTGCACACACGTCTTGCTGTATTTGTATACTGAAAGATAGAGACCTTCGATAATAAGTATCCCTTCGAAATCATGATAGTGATACCGACGTCAGAAGTGAAGGCGAAATCTGTACCCGTAGGCGGAACAGCCTGCCTCTCGTAAATGTATCGAAAACTGAGTTCTGAAAGATCAAAACTGTAGCTTCGATCGCCCCCGTTCCCTGGTCTGCAGACTAACGAGATCGTGTACATGTATTGACTCAGCCGTGCTGTGACGGCACGCTTCAAGACCAATCAATGGCAGCGCGCTGCTTCAGCTTTGGCAAGCTAACCCACACACGATGTAGGCGAGCTACATTTCCTTTGTATAGGTCTCCAACCTTTACGTAGTAGACCATTCGGCTGCAGCAAATATCCCAGCTGATGTCGAAGAAAGCAGGATGAGGCGGACGTTCGCCTGCTGAAAGATACCGTACCATGAGCGTCGAGCGTAATCAGTAAATGGCCATTCACCAATTTGCTGCGTTCCGACTAGCCAAGACTATGAAAATCTTCTTCGCGGCTGCTTTGGCCATCTCCGCGGCGATGGCGGAGGCCTCTGCCGATGACTTCTGCGACCAGTGGGGCACGGCCACCACAGACGACTATATCATCTACAACAACCTGTGGGGCGAGAGCTACGCCACGTCGGGCAGTCAGTGCGCCGGCCTGGACAGCAGCAGTGGCTCGATCGTCGCGTGGCACACCAATTGGACGTGGACTGGAGCCTCCTCGAATGTCAAGTCGTACGCCAATGCTGCTCTCCAGTTCGACGCCGTGCAGCTTTCCAGCGTCTCGTCCATCCCGGCGACCATGGAGTACTCGCTCGACTACAGCGGAACCATCGTGGCCGACGTATCATACGACCTGTTCACGAGCTCGACGTCTGACGGTGACAACGAGTTCGAGATCATGATCTGGCTCGTCGCAATTGGTGGTGCGGGGCCCATTTCCAGTACGGGCTCCGCCGTCGCTACGACCACCATCGCAAACACTAAATGGAGTCTGTACAGCGGAGCCAACGGTGACACTACCGTGTACTCCTTTGTTGCATCCGACACCGTCAAAAGCTTCTCGGTGACCTCATGGACTTCTTCACTTACCTCATTGACAACGAGGGCTTCTCGACCAGTCAGTACTTGAACACGGTCCAGGCTGGCACGGAACCGTTCACCGGCACGGACGTGACCCTGACAGTCTCGTCCTTCTCGGCTGTGGTTAACACCGGCACTTCGAGTGGAACTACCACCACCACGAACTCAGCCACGACGTCAACCGCCAGTTCGGCCGCGAACTCGACCAAGGAGTTGGTTGCGAGCAGCTCGTCGACGGACACTGAAACTGCGGCACCCTCCTCCTCAACGACGAGTTCGTCTTACAGTGAGCAGGAAACGACTACATCGACCTCATTGACCAGCACGACCTCGTCCGTGAGCGGAGAGGTCACCACTTCCAGCGCGACCTCGTCGGCTACCGGTGAAACTACTTCGGACTATTCGTTGCGGAGTACAATGGAGCGCAACGGAGTGCAGTGAAATGGGTGGAGCGGACGGATATTAATAATCTTCCCGGATATTAAACATAGCACGCATTTAAAGCTAATTTGATAATGTATTCAAATCGTATTAGGAAAGGTATTAGAAATGCAAGGATTCAGACCTGGATATGAGAATTATTAATAACGCTGCCGTTTTTTTTTCTGTGGCTGACGCACTTCGAATTCGAACACAAGCTTCTCGTCCGCCATGACCCGTGCCGTTTCCGTCTTCTACGGCTCGCAGACCGGGTGCGCCGAGTCCATCGCGCAGGTTTGGACATCTCCCTCCTCCTCCATTCTATAACATTGTACACTAATTCTTCCGTTTTTGATGCACTCTCAGCGAATTTATGACGAGGCGCTGGAGAAGCAATTGGACGCGGAGCTGCATCCCTGAACGAGTTCCAGAAGGTGGGTTGCAGTGCAATATGTGAACTCTATTGTTTGCAGTTTTTGCCATTGCAACTAACGGTTGGTGTCGTTTGTGCAGAGCAAAGTAGAGACTCGCGACGGACATTTCGTGGTGATCGTGTGCTCCACGACCGGCAATGGCGACCCGCCCGACAACTGCGGCAAGTTCTGGCGCTACGTGAAGAGACGCACTCAGCCCGATGACATGCTGGCCAAGCTCCGATACACGGTGCTGGGGCTCGGAGATACCAACTACGACAAGTTCTGGTGCGTTTTTAAAATATTTTTGCTGTTGACTGGCGGTGATTTGACCATTTGATGTGAATTGTTGTTGTAGTTTTATGGGCAAGAGCATTGAAAAACGTATGCGGGAGCTTGGTGCACAGAGCTTCTACGAATTTTGTACGCTCGGCATTGTTTTGTGGTTGTGTGGGCAGATTTTGATGATTGTTGTTGTTGTGTGAACGAACAGGTGCTGCTGATGAAGCGATGGGTCTTGAGGACAGTGTCGAGCCGTGGCTGAACGGCCTATGGGCGGCCTTTGATGAGACTTCAGGAGCTGCTGGTGGTAACGCTGATGCCACGACGAATCCGACTGTGGAGGACAACAACTCGGGGGCTAGCAATGCTGTAGGACCGTTGCCAACGGCTTCGACGCCAGCAATCCCTGTCACAGTTGACACGACGTACCTGTTGGAAAATCTCATTTCGTACGAGAAGATGTTTGAACCACTGGAAAATCCAACTGAGGTCCCTGAAGACCTCCCGCGTCTCCAGTCTTCGCTTCTTAATTTGCGTTTTCTGAGCGATGAAGAGCGTAACGATTCTAGCCCCGCATCGACCAGCGCAGATGCAGAAAAGGAGTTTAGTGCGACGAACCCCTTCATAGCGTCTGTCGTGGGCGCTGAGTATCTTGCCGCGCCACACTCTGAGAGGAAGGTTCTCCGCCTCGATGTCGATATCAAAGATTCCGGTATTCAGTATGTGCCCGGCGACTCGATTGGTATCAAGTGCCCAAACAGAACGGAAGATGTGGATGCGCTTCTAGCATGTTTGGGAATCAGTGGTGACAAGGTCTTCTCCGCCGAGCCGGTTGCTGCAGTAAATGGGCATGCGGCGAAGCGGAAAAACACATCGATTCACTTTCCTACACCGTGCAGTGTTCATGATGCCTTCGTGCAACACGTAGATATCCTGAGCTCGCCGAAGAAGGCAGCAGTGCGTGCTCTTGCAACGTACTGTTCCAATGAGGAGCAGCGTGCTCAAATGCTCCTGCTGAGTAGCAAGGCTGGTGTGGACAAGTACAAGGTAAGGTAACACCTGCATCGGAGTGACTACATGTTTCAATTTCTGAGGTTGGTACGATTTGCAGGCATTCATCACGGAACAGCACCTGAACTTCGTTGAGCTGCTTCATCTGTTTCCATCTTGCAAGCCCCCGCTTGATCATTTGTTGACACTGCTGCCACAATTGATGCCTCGTTATTACTCGATCGCGACGTCGCCGCTGGTGGATGCTACTCGACTGTCCGTGGCCTTCACTGTTGTAGATCACGTTGTCGGAGAGCACGGTCTTCGCCGCCGTGGACTCTGTACAAACTGGCTGGACAATATCTGCCAGCCGCTCATTAGCGCTGGTCAAGCCGCTGCCGGTGTTAATATCCCAATCTTCATGCGCAGCACGCAAGACTTCCATCTACCGAAAAGCAGTCAGTCGCCGATGGTGCTTATCGGCCCGGGTACCGGTGTAGCTCCGTTCATGGGCTTCTTGCAGCACCGTTACCACGAATCCAAGCTTGTTGCTGCCTCATCAACACCTTTGGGTGATGCGAACCTTTTCTTCGGGTGCCGTCGCAAGAGCGAAGACTGGCTGTTCGAAGAGCAAATGCAGGAATACGCGGCCAACGGCACGCTTACGCAGTTGTTCACTGCCTTTTCGCGCGATCAAGACGAGAAGCATTACGTTCAGCACGACTTGCGTAACAACGCGAAGCTTGTGTGCGACCTCCTGCAGCGGTCGAATGGCTACGTCTTTGTCTGCGGTGATGGTATGGCCATGGCTAAAGACGTCCATGCTGCCCTCGTTGAAATTCTGGTGGAGCATGCTGGAGTATCAGTAGAGGACGCGGAGCTCAAGCTGCGCGAGTTGGGAACCCAGCACCGCTACGTCCGTGATATTTGGTGATCGCGGACGTATTTCATCTGGTAGACAGCCAAGGATCTCAATTCCGTCTATTCGGTTTACCAGCTCACACATCTGCTGTATGTACCCGCTCATCAGTGGTGGTTCAGCTTAGTTCATTTGTGCGGACTCGGCATCTCGAATTGTGAAAGACGCAAGAGATAACATGTAATGCAATCTTGTATTTTTGAAAGCACAATTGCAGTTGTACTTCTGAAGTATTTGTGCTGAACTTCACAAGAATTTCCATGGCAGTGTCGTTTCAGAGCAGCATGATACATGTAGGTGGAGCCGAGCGATCTCGTGGCACATCAACGGGAGGTGCCATTCTCATTGAGTGGAAGAGCGAGCAACGAGTATTTGCAGTGCTTTCGGATGAGTCGATGGTAGACCAGTTCCCAGCACCGGAGCATGCAGTTCATCGACGAAACTCCATTAAGCATGAGGGTGACGATACTCAAGACTTGGCAGAACTAATTGACGACTTTCAAAGCTGTTGGGATAACCGTGACTTCTCCAACTCGATGACAAAAATGCAGACACTACGTTCACGAGCGTTGACCAGAATCCTAGTAACTCGAACACCTTTGAGGTGGCTGCCAGATTTTCTTCTCGAGTGGCAAACCTCCTCAGCTTAATTGGAGCTGACCATTCGCTTTTAACTCCCACCGATCTCGTTGACTACTTTCAGGAGCTCATGGCACTCGCCAGTGGCTGGAAGCTCATCGGTGACATCGTCCAGGCGCGTTCTGCGCTGACAAAGTGCTTTGAAGTGACCCGACGCCAGCTGAAATCTCCCTTTGCGGATGCAATAGTGACTGAGGGCAGTGAAAGTCCAGCCCTACGACATGCCGCCGTAGTTGCGAAGAAGCTCCTACTCGAGTTTGTCGCATTCCAAACCTCCCTTGCTCGAACCAAAGAATTGTTTGAGCGTCACAACGCACCACCTCACGTACTGACCTCTTTGAGCAAACAGTTCTGGTTATTGTTGCGCCAGACACCCTTTCAATCGAAGTTGGAGTCCTTCTGGTGCACTCTCTGATGAAACAGCGTCAATTTGCTCTCGTGACGAGGTTTCTTGACGGCTCGCCCTTCACTGGGGTGAGTTCCGAGTTGGCATTGCAACATGCAAGAGCACTGGCGTACATTGGATTTTACAGGCAGTCGATTCAGCTTGCTCAGCCCTTCACTTTTCGCGAAAACAAGGACGAAATCCAGGCTTTGAGAGCTCACTGCGATCGCGTGAAGGAACTCTTTACGTGTCGTGAAAGATCCGATGAACTATTACGTTCGGAGAAATTTGAAGAAGCTGCAAGCAGCTATATGGACTGCTTGGACCTGGTTGATCCGCTGGATCACAAACAAACTGCAGCACTTTTATTTGGGCATGCAAATGCGTTGTTGGGGCTGGAAAAACTCCCTGCAGCGATCATCGATCTCCGAAAGAGCCTCAGACTGGACTCAGCCAATACGTTTGCCTCACTGCGCTTGGAAACCGCGTACATGCAGCTGGAAACAGAACGGATTAAGAACGAGTTTTCAGGGACACCGACTAAGTAATCGCCCTTCAGCAGTAGAGTCCACGATGTAAGTTCCATCTCTATTCGTACTGTGATGCTACTCCTTTTTCGCCAGTTTGACCTTTCCGTCTTCTCCAATATCTGCGCGCATTTTGGTCTTCTCAAGCGCAACATTCGAGGCTGCGTCCATGCCCTGTGGACGTAGTACGTTGATATACGTTTGATTGGCCTCGTTCCCTTCGCACAGATTGCGCAAAGCCACCAAAGACCACTCACGGATGAGTGGGTTAGTTTCGTCAATGTTACAGTGGTTGAGGAACAGCGGCAAGTAACCTTCCTCACGGACGAGATCTTGGTGGTCTGTGTGGCGGAAGCTGAGGTTGCCAATGACACGGATCAATCCGGACCTATATCCGAAAGGCTCCCCATTAGTCTGTGTAGAACCAGCAGTCCGCGATTTTTTGTGGCTGAGTTCTGACGACCGAGTTCCCAAACGCGTTGGAGCTCTTTAAGCAGGAGAGCAAAAGCTCCCTGGCACCCTCGGGGTCTACCCTAGTGTGTCCGACTGTTAATTCTCCCAACACATCAAGCAGCATCAACTTGGCATCATTTTCCAGCTCAATCCACACTTTTTCCTGATCTCGTCTGCTTCATCAGGTCTGTCTTCGTCGTCAGCAGTGGTGACGTAAGTCCAGGTGCCCTTTACAAACTCGAACGTTCCCTCTAGAAGCCGTAGCTTTTCACCATCTTCTTCCTGAATGGTTACAGTGGAGGATGACTTCGGTGTGGACACTGCCCACATTGTAAACATTCGTAGCAAGATCAACTGCTCGGGAGTAACTCGAGACCAAAGTTTGCTCAGGATGTGTGCACCAACAGCATTGTAGAGATCCTTCGAATGGCCGTCCCGGAAAAGTACTCCAAATAATGTACAAATCCACTCAAAAGCTGTGTCCTCATCGTCAATGTGCAGGTCACTTCGCAGGTTACTTTGCAGTGTCACATCAGATTCAACAAATGTGAGCGGCTTCATCATGCAGCGGTGGAGAATCGTAATCACCAAATTGCGGGCGCAGACCTATGAACACGATACAAAAACGCTTTATGAGAATGGGAACAACTGTCGAGGAATGCAGAGCAAAACGTACCAAATCAACGCGACGAGCAGCGACGTTCTCGATTTCCAAGGTTTCGGAGCTGTTTGAATTGGCGCAATTGAGAATCAACGCCACCGCAAACGCGACAACCTTGCGGTACTGGTGACACTCCACCAAAATTTTCTGCATCGAAGTACAATCGTCAGTACAGGCAATGCAGAGCCATGTCAAAGGCATGATGCAACATTCGATTTTGCACTCACTTGGAAATCGTCAGGGAAGAACATCTCCCACGCTGCTGCCTGGGTTTTCGTGTTACTCGTGACGCAATTCACACAAAACTGCAGAGCGACTTGGGCCAGAAGAACAATTTGTCTGCAGTAGAACAAATCTCGTGTTAGTCATGCGATGCTCATCCCGAATCAACAACGACAACGCACCCTTGAAGCGCCTCTTCGTCCACATCAATCCAAAGACAGCAGTGCACCACCACACCATGCGCCTACAAACAACAAAATCATCAAAACCCCACCATACTCACAAAAATGCCCAATAGCTCAGCGTCGCACCAGCTTGATAAGCCCAGCATCCAGACAGGCGTCTTGGTTGTCCCTGCACCCCGCACACATTGCGGAGAAACCGAAACACTGACGTGATCGCTCCAACTTGACTGGACACTCGACCCAAATCACCAACCTCAGGTTTCGGCGTCGAGAAATCCTCTTGCAGCGACTCGGCGGTGGGGTTCTTGTTATCCACGTGGAACGTGTAGCCAAGTCCGTCGTCGTCTGCGTCCTGCACGTCACCATCTGCAGCGTTTTGAACGGATCCTGGGGACTGAATCTCGCTCTGAAGCTGCTGGAGGCAGTCGCTGATTGCGTTGGACGCCTGCGTCCACACGGGTGTCACACTGAGTGACTCGCTGCAGGTGGGAAATTGAGCGAAAATGACTGTTAGTTGGGTAAAATTGGGTAGGGGTGGAGTGGGATGTGGCAATATTGAGGGGTGTCTTTGTAGGGCGTAGAGATCGACTGCAAGCACGTACCGGAAGGCGGCACTGCGGCATTCCGCCGCCAATGCTTCGAAGTCCATTGCGGCGATAAGTGTACACAAGGCGTACACTACAAATATCAATGGTGTGCGGTACACGAAATAGATGAGAAAGTTGAAGATTGATGAGAGTGATGGTTGCCCAGAGTTTGGGAATTTTTGTGATGGCGAAACCGGACATTGTTCCAGCTCTGTGAGCTCGAATGACGATGTTTCCGTGGAAATGGAAGACGTTGTTGAGACGTTGTTGATGCTAGAGGTGCAGTGAAGAAGAGGTACCGCGCAGGCATCGCTCCATCCGATCTCAAGAGTATTTGCGAACAGGATGGCGTACGACGCGAAGCAGGTGTTGGACGAGGAAAGTCGTTTGGTGGTTCGAAGAATGATACGCTTGTTTTACAAACATCTCAGCGATCAGAAGTCGATACCCGTTATTTTATTCTTCCCGAAGCTCAAGAGCAGGTTGAAAAGGCGGTATTTATGATCGTGAAAGAAGACGAAGATATCAAAACTGGTATTGGAATGGGTGTGTTGTTCAGCCCGACGATAGCGGTGACGTGTAACCGCAATTTGACGAAGCAACACACTGTGGGAACCCTGGTGTATTTGGCGTTGAAGGAAGAGATTGTATATGTTGGAGTTGTTGCTCGCAATTCTGAGCTGCAGTTCTGAAGTTAGCCAGACCGAGACCATTCAATAAGGAGGACGCTCTGATTTTGCGTTGGCATCGTTTCGACTCGGGATTGAAATGACCAAGCTGCTGCTGGGATTTACACTGGTATCATTTTCTCGATCAGTCTTCACAGAAGATATGTTTTGAATTGTTGCCCAACCTACGCTTGAGATTCAGGTGCCACACTGGTCATCAAGAATGGATTTCTTGTTGGTTTCCACCAGGGAACAACCAGTGCACTTAATGCCAGAGATTGTCATGGTAACATTGCGAGAAGCGGATCTGCACCAGGCTGCTCAGCTCTTTCGGTTCATGAATTCAAGAACGTGATCAGCGAATAGCCTCGAGCACTGAGATACAGAAGGGTAACCCGGCAGAACATGTTTGGGAACAGTGTTGCTGAGAAAATGTAGTGGTTGGAGATTACGATCGAATAAAAGTAGGTGGAAGTCAATCTGTGCAAAGTTATGGACTGATGAATGATGACAGTCAATCGTACGTCACTCTGCAGGCAAGTATACAGCTTCCTATTTAGAGGTCGACGGAAGCTCGAGTGGTGTGCGTCACATAAAATAGAAACGTAGGTTGAATATGAGTGATGGTCGTCCTCTGACTGTCCACCTGTTGTACATGACCGGGGCGCATTCGTTAACGAAAGCAGCAGCAACTTGCGTGCAACGAGCGACTCGCACGCCGCAAGCTCGCTCCAACCACAGCCAACAGCATGCAAATGTCACGCCCACTGAACGTGATTGCTGTTGCTGGTGGGTGGGAATTTCGGCTCTTTGGCCGCCAAATTAGCGGGTGGTCTGAGACCACTGGTCTCCGCTATTTTGTGGTCATCGAATGATGTTCATACATGTATTTGGACCGACACGCGGCAGTCAATGAGCATCACACCGCAGCTCGGAAGCCACCTCGTCGACAGGATTCGACCTCTCTATCGAGGGCAAGTTGGTGTCACAAACTTCGTGATGCTGTAATGCGTGCCAGCACTGTTTGCTATTATTGCTGGGCTGCGCGCCACGCGTTTTGCCAACCAGCAGTAGCGATGTGCGCTGAGCTCCACTGGCTCCGCACGATTCAACACCGAGAGCTGCTGCCTTCACTGCCGTGCTCTCCTAATGTCAGCGCAGCACAGCGGCGAACTCGTTGTTGCTGTTTTCTGCCTTGTTGCCATAGCCTTTCCCGTGTGCACAACAGGGAAGGGGTGTTGCGTGCTGCGGTCGTTGTGATTGGCTCGTTGGCGACCCGTCGTTTCTTGGAGCGGCCATAGTGAATCCAAGAGGTTTGCCGAAGCCCCTTCCAATTTTTGAATACGGCGATGGTTGCAGTCGGCGGGGTCCGGCCAGACCCATACAAAGCGCCATATACTAGGCGCCAGGCTGGGATGGGGAGCCAGCGCGAGTGAGTGGTCCAGAGACACGAAGAGCGACAGGGCGCGACGTCGCCCCGCCCAACCCGAACCGCCCTCCCCGGCCGTTTGCCTGCGATTCGCCCAACAAAGTCGAGGGGTGCGCCACGGCCCAAGACGTCATCTCTCCTGCTCACACCCCCTTTAGCAAACCACTTGGACTTTGTATACCGCGCGCCGAGCCCCACTTTTCCTTGCTTCTCCGCGCGCCGAGCCTCGAATTCATTTCCGCTTTTGCGCCAAGCTCCAAGACCAGCAACCAACAGCAACAACCAAGCAACGACTAACCGACCGAAATGGCTCGTACCAAGCAGACGGCTCGCAAGTCCACGGGCGGAAAGGCCCCGCGCAAGCAGCTGGCCACCAAGGCCGCGCGCAAGTCCGCGCCCACCGCTGGTGGCGTTAAGAAGCCTCACCGCTACCGCCCGGGTACGGTGGCTCTGCGTGAGATCCGCAAGTACCAGAAGTCGACGGAGCTGCTGATCCGCAAGCTGCCGTTCCAGCGCCTGGTGCGCGAAATCGCGCAGGACTACAAGACGGACCTGCGCTTCCAGAGCACGGCCATCCTGGCTCTGCAGGAGGCGTCCGAGGCCTACCTCGTGGGTCTGTTCGAGGACACGAACCTGTGCGCCATCCACGCCAAGCGCGTTACCATCATGCCCAAGGACATCCAGTTGGCGCGTCGCATCCGTGGCGAGCGCACATAAGGCGTCTCTTTGGCATTTCGGTGTCCTGCTCTCTGGTTGCCAACCCAACCTTTTACTGCTTTTTTCTTATCGCCAGTTACCTTTCATTTGGCTTGCTGTGTGTGATGGGGCGTAGTACTCAAGCACGCAACCCGAAGTATTCTAGCCCTTATTATTTGCAGTAAGAAAACTCGTTTTCTCCAAAACATGAAACGTTCCTGGTTTGCCTTGGTTGCTGTAACTTCTCTTTCATGCTTTGCACTGTTCACGAGTTCGAAAGTGCAGAAACCGGGTCGTGGTTTTGGCTTCGACGTGTTGTTGCTCAGTGCATTTACGCCTCGTTGTTGCTGAGCTTGTCCATGAGTAGTTGCTGCTCGTCGGCGATCTTGCTGAGTGACTGGAACTGCAAGTTGTATCTGAAGGAATCTAGAGTTAGCAAGAAAACGACGACAGCGCTAGCGCTACGATCTCCGAGCGCACCGCTCCAGCTCGGTTTTCTTCTCCTTGATCTGCAACTCCAGCATCTGCTTCTGCCGGTTCCGATTCTCCACTTCGCTGTCGACTCGATTGCGCTGGCCGATCGCCTGGAATTGGTCATAAGCATTACGACTCCGAAACTTGTGCATGAATCTTGTCATCCACGAACCTTGAGCTTCTCGCGCTCGATGCGCTTGGCCTGACCCTCCATCACCTCCAGCACGCCCTTGACGATATCATGGAACTCCTCGAGCTCTACAAAGCTACGTCAGAGAATAATACAAAAGACTACAACGGCACCCACTTGTGGCAAACTGGTTGCTCTCCTGGTCGAGCTCCTGTGTGTGCGTGATGTTGTCCTTGTCCAGTACGCGCACCTGGCAGTCGTCATCGAAGCAAATGCTTGGTAGTTGGTTGTCTCCGCGGCTCATGCTCACCTTTGTCAAGATCAATCGAAATGGCTACATTCGTGATCGCGACGCTTCGCTCAAAACGTTGCAGTTTTCTACCGGTATACCGACTCAAATAGAAATTTCCCATTTTCTAAAAAGCGACGAAGATGAACACGAACGTGAAGCGCCTCCGCAAGGAGTTGCAGGAGCTCAAGAAGAACCCAGAGGAGGACATGGTGCTGTTCCCGGAGGAGGACACCATCATGCGTTGGAAGGCCTTCATCCGTGGACCCAAGGAAACCCCGTTCGAGGACCGCTGCTTCGAGTTGGCCATCCAGACCACGCCACTCTACCCCATGGAGCCACCCAAGATGAAATTCATCACGAAAATCTTCCACCCCAACGTGCATTTCAAGGTGACTGAGTTGCCATTAGCTGCTACTTGTGATACTGTGTTGACATCACTATGACGGTGCAATGTACTGACTTATTGTACTCAATCGTCCGCAGGACGGTAGCATCTGCCTGGATATCCTCAAGCGCGAGTGGTCACCTGCTTGGACTCTGAGGGTGATGTGGCTGTTAAGCTGAAGGTGTGTTGGTTGTGGGGACTGATTGTTGCTATTGTGCTGTTTAGGCTGCGTGCTTGGCTGTGATCTCGCTCTTGTCGGACCCTGCGGCCGACTCGCCTCTCAACTGCGACGCCGGTGAGTGAACGACGAGTTTTGTAGGAGCAGAGGATTTGCTGGGGTTGCTAAGAATATCTGGTGCAGGAAACATGATTCGTGCGGGCGACATGCTGGCGTACAACACGATGGCCGAGATGTACAAAAAGGAGTATGGACTGCTGGAGCTCCCGAAGGACCCGTTCTAAGGGCACTGGAAAATAAAACTGTTCGGTATCGTAGGTGGATTTTTCAACTGACCGACATTAGTGTTTTACTACATGTAGCATTCAAGGATCAGCTGCCTCATTTGGTGCAGCTTCTTCGCGTTGTTTCTTTGATGCAACCAAATCGCCGTAGTAGGCCGTCACAACCTTCAACTTTTTGTCTAGGAAAATCGCCTCTCGCTCGACAGGCTCACCTGGTGTCAACGCCTCGAGATCGCTCACGGGTGTTCCCTTGGGGAGATAGTACGCGATGTTCTTCGACACCTGCTGAGCTTTCGCGAACAGGTCCAGCCCGGACACTCCTTTCACGATCATATCTTCCAGGCTGAAACACTTTCGGCTGTAATTGACCCCTCCCCATGGCGGCGAAAGAAACACCGCGTCAGCCTTGACGTTAGACAAAATATCGATCGAGTTGCCGACGATCCACTCAATTTTATCCGCTACACCATAGATAGCAGCATTGTGCTTCGCCATGCGGATCTTTTCAGGGTCAATGTCGATCGCAATAACGTGCTTGCACGTCATGGCTAACTGAATCACGTTTCCACCGCATCCTGCAAATGGATCCACTACAATGTCGCAGCTGAGGCGTTTGGCAATATGCTCTGCGATCAGTTGAGGAGTGACCTGCACAACACACATAAGCAAGTCATTTACAGCTGACGCAAAACTCCACACGAACGCGGACGCACCGAATACCAGCTTTCGTGGTCAAGCTGGATGCCATCCTCGAACTTCTCAAAAAGAACGTGCCTCTGCACGTAAAATTTCACAATGTCCTTAGGAACTACAAAAACACGTGACCGATCAGCATCAAACCAACTCACAGCCAACTGCTTCGAACAAAGGAAACGCACCCGGATACGTCTTCTTCTTCTTCTTCTTTCCAGCTGCCGTGTCCGAATTCTTGTGCTGAATGTCGCGAATACTCTGTTGTTCCGGTTTCACCTCTGACATCACCTCAACCTGCTCGATCACGCGCTCCGCCACTTCTCCATCTGAATCGTACAGTACGCGCACCTTGTCGACAATTGCCGTCTCCGTCTTCGCAGTGTCTTCCTCAGCAATCTGATCATCAGCAACTGCATCTCCCCCTTCAGCCTTCAACTCGTCATGCTCCTCTGACATTGTCTCAACCTGCTCGACAACGCGCTCCGCAATTTCTCCGTCCGAATCGTACACCACGCGCATCTTGTCGACAATCGTCGTCTCCGACTTCGCGATGTACTCCTCAGCAACCTGGCCACCCTCTCCACTCCCAGCAGTAACTTCATCTCCTCCTTCAGCCTCCACCTCGTCGTGCTCCTGTTCTTCTTCCTCTTTTTCACTGGTTCTTCCTTCTCCAGCTGCCTCTTGCGCTTCCTCGACGTCTTTTCCCTCGACCCGCCGCCAAACCTCATGGGCAAACTTCCTTCCAAGCCTGCAGCCTTCATTTCCTGCTGCATCTGAGCCTGAGCAGCCTCATACAGGTCTGTACACGCGTCTGGGGCCTCATATTCGCCTTCTGCCAGTCCTCGACGCTTGTTTTTCTTGCTTTTCTTGCCTTTCGGAGCCTGCAAATGCGCAAAATAGCAGCAGTATATGCACACAATATCAGCAAAACACCTCCAAGCATTAGAATCTCCACAACATCGCTCTACCTCGTGCGTCTTGCGGCTCTGCAGCCGCACCTCCGTGACCAGCGTCATGGCTGTCAAAATCTTCCGGCTTTGACTCCTTCTATTGGTTCATAATCCCTCACTTTTCACCAATCATATACCTGTATTTTAAGTTGAAGTGTCATTTTAGATTTTCCTAAATGGTACGCAAGTGCAGGCTTTTAAGCGTCCTTATCGGCTTCCTGACGTCGTCTCTGACGTTCGCAGAGCCTCTGTCCCTGACCCGAGACGTCGAGTGGTTCACGTTCTCTTTGGGGGTCAGAGGGAGGCCTGGAAGCCCGAGGAATCTGCGACTGTGTGCGCTCTCGACGCATTCCGCTTCGGAGTAAACTTTCCAGCTTTCACTCAGGAGGTTCAATACAAAAACCAAGATGTTTTCAAGTGGCAATTAGTGGCCAATCAGGTGGAACGGTGGGAAAATGGGGCTGTCGTGGCCGCTGGAACTCTTCAAGTGGAAATATTGGACTGTGGAGAAGAAACAGGAGAAATTGTAGCAGAAGAGAGGGATGAAGGACTGAAATGTGAATTTGATCCAGAATTTTGCGTTCCGAAGCTAGTGGGCATCCGGCTGCCGGATATCGTTGGGAAGGATGAAGATGGAGACGCGTTGCAAAAGGGGCACACGATGGAGTTGGCCTTCGAAAGGCCGACGAATCGCCCTCGTGTGAGTTCCAAGGCGGAAATTGATGGTTTTGTGGTGTTTACGGAGTATATTGGAGATGAATTGGAGGGATCTTGGTCGAATGATGGGTGCGTGCTGGTAATTCAGATTCTAGAGATTGATGAAGACAAAGTGAAGCCGGTGGCGGAGCTGATGCAAGGATTGCTACGAACGAGCATTTATATCGCAAATGCAGGCAAGGGAGGCTTTGGGGGCTTGGGTGGAATTTTTGGTGTGCACGAAGGAGAGCAGAGCTTACGAATTGAGCCGCCTGGGACGTACACGATACGTGTATTTACTCCTGGCAAGGAGGCGGTTTGGTCCCCGAGCTTTCAGTTCAGTCTTGTGATTCGTCACACCTTGTCGTGGATCCGAGACGTGCTTCATTTGATGCATTGTATGGTATGGGTTCGGTGCATGAGGTCATAAGTGATACAGTTCCCAGTTTTGCGATCGATGGAATATTAACTCATGGCGGTGAAGAAGGATTTGTGCTGTCACACGATGCTATTCAGATGGAAAATGCAGGATCATGGAGTTTGAGTTTCTGGGTATTCCTAACTGAAGATTCGACAGGCAGTTTTCGAACCTTGTTTTTCAACGGAGATGGCGAGTATCAGCAGCGAACTCCGTCAGCGTGGTGGAAACCAGATGAGCGTCGGCTCGTGCTGCGAGTAAGCACTAATACAAGTGCCGACGTTGGGCTTGACAGCAACGAAGAGCTTCCCCTCAACCACTGGACTCATCTAGGCTTTACTTTTGTCAACTGCTCTGAAAGTGCCATCACTGGAGATGCGGGCATACCGAGCGCTTGTCCACAAAATGATACTACTGAAGGAGAAAACTGGTTGTATTCGTTTGCCTTTTATGTGAACGGTTTGCTTGATACTGAAGTTCGGATATATGAAACAGTAGTTGCCAACAGTGGACCCTTGCACGTTGGTAAGGGACCATGGACGGATGGAATGCAGGGGTTTACGAGCAACTTGAGGGTGTTTTCAATTCCTATATCTCCTGAGGAGCATAGCAAGATCTACTTCTTGGAAAAACACATTCACGAAAATTACCGTGATTGCACGCGCGATGGCAATGCAGCTTCGCTTGAGCCAGAGAAGCATACAGCTACGCAGATTTCTTACCTAGTCCAGTGCTTTTACTTCGAGGGGCATACAGCGAGACCGTATGATGATTCTGCGAGCGAAGATGTAGAAACTGAGGATTCTATGAGTTTTACTGAGCTTCAAGAGACAGCGTATGATAAAGCCGTCACATCACAAGATTCATGTGAGCTGGATGCTTGGGACTATCTTATGGAAGCTGCAGACCTAGGACATTCAACGGCATGCCAAAATGTTGGCAAGGCACTCTTGTATGGTGTGTATGCAGCCCAGGCTCACTGTTCAGTAGCAAAACCAGTCAAACAAAATTTGACACTTGCACTACACTTTCTTGAGAACGCTTTTGGGGACGGAGTTTATAGTGCTGGGAAATCTCTAGCGCTGCTTCTTGAAGTATGCGACGAGTGCGGAGTGACGGGAGATAAAAATTTCGCCTCGCTCACAACCGGGCTTGTTCATCTTGGTGCTGCTAGTGGTGAAAAGGATGCGTTTGCAATACTGGGACGTAGATATCGTCAAGGTGTTGCGGCAAGTAATTCTGCTGTCGAAATTGCAGCATATCACTACTACCATGCCGCTGTGGAAGCTGCCGAAGAGTTCCATCAACTTGGAAAGCAACCTCTGCATGAGATGACACGTTTGTATGACTCTCTCGAGCGAGATATCACAATTGGTGAACGCGGGGATGACGACGAGTTGATCCAGTTTCAGAAAATGCGCGCAGACAAAGACGGAGACGTGGAGGCGATGGCAGCCATGGGTGATCTCTACTATTGGGGAGCTCATGGTGTATCGCGTGACCATACACAAGCATACCAATACTTTGATCGAGCAGCTCGTGCTGGTAACGTAAATTCTCAATCTGCTGTGGCTGGAATGCTTTTGAAGGGAGAAGGAACTGCTCGAGATAATGTGACCGCCATTAAATGGTACGAAAAGGCAGCAGAGAAGAACCATACGCGAGCTCTGAACGGTTTGGGTTTCATCCACTTCCATGGTAGTGCTGGTATTCCAGAGAACAAGTCACTTGCTCTCGAATACTTCGAGCGTGCTGCAGCAAATGAAGAAGATGGCGACAGCATCTTCAACGCTGGGTATTGCCATGCATCCGGGCTTGGCACAAATGTAAACGTCAGTCGTGCAATGGATTTCTATGATGTAGCGGCGCGGAAGTTTGGACATTTCGATTCCATCTTTGAAATGGGAAAGATTTTAATGATTGGCGTGCCTGGTTTAGTGCCACGCGATACTCCGAAGGCGTTGGAATATGTGAAGGCTGCGTCGGATGGTGGTCAGTGGGGACGGACAATGAGGCTGGGCTTCAACCTGTATGGCAGTGGCGACTTCGAGCGTGCTGTCGTCCATTACCACGAAGCACGTGAACTTGGATACCCTGTAGCGACCAGCAATTTAGCCTTCCTCTATGATCAACGTTTATTGCAGCCAGACGACAAGGCCAGCGAGCGTCGGGCGTTGAGGTATTTGTCGTTGGCAAAGGATGAAAACGGAGACAGGGAAACTCTCGTGCGGATGGGTGACTATCACTATTATGGACTTGCCGGGTTGCGCAAGGACCCAAAGACCGCAATCCGATGGTACAGTCGCGCAAGCGCTGAGGGTGTGGCTACCGGTGCTTACAATGTCGGTCACATGTATGAATTCAGCGATGGCGTAAGAGGGAACCTAGAGCGAGCACGCAGATACTACAATCGCGTACTGGAGCTGTCGACAGGTGCACATGAGATTGACTTGGCGATACGCCTTGCACTGGCAAGGCTGACCCTTCGAGTGTGGTTGCAAAACACTCCGCTTGAAGTGTTTCTAGGCTTGAGCAGTCCATTAGCTACGCCCACGGACACCAACACATCCACTCGAGACTCAGCTTTGGTGTTTGACGCAGCAACAAACTTCTTTGACGACAAAGTTTATGTGCTTATCTCCACAACGGCAATCATTTTGCTTTCGATCGGCGCGTGGTATTTTCACAGCACATGATGTCAACGATCACACAAACATCAAAATGTGGATTCGTGTGTTACAAGCGGCCGACGACCTGCAGCACACGCGCTCCTTACTTCCTCATCCCAGCGTCAACAAGGTTTAGCGAGCAGCGATGTGAGCAACCAGTTGGGCACACAGTTTCGTTGGCAAACCATTCTGTCAAGTGCTCTAGGTGGCCACCATGTGCACACACGGGGCACCAAACGTAAAGACCTCGGACCGGCAGTTGGCTACAGAAGCAAACAAGATCACATCAGAATACTTACCGAGTAAGCTAACAGTCAAGCATCAAGCGTACCAAATCGAGCAAAGTGTGGCAGCATTGTTGCAGCCTGCACACAGAGATACTGGCATACCATGTTCACTGGGGCCAGCTGACTCGAGAGGTTTCGAGCATCTTGCACAGTTGAAGTACACGCTGGTGGATTTCTATAAACAATAAACACAAGAACAATGTCAGCAACTACAAATGACCACTTGCAGCAAACACTGTCGTTCCAGTTCCCCTCAACGTACCATATTCATTTGCCTGATTGACTGGTCCGAGCAATTGGCAACCAGCTCGTTTGCCGTTGTGTAGATTCGTAATTGGTGAAGGAGGTCGATGTAGTGCATGTAGATGTGTTGCAGCCACGCCTTCCCCATTACCTTTTCGACGCTTGTGATTTTATTGACGGCAACAGTAATAGCAACGCACGACTGCAGGTCGCCAATTTCCGTGTAGTACTCCAGCAATTCCTTGAGTACGTCATCTCGCAAATGGCCCAAATCGCCCATAACAGCGCTTCCATTCATGATCATTGATGAATTACCGCGGACATTTGTCACTCCGGATGCACCGTTGCGATCACCACCGTCACGACCATTCTCGTTGGCAAGTCTTCCATGAGGATCGTACGGATATGGGTCAAATCCTTCCATAGCTTGTGGGTTGACATGGTCGAGCTGCTCGAGTAGCATGGTTGTTTCACTCGCATTGTTATTGTGGTTGTGATTCACGTGATCATACTCCTCGTTCCCAAATTCATCAACGTTCTGTCTTCCTTCATTCTGCGTTAAGTTGCCGTGGTTGCTCGGTGACATCTCGTGGGTTTGTTCGTCGAGGTCTCCATCCATCGACATACCTACTTGACTACCCCGAGGGCTGAAATCGTCTGAATTGTATTTGCTGTTCTCCACCTTACCAGCTCTTCGCCCACCGGTCTTTATCTTATTTGCATCTGCTTCTTCGTTTGCGTAAAGAACCTCTAAAATTCGCCACATTTGACTCAGATGCGCATTTCCTGTGACAAACGCAGCCAAGGCGTTGTGGGCGCACGTTTGTGCAAAGGTAACTCCGATCTTCGCCGCCACGGGATCCTTATTGTTTCCAACACCGTTTGAACCGATCGAGCCGCTTTTGCCAGTGTCAGGTCCTTCGGGATATAGCATGTAGTGCTTGGCCAGGAAGCGAAAGGTGTGTTCATCAAAACCGAACGACTCTTTCAAGTATTGGCCCTGTTCAAATTGAGCGCGCATAGCATCCACTTGCTTTCCTGCTTGAACGTATTCAGTTTCATCACCCAGAAAGATTTTCTCGAGCTGGCTGGCCTTGTTAACGTTTTGCATGGTTACAAGAGCGACCATTGCGCGGGGTACAGCCGACCCAGACATCATGGGGGTTACTGGTGATGCAGATACCAATGAACCCGACGCACTCGATACAGAAACAAAGTTTCCATCTGGTAGTATACTTGATGCACTTCCGTTGGCATTGCCCCCTGCATCATTAGAACATTCGGCTGAGATGCAGAGGCAGGACCAGCCCCTCGAGCGATCCCCCTGAGCTGACCCCAGTTGCAGCATTAAGGCTGCTACTGCCCCCAGCAGACTTAAAACTAGCTCCTGTGGTTGAGCCTCCGTTCGACAAACTCGTTAGGTTAGCACTGCTGCCCCCTGATCTGTTTAAGCCTTTGGGTGGTAGAGGCGGCTGTGATCCAGCACTGAACGACCAGGAGGTGGTGCGTCCCGACGATGGCTCCAGAGCTGAAGCAGCACCAATTTCCTTTGGACTCTCGGAGCTGCCATTAAAAGGGCTTAACGACATCGTCATTGGCCCACTTCCTGGTTTCCGATCGTCACCAGAGGGACCGAGCGATGGCGAAGAAGTCGACATTCCTGCTACAGTGAAGAGCGAAGTGCTCAGGCTAAAATGGCGATGAATCTTCAAGGATGCACACGACCGATCTGAAAAACAATAGTACACCACAAGTTATGAACAGTAATGAAGATCCGAACAAAATAAAAATCGTTGTACCGATGTAGTCGTGGGAGAAAGCAGCTTGTCCCTTGGAGTTGAGCGCGAGTGCTGTGGTAGGGAGTGACTGGTGCGGTTTGAATGAGTCGGCAAGAGAGTGAAGTTTGAGAGTGCCATCCTTGGAGCAAGCTAGCATATGCTGCCAGTAGTCATGACCTTCCCAATCCCCGGAATTTCTGGCTGACCAAAATTCGGTGACACCGGTGTGTCCATCCAAAAATACCCGACGCAATGTCTGAGTGGCCTTTCATCGACGCAACAGGAATGAACGGCCGCTTCGTGTCCCACACGTGAATGCTGTTGTCCATGAGCGACGCACTGGTTGCGATATGTGTTACGCAGGTTGGCCGCCAAGCTACACGACCGACGCTCGCTATCGTTTGGATAGTTTGTTTCGGCTGTCGAGCGTCACCCAATTCCCAAATCTTCACGTAGCGATCGCGTCCGCCAGAGGCCAGCACATTGGCATCAGTGGGGTGCCAGTCAATACTTAGCACTAAGCCCTTGTGCGCCGTAAACTTGATTTCAGGCTGCGAATTCTTGCGCATATCCCACACTTGCACGATGCCATTTTCAAAAGCGGCAGCAAACTTGTTCGGGTGGGACGGACTCGCACGCACATCGCGGACACTTTCAGACTTTGGCTGGTACGTCGACACAACCTTGCCACCTCGCTTATCCTGTACGACATTATCAATCAAGACACGGTAGTCGAAAACCGGCGTCAGTATCTTCAGTTCAAATCACCTTATGGAAGTAACCAGTACCCAAAGCTTGACAGTGCCGTCCTGCGATCCACTGATGAGCACGTTCCAGTCACTCGTATGCCAGCAAATGCGGTTCACCGCTCGTCGATGCCCATTCAGCACACGCTCTGAAAAAAATAGTCACTCACAAAACCCTTGTGCGTTGCTCACAAAAATATAAATTCTCCATACCTTGCACGTGCTTGTAGCCTTCTCGCTCCAAATTCCAGATCACAACAGCGCCGTTCGTCGCAGCCGTCGCCAATAAATAGTCCGACTCTATTTCACACAGATAAGAAAAATTGAATGCACACAAAAATGAGCATCCATCCTGCAGGAACTAAGCTTACCACCAAACAAGAACGTACGTGGGTGCCACCGGATATCATTGGTGCTAAAGTTGAGGCTCGGCTTGCCAACAACGCGCAAATTTCTCTTCTCCGTGAATCCGGAGGCCTCAAGCGCCACCACCTTGAGGACTGAAACCATGAAAATTATCAAGAAATGGCAAAAAATGACGTTAGGATCCTGCAACGGCAATTAGCGAAATCGACCCACAGCAGACCATCTCTGCCACCCACAGCGATCAAGCGGTTGTTAGGGGACGTGGAGAGCGCATTGAGAGGCCCGCTGAAGTCCATGGAGGCGCGGACACTCGCTGCTGCGCGCTGCTCCATTCTGGGTGCGAAAACTGGGATAAAAGTTTTTGGGTTTTATTGTACTAATTTTTGTATTTGTGATCAGATATGACGGGTTCTTGTCAGAGACCTCATAGCGCTCCTGCACGCGACCGACGCCAACGCAGCACATCGCGACGCAACCTGGTCCTGGAAAAGGCTACAATGGACACCCGAAGCAGCACCGCTACAACCATCACTGCCGTCCGATGGCAAAGCCGCCACCGAGTCGTCCGACTACGTCTGTGACACAACGGCAAAAGGACTGCTACGGTCACAACCAGGGTTCGGTAGTTGTGGCAATTTTGAATTAGTAGTGCTAATGCTAATACTAACGAGATCTGGAAACGGACCTTAGCATTATCATTAGTAGTTAGGCTAGAGCGTTAGTATTAGCACTACTAATAGTACTACTAATGCTCTACTAACGCTACTAACGCGCTGCTTTCCAGATACGATGCTTGCTTTCTTCCATGCCCTGGAGCTCAAGACAATTTTGGCGCAGTACCAGTTGGCGATGAACTCACTCATTGTCGGTCCATCAGCGCAGCGAGCTCGTAGCGAATGATCCTACCCAAAAGTTCTTGAAAAGCCGTTGAACAGACCCAACCAAGTGTGATCAAGTTTTACAACCGAAGGACATTTATCTTGTCTAAATTCGGCAAACCAGAGATGTACACGTCGATTTGCTGACAAAACTGCTCCCCTTTCAAGAAATGAACGTTTTTCTGTTTCTTTTTTTGCATGCTGAACTTGAGTATGCATTTTTCAAACGCCTCTTTGTTAGGGTACTAACTCCTCCAGATCACTGTCTTCACAGAAGTACCTGTGGACGCATTTGCGGCTATAGAACCTGCGTGTTTGTCGTCTTAATTTAAAAGTGAAGGAGGTACAGCAGAAAAACACTACATTTTCAATTTAACCTTTCCGAGAGAGCCACGTCCATTCAGGTGCACAGCTCGTTACTGCAAAGTGGTGCACTGGACTCTTGTAAACGCTGCACGGAGATGCACGGCCTCCCAGGAACAAGCAGTACGAAGGCAAGCTAGGGATAAGAGAAATGAGAGCGGGAGAAGGCATCAAATCACCCACCATGCGCGGCCTTTGAAGATCCTTCAATGGGTATCAGGATAGTAGTACTAATAGCACTACTAACGCTCTTTTTCGACTACTAATTTGATTAGCTCTACTAACGGCTTCACTTGAATTCATTATCATTATCATTAGTAGTATTAGTGCTATTAGCCACTACTAATACTACTAATGAGCTCACTACTACCGAGCCCTGGTCACAACGACTAGACTACAAGAGCTGTAGAGCTTCACGGTGGAGGGCGACATCTTGGACGACGGTCGATCGTGGACGAAGCTGTTCCCAAAGCTGCCGCAACTCGCTGCGTACGTGCCGCAAACCGACAAACATTTCCCGACGTTGTCAGAGACACTCGAGTTCGCCCACGTCTGCTTAGCGCAAGAACTGCACGACCATCTGTTAAAGCTCCTAGGAGACGCTGACCAGGTGCTGGCCACGCAGGAAGCCATCCCGCTGCTGTGTGAAGATTATAACTTTGCGGACGAGCCCTTTCGTTGGTGACGCAGCTGCAGCCGTACCTGATTGAGCGGAGCTACGAGTCCCCGGCGGTGGGGAACTTCAACTTCAAGAAATTCCAATTTGAAGGCTGTCTGCGATTAAGGACGCTCTGTCGCTACTGAAGTTTGATGATGACAGTTGTGAATTGGTGAGGGATATCTTGCTGCGGTGTTTCATCCAGCCCACGTCCTTTTAATCGCCGGGTGCGGTGCCGTTCTTGAGCTTTTTGTTTACATTGCACGTGCCGTTCGTGGAGGCTATGAACGAGACTACTACATGTAGAAACCAGACCCCGTACCAACGCAACGCGATCCTGGTCAAGTACGGCAGCATTTACTTCAAGGTGAGTCTTCTTTGCCATGGAAAAGGTAAATTGTGACATTTTGCGGGATTATTCTAAATTGTATTGGTACTGACAGGCTTGGGTTGAGGGCGCTTTCCGAGCGAGAATTGAAGAGGAGTGTATTCAGAGATACGTTCAGGATGCAGTCCATGCTGGCAGCACATCGTTATATAATGCTACCCACACAGTGTTGCAGCTTTTCTTTGAGAACAAGCGCCATCCTGGCGTTGAAGGGATGCTTTACCGCATTTGTAGCCCCATTCTGTGGCGTGATGTGAAGGCTTCCAACGATTTCATCCGATGCCAAGCGACTTTTAATTGTTCGACAACTTTCGGCCTCGTGACCCAGCAATGAAACGATGGACTTGACTCCCCAGAAGCAGTTCGACACATTCAAAGAACTGTTCGGTGATTCTCACTCTGTCCTCCGAGTTGCAGCCATTGAACGTATTTCTAAAGTGTTTTCTGTGTATTGGGAGCTACTTCCCGCGGAGACAATCCGATGCTTCATCGCAAAGCTGGTGGCGGATCAAGTAAACGATGCGTCCTCAAGTAGTGTCCGTGCAGCCGTATTTGAAGACATCCAATTCATCTTGGACAACCACAACTCGCTCTTCATGGTAGACCACCTTGTGTTATGTTTAATCATGTGACCTAAGCTAACACTTTACTTGTATATCGTGTGTTTTGTAGCTAGCGCCGCTTATCAATGATCGCAGCGAAAAAGTCCGCGCTGAGTTTTGTGCGTTGTGTTGTTAGTGCGTACCAAGAGCATTCGCAACTTGCATTATGACGTTGTCCCAGTGCTTTGCTGCATGGTCATGGATCGCGACAGCCATCTCGCACGCAAGCAGCTCGTGTCCCTGTTCTTAAATTCGTATTTCCCACAAGACGTGGGTGGATTTTCGCAGGTAGTTCGGTGCCTCGCTCTGATGAGAAAGACCTGAAGCGGCCATGGTTTTCTACGCGAACGTCGTAGAACACGTGTCGGTTGGATCAGTTTGAAAGTTGTCTGCACAATTGCTGAGATGCTCCGTAAACTTTGTATCTCGGCGAGTGAAGCAATCTCAGGAATCTGAGGATGATGAAGATGATGACGGCCACGATGACGATGAGTTTAGCACTGTCGGCCAGGTTGCCGTGCTAGAAGTTATCCGTAACCTGTTGAAGAGCATTCACGTGAAGGTTATGGGAGACGCTCGGTATTCTGAGTGAAAACCTTTTACGCGAGCAGCTGAACATTGAGGCACTCGAAGCGCTATTACTGGCTTACAACGAAGGCCGTCCAAACGACCAGGAAGCCTTGAGTTCGATTTGGAGAATCATCGGCTAACTTGGCGATCTGTCAGAAGGTGCCTTTCTTGAACGTCTGGTGGAGAGCCTGATGAAAATAAACGAGGATTCCAGCAAGAAGCTGCATGAGTCAATGATTGATTACATGGTTCAGTGGGATCAACTATCGTTCTTGGCATCGAAGCTGCCAAATCTCTTGATCAATGGAGTAAAAGCAAGTTTCGCCCTGGGATGACCAATTCAAAAGCATTAAAGATTGCGTTAAACCCCGCGTAGTTCTTGGCACAATCGAGTACGTTGTTCAGCTACCGTCTGTCACGTGTATCAACACAATACTGCAGCATATTGTTGAGGTACTGGAGAGGCTCATCGAGTCCATGCTCGAGTACGATGCCGACAAAGCTAAGCTAAGGAGGCATACAAGGCTAACTCGTTCGGGTTCATTCGCTTGTTGGAGGTGTACGCATAGCTCTTGGCGATGGACGAATGTGCTAGAGTAAGCGATGAGACTTCATTGCTCGTGGAGAAGTCAGCAAATCGATGAAGTAAGAAGGATAATCTGCGTGACCTGCAGCCATCAGAGATCTTCACCCCGCCAAAATCTATGAGCTCACTTTATGCTTGGCTCGCGCGACCCACGCTTGATTTTCGCAATGAAGTGGGGGCGACTAAGCAGATTACAAAGGCAAGAAGCGCCGGCGAGGCAAACACGCCAGAGGATGTTGCATCTCGATGTGACAATGGTATGCTATCTCACGGCACGTCTGAGCAGAACGAATCGGCTCTGCAAACGGCAGAATCGCTGTACAAGAACTATCCGGACGTCAACTCGGGCTGCAGATGTGTACGGTGATCGGCAATTCCATGACGCGTGCCGCCGCGTGACGACGGGCGAGATGGAGTTAACATCGTCAAGCCCATGACGACGTTCTCAATCACCTTCTACTGTACATCGTCTTTGCTGGATTCGTGGTGCCCATGGTCAGATTCCAGATTTCTTTATCTGGGTCTATTGGATCAATCCAGTTGCTTGGTGTTTGCGCTCCGTTGCTGTAAGCCAGTATCGATCACCGAAGTTCGACGTGTGCGTCTACGCCGGTGATACCTACTGCGAGGAGTACAATATGACAATAGGCGAATACTTGCTGTCCGAGTACCACATATGGATACCGTAGCATGAGTCTGGACCGGCGCGGTCTACCTCATCTTCGTGACTGTCTTCTTCGCCGCAGTCTCGAGTTGTGATTCTTGAGTACATGCGCTATGATAACTGCAGCATAGATACAGCAGACAAAATCAGTAACGTCCAAGCTGAGGAGGGCGGGCAACAACATCAACATGGGCACTCCACAACCATCTCTCAACTCGACAGCATCCGAAGAAAAATCCTGCTGACGTTGTCCTGAATCTTCACGAAGATGAAGAAAAATGTTCGTGCCCGTCACCCTCACGTTCAAGGACCCATGGTTACTCCGTGCCTTATCAAAAGCATGAGTCCATCGACTTGCTAAGGGGATCAGCGGCTTCGCACTGCCAGGAGCCATAACAGCGCTCATGGGCTCGTCCGATTCTTCACGGAACCTTCTCCATAATAGGCGAGCAAAATGGAGCGGCTACCTGACCACACTATCGCCGCTATCCGGCTCGGGTATACCCGAGAAGGTCGACACGTATCTTGGGTCATTCCCTCCGTCCTCCCTTGATGACGTACTTCTGTCCCTGCTCGCAGCCGAACTTCTCGCCCACGATGCCCAAGTGCTGGTACGTTTCTGTGTCCACAAACAGCAGCAACTTGCACACGGTCCTGCAGCCTGCAGGACCGTGTACCTGCAGGCTGCAGGTACATGTAATAATAATCCTTGGCGACCGTATTTTGGTGAATACGCATCGGAAAAATGTTCTAGGTTTGTAGCCATCTCGAGCTTCCAACTGTTCTGCTTCAAGTGCTTCAACTTGTTGCTTCTCGCACGAACTTGGCTCTCAGCTGCACGAAATGACATCGAGACGACAGGATGGAGCTGACGCATACTCTGGGTTGACTGAATCCGAACCTCGGTTCAAAAGCCGTTACCCTAGAGGGAGAAGGGCGACATGCGAAAGATCGTCTTGGAGGCTGCTGCAGACGAAAGAAAATTCGAAGTTAAGACTGCGGTCGATGGGGACTGAGTCACTTTCCCACTTGCCACGTCGTACGCACCTCAACCAGTCAAGTGTCTTAGTCTCCATGGGGATCTGTCGCAGTTCATGTGCCAACACCAGCAGTCTCGAGTACTACGACGCGTGGGGGCATCAGGTTCGTAGATTGCTACGTTAAAGTTGTCGTCGTCGTCTGTTGCTGACGATTGTCGCCAGCCTATTCGCAGGCCGTACAGACCCAGCGGTGGCCTCCGTCCTAAGGACGACACGAAGCTCTGGATGTGCGAACGCGGCTGCTGCTCCATCCGCTGGAAACTTGACTACGCTGGTATAATACATTGTGGTGAGCTCTTGTGTGCGCAATGCAACAAACTGATCGGGTATCGTCCTATCCACTATAGAGTTCCAGAACTACTTCAAGTACGTCGAGGTGTCACCGTACGTGGTGATGCAGGACAAGACCCAGCAGTGCGACTGCGTCATGTGTCGCGGGATGGCAGACGCGTCGCCTCCGCAGCGGCGGTGGAAGGACCCGTTCGCGCTCCAGAAAGACAGCAACTCGCCTACCGACGGCTCGCTGACAGACGACGAGCCCGAGAGACCGGAGAGTCCGTGACGACGAGCTCCATGGTACCTGTATTCACTAGTTATGGTAGTTCCTTAGCTCTCAATTCATCTCGGTTGCACGCATGGATGCTGTTTATCAAGATCGGGGCCTTGAGAGAAGGAGGAGATGGCTGGTGGACAGAGATGTTCGATGAGTCCTCATGAAACGTCACGCATCGAGAATTGCCGGCGATCTTGGATTTGAAGGGGCACATCTGAAGTCCGACGTCGACGTGGCCGAGGTGGTGCTCGACGTGTACGTGCCTTGTTCGACGCGACCACTTCATTGCTCGCCCGTTTGTTTGACGCTGCGGCATCGCTGCAAAAGGATCTTCATAATCTGTGGAACGGGGTCTCCGGCAGGTGCCTCGCTCTGATCATTGCACTCCTATCTCCTCCAACCATCACCAGCACAACGAAACACTCCACGAACGCGGCGAATAAATATATTGACCTCCGCGCCACCCGCCACAAGAGACGAGTTTGGTTCGTGATTTCGACGCCAACCTCCGTGTGCTCCTCATTCTCCCTTCGCTTTCTGCCATCGAAAGTCGACCTCCTGTCTTCACACTTCTCTGCCCACCGCGATCCGATATGTATATCAAAAGCCAAAAGCACACGCACAATCACCTCTCCACAGATAGACGGCTACAAGAAGTCTCCGCCGTCACTCAGACCGACACGGAACGCGCAAGCACAGCCACCTGCTCCTGCAGTCTGGTCTCCATGAGCGCATGGGCGCTTTCAGCAGCCTCCTGGTCCTTCGTGAGCTTCGCCTGCCACTTCTCGATGCCCTCGAGCTTCTGGATCACCAGTCGCTGCAACAAAATGAGGACATTCTCCGCCGCGTGCAGGTTGCGCATCCCTTCAATCGAGAGCGCGCTGTGCGGGTCGTAATGTGTTCGCGAGCGCCGAGCAAAATCCGACACGGGCTGCGGGAACTTGGGCGGCCGAACATGCGTCAGCTCCGACGCGAACGCGTCATATTTGCGGCGCGCCTCCGGCTGGATCACGTGACACGCCTGCTCGATGAGGTGGCCTGCCTCCACTGCCAGCGGATACGAGCTGAAAGCGAACTCCCGGATGCTGCCCGAGTAGTTCGGCGACACGACTGCAGCCAGCGCAACGCGTAGCAGATGCAGCGCCTTGCGGTACATCTCCTCGACTCGGTCCGCCTGTTTCTTCACGCTGGCTACGGCCTTGATCTCGCTGGAAAAGCTCGCGATGCGCGCGTGCAGATCCAGCACCGCAGGCATATCCACCGTCTGAAAGAGGTTGTTGAGGATGTCCTCCTTCTCTCTCTCCAGCATCAGCAGCTCTTCCTGCGCGTCTTCCCATCCGGAGCTCATTCGCATGGTCGGGATGGGGCCGCTGCTCTCGCTGCCACTGACGTCGCGGTTCTCGTCCAGACTGCCGAGTCCCGTGACGCTCATGCTGTAGACGCTGTTGCCTGTGTTTCCAAAGCTGCTGCGGAAGCTGTTGGTGGTAGTGTTGTTTCCTCCGTGCACGTTGCTGACGTTGACAACTGCCGTGCCGTCGCGCGTGATGGTGCCGAGCGTCGTGGCCGACATGGCCGTGCTCTGCCTCTCGAGACGCTGCAGCTCCTCGTCCACACGCACCGACTCGCTGAGCTTCTCGCAGAGTCTGGTGCGCAGCTTGGTCATCTTGGCGGCCTTGTTGAGCGTGAAGACGCGACGCAGGCCTCCGCGCTCCTGCTTCTCCATCTTGTCCAGCAGCTCCTTCTGCGCGTGGATCATCTGCGCCGAGCTCTTCTTGGCCTGGCGCAGCTCGCTCTGTACCTGGTGCGCGCCCGAGAGCTCCATCTGGGACGCGCGCACCACGCGCTCGATCTCGTGGTTCACCTGCTCGTACTTGTGCAGCAGCCGCCGGTCCAGCACCACGTCCGAGCTCAGCGTGGGCGGCAGCGACGACCGCAGGTGGTTGTCCGTCTCGGCGCGTCGACGGCCATGGCCGGTACTGGCGCTGGCGGAGGCTGCGCGCCCCGACATGGACGTGTGGAAGTCCACGGACTTGCTGCTACTGGGAGCCTGGCTGCGGGCTGGCGTGGAGACTTGGTTGCTGACGTTGGAGAGACGCGAAGAGGAGGAGGGCGCCGCCTTGGACAGGACGCTGCTGCCTCCACCTGCTTCGGCGTCTTCGCTCGCTTCGGGCCGCGTGCCCATTGCCGCAGGAGGAGGAAAGCGACTACTGGCTCGAATGCGAAGTACAGGAGACTGCGGCGCTCGCAGGACGACGTGGCGTGCGCGCTCCTTCGTTTGGAAAATGGCGACCTGGACGGGCTCGAGTGTGCAAAAACCTCCCCGAGGTGACTCGCTCTTTTCGGCTCGCTGCGTTTTCACTTGCGTTCAGTAAGAAACGGTAGGGGTAGGGGTGGAGACGACAAGCTGGAAGTTAAGGCAACTCCTTATTGTGTGCTCGCTCACCAAGCGGACGGCGGTCTCCGCTGCTGTCGTTGACGTCCAACAGGTCGAACGAACGACGAGAGTTATTATGTAGTTCACGACTGAGGATGAATTTCATCATCAAGTAGCGGAGGCGAAGGTCTTGCTTGTATGGATTCCACTTTGGTTTAACATGAGATTACGGCGTTTTCAACTGCCAAGACGAGTGCTTTGCTTGCAGTGCCAACTCAGCTTCTCAGCCCTGGAAATCCTACATCTTAGCCTGCTGGCAGTGCCGCCTACGCGGTTTCGCCTCAGACGGAGAGCGAAGTGGTCAGTCTTCTCAACTCGGTGGGACAGTAGTTCGCGCGGTTCAGCATGGGACAGCGATTGCTGTCAGCCTGCCAGCGAGCACTGCCGACACAATGACCTTATTCAGTGAACCCATGCTCACTCACTTTCGCCAGGCGTATTATAGCTCAGCCCGGACAAAACATTTTTTGTCTGCCGAGACACTCCAGTGGCATCCACAAAAGCAACACGCACCTTACTGGTAAGGCGTTTTCCTGGCAATAGACGCAATGCCTACATGTACCGGTACTGGAAGTTCCAGTCTGGAACGAAGCAATGAAGGCGTTCACTATTATAAACTCCCGGATACCTGCTGAGAGGTTGCAAGTCCACCGAGCGCAAAAAATGTCACTGCATGAACCAGTCAGTATCCAGGGCTCCCGATTATGGCATTTTTATTTATGAGGAGCCTCTAATAAATTATGTTATTGTCTTCCTGGTTGGCAGAAATAAATATATTTATGGCTTCATAAGAAATTATTAAAAAGACCATGCCATAATCGGGGGCCCTGCCAGTATCCATTATTAATACACCGTTCACTCTAATTAGTCGTGCTTCGAATATAGTCATGCTTCTGTACTTTTTCCCGAAGAGTTCAAAAGAGCACAAAGACAGTGGATTTGAGCAGATCTCGTCGAGGCGAAGCCAATCATCATCTTACTTTCAATAAAAAGTTAATATTGTTGTCACAAGATCAATTCAAAAGTTCGAATTTCTCCGATAAAAATCGTACACCATAATTAGTCAGGGTCAGACTAATTAGAGTGAACGGTGTACATGTATTAATAGCTGTACTTTTGGTAGGAATTTGTGTACTTGTATTTTGCACTATCCGGATAAACTGACATGAATCAGTACCGTCATATTTCAGCCTTAATTTCATCCAATACCCTTCCACTTTTTCTTCGAGCACGCTGCGACTGCTGCATCTTGACGGCAAAGACCAGGACGCGGCCACCTTCTCGGCCAAGAAGAAGCCGCTTCGACGGACATGGACCTGACCTTCGGGCCCTCCGCCATTTGTAGTGACGCGGGGCGCGTCATCAGTGGTTGATCGTCATCTGCTTGACGGTCGCTCCGAAATGTCGGTGCCATTGCAGTGTTTGCAGTGGTGCTGCACTTCGTAGTAGCTAGATGTAAATCAATAAAGAAAGTAAACGCATAGATAGCGAGCAAAGCCTCGACAGGAACGCAGTGCTTCCGGCGGGCTGCTTCTCGCTCCTGAAGTGTGTTCAATACACTGCAGATTCTGTAGTGAGGAGCAGGAGCAGTCACGTCAGGAGCACCACGTTCCACAACGACGTATTTCGCAGATACAAACGCTAAAAAGTTCAATACAGCAACATAGTCGAAGGGATAGCTCACGATCGCGGCTGTCTGTGCCCAACAGTGTCAGTCTGCATGTCTTGCCTAGTCTGCATGTGTTGCACTCATCAGCATATTGAGCGGCACACGATTGTGCACGTAGTGCCATGACGTCGAGAAAATATGACGATTGGCGTTACCGCCCTGAAAAACACACTGCAGCACACTTGCACGAGACGGTGCGATGGTGCAGCATCAGGGCGGTCGAATGCAATTGTCCAGCATGCAGAAGTTCTGCAATGCTAATTCTGCCGGCCGCAACCATGCTAATTTGGCCAGCAGCAGCGATGCCAATATAATTATGCCGCAACATGAAATGACAGCGAAAACTGCATTCAATGTCAACAATGACACGCGCTGTGACTGCGCTCAAGCCGCCTGACAGGAGCGCCATATTATCACCTACTGCCTCAAACAGCACAGAGAACGTAGCCGCGCCTCTTTATACAGAGCGTGAACGCACCGATAAGAAGATGAAGAAGAAGAACAACCCGTTCAGCGCTAAACGATCGCTCAAGGCGCGTTATAGGCAGTTGAAGAAGCCGGTTAGAGACTCCGCCGCTATATATAACTCCAAGTCAATGAAAACTACCAACATGAAGGACATCAAGCTCGACGTCTTCGAGGCACAATTTCAACCAATTTATACAGGGGTTGATCTTGACGCAGGCAATATACACAAACCTATTGACGTGACAGGCGACGATGATGAGGAACTTACTACTGTTCAAGACATGGAACCTGCTCAAGACGCACTAAGACCGGATAGCTTTTGCAGCCACTGGCCGGACGGGTCCCATAAAGTCTCGGCGAGCGAATAACCGGAAAAGTTGAAATTTCCGGACTTCGGAGACCTGGATCCGTGTGGCTGTTCCATGGACTGCTTTCGAGATACATGCAGCAATGCAAATATGGGCGTTTACTGTACCCCCAGTAATTGTGCACGTTCTGGGCGCTGCTCGAACAGCGTATACGAGTTTCGAGATCTGGAACTTGTCAGGACCAAGTTCGGGTGGGGGTCCGATCAACAAGCTTTGTCCCTGTGTGTTGTGTGATCGGTGAGTACACTGGAATTTATACCACACACGACTACGATAAGGACCTGTACGTGATAAGCGAGTATTAATTAAAGTTGCAGACAGGGGCGTCAAGGAAAAGGTATATATCGATGCAAAAGAGTGTGGAGGGCGAACTCGTTTTGTCAACCACTCTCGTGCACCAAACTGCATATTTGCTGAAGCACGCTATCGGAAATTCACGAAAGTGCTTGTCGTCGTCATTAAGCCGATTCTGGCCGGTGCCGGTGTTACCATCAGCTATGGTTATGAGCTTTGGTTCACATGTTCATGTGGACACCCAAAATGCAAGACCAAAACCGCGTCGGAAAATAAGGTTATTAACCTGCTTTACTGGCTAATAAATTCAAAATTTAAATTTCACCAGCCAATCAAATCACAGGATCTTACCTCAAGCTACATATTTATGCCAATTCGGCGTAATTATCAAAATTCGTCGTAATGACGCCGCCGACTGCTATCCATACATGTGTCTATATCAAATCGACAAGAACTTAGCCGACAGCAAAATCTCTTCTACTGGGGCCCCCACACGACATATTTATAACGAGAATGCGTGCTCACAACGCAGTGTGGCTGTTCGCATGGCCGTTCGGTAATATATACGCGAAAGACTACACGGAGAGACGCGAACGCATGCCTGATCAAGCAAGATTGAAGATGGACGGCAAATGGTTGCGTGGAAGAGGTGGGGTCCGTCTGCATAAAACATGGTTAAGCTTAACCAACGAAGAACGTACTAGCCGCATGCAGCAGTGTCCTGATTCATCGTTCCCGTCGGAAACGACCGGAATACTGGATGAGCAGTGTAAACCCAGCCGAAAGGCGGTCTCACGAATTCAGTCGTGTGACTGTATGGCGTCCAACGAAGCGCGTACCGAGCCACCTTCAACAACAACGGATGCAGAGCGTTCAGCTAAGGTGGCACCAAGAACAGCTGAAGATTTAGAACTGCAGGACTGTCTTGCTCGCCTCCGCAAGGCGCGCTCAATGTATCACAAGACGGGTACAGCGGAAGAACTTCTACGTTAGCAGACAGCTTACACCCAAGGTGACATGTCGTCGCTGCTAGACACTGTCGTATCCACGATCCATCATGCCGTTTTACAAGCGCGGTCTTCAGATCGTGCGAAGAGAAGTGAACAGGCGTAAACGGCTGTAGCCAACCGCGTGACGGACATTGTTGCTGGAACTCTCGGAATTACCCAGTTTGAGCTCGAAGCTGTGTCAGCTGAAGAGAGGCCAAGTCCAAAAGTAGCAGCTGCCAGGATCGCAAAGGCGGAGCTCCATTACAGGGACGCAGCTGAAGCCGTTTATAAAGTATGGGCTACAAGCAATCAAGAAGGCGACTCCGACGCACCGATCCTAGGAGAGAAGAATAAATTCTTTGGCAAACCACCAGGTATACCACCCCGAAGCAACTACTTGGACGATGTTTAGACAACAAGAAAAAGAAAGTCGGTGAACGTAAGGGAAGATAAGAGCGGGTTGAATTTAAAGAACTACTACTTACCTTCCTATAATTTGTTTTGGAGATGAGACTCGTCGAGACAGAATTAGATGTCTTCGCTGGCTCAATTGAGAAGATATCCGGTATACGGAGCGAAAGCCAAGTCCGATAAGAATACAGAAATGTACCTCTTACCTTTAATTCGTTGTATTGGCGATGAGACTCTTCGAGAAAGAGTTTGCAGAACTCGTTTGATTGATCTATGATATATCCGGTATACAGAGCGAAAGCCAAGACCGAGATGAATACAGAAATGTACCTCTTACCTTTTTATTCGTTGTATTGCCGATGAGACTCTTCGAGAAAGAGTTTGCAGAACTCGTTTGGTTGATCTATGAGATATCCGGTATACGGAGCGAAAGCTAAGACCGATATGAGTGCAGAAATGTACCACTTACCTTTTGATTCGCTGTATTGGCGATGAGACTCGTCGAGAAAGACTTATTGCAGTGAGAGCACGGGTCCGTTCAGTCGAGGGCGGCCAGCAGCGGTTTTTACCACGAGTAATTCGACGATTGGCCACCATGCGCTTTCAGTTGGGTCCGACATAGTTCCGTTGGCTGAATGCGTACAGCAAATGGACGCACTCGCCAAACTTCTGGTGGTATCTGCATGGTCACCACGCGAGGGTAATGTCAACCTCCCATCCGGCTGGCGGTTGTCCTTGTACTTCCATCCGAGCGTAGTTACTCCCCATCTGAGCCGTGATTGCCAAATACTCTTCTGTGCGCTTCCGGGACTCCACGTACACTCGAGGGTGGAGCCGAAAACACATTTACAATGGATCCACGCTGTAAATCCACCAAACATGAGGGCGCTGTGTAGTGGTAGTTCACCTCGAAGATAAGGTTGTCGCGTGACATTTGAAGAGCTCGTCGCACTAGACAAGCCGTCGCTTTGGTCTTCGGATGAAACGGCCGGGGGCTCGCTGATTCGTCTGAGCAACAGGCACTGAGTAGTCGTAGAGGTAGACCTAGCTTGGTCCGTGTATGCAGTGTGTAGTCACGCTTGATCACTTTGTTGTACTGTTCGCACGGATTGTTGGTAGTTGTGTATCCGCTGGGAGTGTGGAAATTTGCCAATGTGCGTACCTCCCAGTCAGCCATTGCTTCTCAAAATTGGAAGCAAAACTCTGCGTACGCGGGTCACTTTTCCAGCAAGCGAGAACTCTGTCACGATACCACTGAAACTCATTCTCACTGGAGCTGAAATGCATGTCGTAAATATCTCGCAACACAACGCTTCAGCATTCTGGCGAAATCTTCACCTGGGCGTTGTGCAGCACGTGGAAGAAGCACATCAGGTAACGGTAGCTTGAGTCGCAGGCAATTACCATCGTGAAAGCGCTGTATTGAGCGTCTTCGGCGTCGCCCATGACAAACGTCAGCTGCAACAGCTTTGATGCCACGGTAGCGTAGACGCGACGAAGCGACGCAAGAACTGTGGCGTAAAAGTCTGTCAGTCGCTGAGAAACCACGAATACCGCGACCAAATGGAAACTTCTCACACAATCCGAAATCCCCACAACAAAGACGGGATACTCGACTTGGCTGAGTTTGAATGTTGCGTCCATGGGCAGCACAAACGATTCGGGAGGCCGATCTAAGCGCTTCAGTAACTGCTTTGTCGAGATTCGAAAAAGGTTTTTCGTTGCTTCCATCGCCAACGTAAGGGTTGCCATCGCTGTCAAGAGACCATGTAAATGTGAAAGGCTTCGAGTCTTCTTCGTACCCAGTAAAAATGTGATCGCGAACATATGCGGCAATATCATCGTAGACATCGTTGTTGCCGAGGTTTTTGCGAGCGTGGTAGTTGACACAATTCTGCATAGCTCGTAGTGATGGCGTCTCGTCAGAGGAAAGGTCGAACTGGTGGCGCATCAGATTTTTAATGCGCTTGGGCTTCAAACTGTTCTGTAAGTGGCTTGCAGAATTCCTTTTGACGGCCTGACATCGATGCTCGCTTCGGAGACGACACGGCGGTCTGGTGCTTGCCATGCTCGAAGAGGGGCGCGACATTATGCTTTAGGCACGATAGCAGCTTTCCGCGCCACGGACAGTCAATGTAGGGTACTGCTCGCGCACACACAGTGGACTTGCACGCAAAAACTGGTACTTCATCAGATGCGGGTACGGGTCCGTACACACAACACACGTCATGGGTTGGCATTTCGTGATTTTGTGCGACTTCAGCTTCTCAATTTCAATGACAACAGCTTGCAGAGGAAGGGAGGATGCCAACTCGGACCAGTCGATGCGTTTAGGCATCTTCCAAGAGGCGTTGGTGGCGAATGTTGATTGGAAGGTCTGGGTCCTTTGGAATCTAGGTTGTTTGGAAGGTCTGCGTTGCTGGGGTGAATGCGTTTGTGAATCAATCGAGTTGGCTCAAAGGCATTGCGGGCGCTGGCTGCACTATTATTGCTGCACCTGGCTGCAATGGCTGCACTACTATTGCTGCAGGTGGCTGCAATGGCTGCACTTCGATTGCTGCACGTGGCTCAATCAACGTGCACGCTACTATTGGAGGAAATCGATACTGTCGACAGGCGTTTCATTGGATAAAAGCTGATTGGCACAATCATCGACATCTGCTGTGCATCGTGTTCGATTATTGTGTACGAGCAGTGCGAATGACGACAACACATACCTTAAATGTGTTTTTCATACCATTTTAAAAAACATAAAGATGGTGCTATTCTGCTCTTTTTCGTGATTTTAACCCTTTGTTGCCGACTGGACCAAAACGTGGCATAATGCATCGTTTACTAAAATAGTCCAATCAAATATTATGATTTCAATATTGACCAATAATATGTCTACCGAAAAATTGACCAAAACGCTGCATTATGCAACGTTTTACAAATATCACTCAAAATATTTTCTGGTTATTTCAGAAAACTTAGAATATAGCCACCGAAAAGTATTAGCAAAACGAGGCATTATACATCGTTTCGCAATTTTATGTAACATATTATCAAAAGAAAATGTATGGGCAACAAAAGGGTTAATACGTTCTCCATGACGTCGTGTGTGCAGCATCAGGCGCAGGATATTCTGTAGGATAGGCAGCAGCCTTGAAGTCAGAATCAGCATCTTGGGAGCAGGCCGGTTGTCGGGCTCAGGATGCTGGCGTCCAGTGTGTGCACGTCAACCAGATTATCGATATGACCAGTCATATTTCTTGTCGTACCGCTGTCGACGATCCATTCCCGCTTGCTATTGACCGCCGTGTCCTCCACTGAGAACGCTATACTGGCTGCTTCTATCTTCGAGGTCGACGGTGCCGAGTCACCGGTACACGTCCGGGCAAAGTGTCCCAGCTGATTACAATTGAAGCACATAGCTTTCGACATGCCACGCTTCTTCTTTAACTTGGCGTTGCCTTTGCCACCCTTCTGCTCCGCGTTGAAGGCAGCGGCAGTCTTGGCACTACCCGTAGCGTCACTGGTCGATCGGCGACCCTTTTGCTGTTTGCGTCGGATCGCCTCTGCTTGGCATCGTTGCAGCATGGCCTCAAATGTCACGCATGATTCGAGGACTCCCACAAAGCCGCTCAAGACAGGCCCTAGAATATACATGAAAGGTTTCCTCTTCGCTTTATCGGAGACAACCACGTGCTGCTCTTGCAGCTCGTCCAGGACACGTCTTTTCGTCTTGATGTGGTCAGCCATAGAGTCATCTTCATCGAGATAGAGCCCCATGTACTCGCACTTGTCCAACGGGCCCCGATGCTCGCACTACACTTCACGTTGTACGTCAGGCGCAGGTAGCGAAGCATTCAAAGCGGGTGCTCCATTAGGTAACCTCAGCCGCGATCTTTTCGTTTAGTCCCGCCAGGATGATCGAAGAAGCCATCTTCTGCTTTATCATACGGTCGTTGAGCAGTGTCGGCGACGTCGCAGTCGGCGGTGTCGTTCCAACGGTAGCCGCTGTCGATGCGGCAGCATTCCTCTCGCCCGTCAGGTCGGCTTTGGTTGGAGTCGGCTCGTTCACAGCGACCCAGAGCTCTTTATCTCCAACTCTAGCTTTACTTGCGTGTCCCATTCCGGAAACCCAGTTCCGGTGAGCTGCTTGAGCTTGGTCGTGAAGGCGTGACCGTAGTTGAAGACATCATAACCTATTAGAAGGAGTTTTTGGTGCTGAGGAAGCTGGCGAAGACGGACGCGAGGCCGACAGCGGTGGGGTGCTGGAGACTTGAGGAGTAGATGGAAAGTTGGAAAGTGATTGATGTGGGTAAATCATAAGAACAAAACGAACTACAGCCTGCCTGTTACTGCTGCCCTGTAATTCTCATACATGAAGCCCCGACACACACGATGCATGTCCGTGGTGCCCCATCATTGGATGTCGTGCTGTCGGCAACTTGATTTTACAAGATGGCCCGAGGTGGTGCCTGACTTCAACTTGCACGGTCTGTACCGGTAATGTATCTTCGTCGACAATGCGCCTGAGCTATTGCCATTGTGGTCAGCTCCGTTGGTCGTTCGTCCTTGAGCACCCAGCAGATACTACGCTGAGAACGAATGCCGTCTTCCCCCTTGCAGGGCAGTGGGAGGCGGAATTTGGGTCGTCTGCAGGTCGTGGAAGGTCGCACAGGTTGCGCATGTGCATCTCGTCCGCCAAGTTGACGGTCGCGTAGATGCCCAGCCGCCACGCGCACTCTTTCGGCAAAATGCGAAGTGGCGCTATGAAGTGTTGTAGTGAAGTAACTTTTTATTCGAAAGCCATGTTGGGTGGGTGGGTTTAGAACAAAGGTTTAATCCAAATAACCCAAGATTCGAGAGCATTAAAAATCCAAAAATCCACAAAACTATTCCGCTCATGACGCCGCCTCCGCGCCGCCAGCAGCGCGCAGACGCCGACTACGTGCCAGCGCACCTTCGGCACTTCGTGTTCCACTCACAGGACGACTTCTACGTGTCGCGCCACTTCGACCCGCTGCTGCTGAGCCACCTCATGTACGAGGGCTTCCTGCCCATCGCCTCGGACTTCCAGGACCGCTGCTTCCTGTTGCCCAAGCTGCACCGCCAACGCTGCGTGCTGCTGCTCAAGCCAACGCCCGAGCACACTCCAAAAAGCGTCCGGAAGAAGGCCAAGAAATTTAAATTCGTACTTAACCGAGACTTTGGTGCCGTCGTTGCGGGTTGCCACGAGAAGCACGGCATCCCGTGGCTGTATCCGCCCATTGTCCAGAGCTTCAAGACGCTGTTTGAGGCTGGAAGTGACGGCGTGGAGCTCTATCCTGGCAAGAAAGTTCAGTTCTACACGGTGGAAATGTATGACATGGCGACAGACACATTGGTGGCCGGGGAACTCGGCTATACGGTGGGCAGCGTCTACACGAGCTTGACGGGCTTCAGCAAAGCTAGTGGAGCAGGCACTGTGCAGCTTCATGCTCTGAGCAAGTTTTTGTATCTGGCAGGGTTCAAAATGTGGGATCTAGGCATGTCCATGGACTACAAGATGAGTCTCGGGGCGAAGGATTTGGAGCGGGATGACTTTCTCGAGCAGCTGTACAAGTGGCGTCCTCGTGAAGTACTGATGCAGCTGGATGAGAGCAAGAAAGAGGGAGACGTTCGTGTGGGTGTGTCTGCTAAGGCGTTGTTTGACAACACGAGATTGCCGACAGGGACTCTGGGCGAGGAGGTAGAAGTGAGTGAAAAGGCTGAGGGAGGCAAGAACGAGAAGGACGGTGACAAGAAGAAGGATGCTAAAGAGCACGCAAATATCAACGAAGAAGACGCGGCGAAGGAAAAGCGTGAAGCTGGCGCGAAACGAAAACTCTCGTTAAATGAGGAGCAACAGCGAGAGGAGAAGAAGGGTAGGTCCGAAGCGGGTGCATCGCCAACATCAGAAGCAGATGCACAGATCAAAGAGAAAGGGGTAGCAGACTCCCTCAGCTCCAGCACGGGTTAAGCGGGAGCTGTGAGTCTTGCTGAGAAGCTTTTCTGTGTACGATACTGCATGCAGTCTTACGTTAGTTCGGCGGAGATTGCACCCCCAAAAGACCGCGAGACGAGCGACGGATTTCACAACGGTGTATTTGCTTTTCTTCATTCCATTTGAGTCGGAGGGGATCGTTTTGTACATTGTGGGGCAGGGTCGATGTGGTATGCTGCGATTTGTAGGCATATCCACCCACGCACCTGCCACACACAGCTTTTCTCGCCTGAGTGTAGTTCCAAACTTGATGGTGATGCGCATTTGAGGCGGATACCGGATTGAGTTGCATCATGACGACCCGGTTATAGGAAACCTGCTTCCGATAAACTGTTCACAAACAGAATGCTTTCTTGCGTATTTGCGTTGCGGGCTAGCTGGTACAACACAGAGCTGTCCTTTCGGATTCTGCACAAAGGTTTCACAACAACATCAGTACAATCCGAGTTGCAAGGCAAGATGGAGAAAAACGTACGTGTCAATCCGGTGTCGAATGTGAACCTGCGCCTTCCGGTCATGCCGCAAAATCCACGGCCTTTCCTCGTAACAGTACCGGCATTATTCGACGCACCACTGGTGCCAGTGCCATTCGCACCAGCCCCAGTGGAGCAAGGAGGCACGTAAGCAAAATTCTGACGGTCCAACGCCTCGTTAATGACGCGGTAGATCCGTCGAAACTTCTGCCAGTTCACGAGTCCGTCCTCCATGGACTTCATCGCTTCCTCATACGTGAACAAGTCCTTCACTAAAATGAACCAGCAAGCAAGCCGCGGCTGGCCTTCAGCTAGTGCAAAAGCTTGGCGATAACTGCGATAATTGTCGTCAGGCGAGCACACCTGCTGAAGGCACTGATATTTTTCATGTGCTGCAGCACTGACCAGGCTCCATGTAGTGTTGAGTTGTCGGATGCACGGTGCTGAAAGTCCAGTAGTGATCTCAAACAGCGTGTTGAAGTTGTTCATCTGGTAACAGTTGTCGGCTGCATCGATGAAAAGTGTAATCATCTTGGCACGCTCCACGGCCTGCAACTGGGGGTGCAATATTTCACTCGAAACCCACTCGGCCGTAGCATCGAATAGTTCAATCAAGGCCATCACATGCGGTGCTTCGCGATGCTTGTTCTCGCGTGTCCAAGCCTTGTTAGTTAGCTCACGCGGATTTAGCTTCGAGAAATATTGATCTGCCTCCATAAGTGAGAGCTGATCAGCCAGCTCTTGCGCTAACAACCCCGACAAAGGCTCCACGTTGTCATAACTGATGCGCGCGCTCTTGCGCGATGCTGCTGTTAGTCGTGCGCGTTGCAAAGTGTCCTGGATAATCTCGTCAAAGCCGCCGGCACCGTTGCCACCGTTGGCATTCGCTTTAATCGCAGCCTCCGCACTACCAGTGGTAATCCCTCGAGCGATCTTGGCGCCACCGCAGCGGCGCTGGGTATAACAATGCCCTGCTGCTGGGCTCCATTGCGCAGCATCCGGTCTCTCGTCGCTGCTGCTGCTACCGCTTGATCGTCAGCCCCTGCCGGAATTGATCGACTACGAAGCTGGAAAATGTCACCACTAGAGTTTTTAGTGCGGAGCTTCACCATAGATCTCTCGCGTTTTGGGTCCGACGACGACCGTGCCAATGCAAGTTTCGTTGCAGCTTCTGAACGCATTCGCGAGTGTGATGCTCCACGATCACTCAGCTGGTGCGCCATTGCCAGAGCCGCCGCGCTCTGGGGAGGCTGGATTACGTCAGCATTTCCCTCGCGAATGGCCGGTCTGGTAGCGCTGATGCGGAAGACGAAGTCACCAAAGTGGGAGGTGGAGGCACTTTCACGGGTCCTCTCTGGGATTGAGTTTTTGCTTGGGCCTGGGCTTGTTGCTGAGATTGTTGCTTCTGCGCCGACAATACCTGAACGACTGTCAGCATGAGGTTCTCAGCATGTCGCCGAATAGAGGGGATCGGTGATGTGTTCTGAATTTCATTCAGAAACGCCATCAGTTTTTTCTGAGCCTTGCGATCGTTAGCTAGATCCTGATTGATAAAGCCACTTTCTTTGATCCAGAACTTGAGGACGCTTAGCAGTCGCATGATGGAGACGTTGGCCTCCATCCCTGTGTTGATATCGGATCGTGCTGTGGAGATGGACGTTAAATTTGAAGAGCGCTGTTCGTTCTCTTCCTCCAGTGTGATTTGGTCAAGTAACCGCTGAGTTTCTTCAATCGTATCCGCATCAACACCACCACAAAGCGACAGCACAGCTGTGTAGCGCTTCAGCAGCTTCTTGATAAAATCGTACGGCGAGCAGAAAGATCGAAACGTCAGCAGGAATACATCACGGAACTCAGTGTCATACTGGTGAGCATCCGTGAGACGTGCTATGAGTTTACCCAGTGATGCATGAGAAATCTCCCGTTTGCCGCCCATGCCCCGTTCTGGGGTCTCATAGCGGATACGAACAGGTCGAGGCTTCGGAGTGGCACCATCACCACCTTCTGCATCGTCATCGTCGGGCAGCGGCACTTTTCGTGCCAGTGACCGGGGCGTCGTAACACCCTGCGCGTCCGAAGACAACGACAACGGAGGTGGTGGAGGAGGCAATCCACCACTAGCTCCTGGGGACGCTGCCTGTCTTGACCCGCGAGAAGTGCTCCGAGCTCGAGTCCTCTGATCCTGTAACGGCGAGTCACTCCCGCGTCTTCGATTCGTTGCGGCTACCTGGCCTGGCGGGGTGGGCTCTCCATAAGTTGGCGACTGCGGTGGTTGCTGTACAGCCGGCGCGACGAGGTCGTTTCCCTTCCATTTCGTTCATCATCGGTCCCGCTCGAGTTTCCTGAAATCGATCTTTGCAGCCGCAGTTGCCACTTCTCCAAGCTGCGCGTGGCACCTCCAGGACTGTCCGTTGTTGGGCTTCTCCCTGCAATCCTGGGACTACTGGTAACTCCAGGTTTCCCAACACTACGCGACGGCTGTCTCGCCGGGGACGAAGGCACGGGCATCGGTCCGGACGAAGTTCGTCGAGCACTGCTGCTGTTCGCGGGCGCTGTAGCTCGTCGTTTCACGACCATCCTCGAAGGTTTCATGGTCACCTGCTGTCTCTCCGTCTCCTCTTTGTCACTGCCCTGTCCACCTGACGACGACGACGAATACTGTTCTGGTGAGGCTGGTGGCGACTCTACCACCGCCGTCGGGTCCTTCTTGTTGCAATGCGTCTCAGCCAACACCTTGGACGCGAACTTCTCCGGCCCAATGTCTCCAGTACCTGGCTCAGTAACTGATGGTGCGTCTCTTGTACGTTGGCGTCTATGTGTGTGGTGGCCATGTGGAGAGGACTCTCCGCGTCGTCGCGCGCTCTTGGCGTCTTCGTCCAGTTGGTTGTGGTGCGTGTGTCTCCTCACCCGTCTCACGGTGGAGGACGCAACGTCCACCGACGAGGCTGTGGACAGCGTCGAGGAGGACGTGGCTGTCACGCGGTCGTCCCCACGTACTTGCGGCCGCGTTGACGTCGAGCGGCGGACGAAGACGAGGCGGAGCTCAGGACGCTGGTGCTGCTGGCGCTGGCGCTGCTGCTGCTGGTGCTGGACGACGGCAAAGGTTGCGAGCCACGAGCAGCGGACGCGTCGAGGCGGCCGCGCGGTCGTGCGCCATGGCTCAAGAGGCTCTGGGGATGGTCCGATAGTCGGCCTTGCACTGAAGAGAGTCGGAGGAAGGCTGAGCAGAGACCAGCGAACTGCGATTGGATGAAATTACAGTGAGAGTTTCGACCAATTGACGAGCGGAGACGATCCGATGAAAGGCAACTTTTTGGTGAAAGGCAACTTGACATTTGACAAGAAATGTTGAGTTGGGAACGTTGTATCGTCCACTTCAACATTCAACGAGCGTGTGGTCGAAAGAGTACCGGCCCCATCTCTGCTGAGATTGGGGTCTTTAGTGATTGCCACCCGACCGCTGCTGCTGCTGTAGCAGGTTGATGGCGAACACTGCAGCTGGCTCCGGTAGAAGGCGAGGCAGCAGCGGCTCCATTTTCGTGATTTTCAGGTCTCGCTGGACGTCATACATAACGTTACAGATTAACAGCACGTCAGACTCTCGCTCATTGTTGCCGCTACGCAGCGTGAGTAACAGCACCTCACCGTGAGCTGCACTTGCTTGGCGTTGCGCTTTGGCGCCGGACGTTGAAAAGAAAAGGACATGCGTAGTCCGACCAAGAGCTCTTCCAGCAGCTGAGGCAGGCTCGGGTGCTTGGGAAGAAGCTCGCTCTTCATCCGCGAGGCTGGCACGCCGAGGAGGTTCTCCGCTGCCTCGTTGAACAGCATGACATCTGCTATGGTCGATCCGTGCATGACTTTGAGCTGCCACCAACAAGGTGACCAAGTGCCTCAGAAATGATGAAATGGTAAAACTACGCACCTTCAGGCGATACTTGAATTGCAACTGGTCGAGACGACAGGTAGTGCCGCAAGACGAGCATTGTACTGGCAACGGCTCAGTGCCTGCGCCTCTGTCGTTGGTCAACTGCGAATTCATCGAAGTGAAGCATTTCGGGCAGGCCGCGTAGCTGCACCGCAACAACTTTAGTACCAGTCCACCCCAAGGCATGCACGTAGAACTCTACGTCATATCGTGGAACGACGCCTTCTCGATCACTGCACTGGACACGAACTCCATCGCTTCAACTTCGCAAATGTGTGGAAGCCGCACCACGACCCTGTATTACCGCATACTATGCCGAGATATAGGCAAAATATGCTGCGCTGGACAAGGTCTCCGCTAGGCCGGTCGTCATTCTCCTCGCTGCAGGCGCTCTCTCCATCGCAAGTGAGGATTGGGGCCAATTGGGAGGCATCCGTGACTTCCGAATTGGTGAACGGACTGCTCACCGATGGCTACTACGTGGTGCAAAATGCCTTCCCGGCGAGATATCTCTGCCACCTTCGCGACGAAATGAAGCTGCTTCGAACCAGCGGTCAACTGTACCCGAACTCGACCCACATTTTGCTAAACGATGCACCGACGACCAAGACTCTGCTGTTGGAGAAGCACGATATACTGGAGACGGAGTTGGCCCTGGATGCGGTTCGAGACCAAACATCTGTGCCGTTCCTGAGAGACTTTTTCGAGCAGCAAGTGGTGTTCGGTCCACTGCTTCAAGCGATGCCGACCTGGATGGGGCTTGCAGGACACATGGTCAAGGTGCAGCACAGTGCTGGGCGAGGGGCCTGCTTCCCGATGCACTTTGATACCTACGGAGACGACGGCAAGTGCATTACCGCGGTGCTTTACTTGAATGAGGAGTGGAGTCAGGGAGATGGAGGTGAAATCGTGCTGTACCCGTTCCCGAAATCGCGTGTCGTGGTTCAGCCACGATTCGGCGAGATGGTGCTCTTTTCATCGCAACAAATGCTGCACCGCGTGATGCCGTCGATCAAGCCGAGGTATGCGCTTACGACATGGATGTACCATTCACCGCCGCCTACCGCGAAAGCTTCAAGGTCCTCCTTTTATCGGAAAATGAGGGTGTTGCGGAGCAAGCATTTGACGTGGAGAACGCACCGTTCAGAGCTATGATTGTCAAAATCCTGCGCTCTCCATTCCGTAGGCACCTCGTGAAACTGGCGTACGAGGAGGAGTGGGCGCGGTCGCTACGTGAATCCCATTTGCAAACTGAAGCGTTCGAACACTACATGACTACACAAGAGCAAGAGCTGGAAGTGATTGAGGTTGCCACGAACAAGATGCTCGATAATTTTCGAGCCAAGGACGGTGGTGCGAACAGCAGCCTGCCAAAAAGTAGGGAGGAGTTGTTGCAACAGGTTCAAGACAATGTGAACCGCGAGCTTATCGAAAACATTCAGCTGCAATGGTTTTAAAATGAAGCCACAGTCATGTCTGAGCCATTGGTGACCGACGACACAATTAAACACTTTACTGAGTGCACCCACGACAGTAGCTTCCAACTCTTAGCCTTCTCACCCAGGACGAAGAACTTATCCGTGAGATTCGACACCACGCAGGCATGGTTCGGCACAATAACAAGGCGTTGGCCGATGGCTGGCGAAGGAATACCCTCGTGCTTCTTCAGCCAGCCATGTTCTTCCGACAGGCTCGTCACTTCGAAGCAGATCAGCTCTTTACCGTCGTCGAGCAGCGTTTTGTTCTGAGTGGGCTCGTTCACAACGCGGTCGAAGTCCTTTCGTAGAAGGCGAGACCGTAGCATGTCGAGCCGAAATCTCCAGCCGATCGTGCTCCGTCCGAGCTAAACACCTTCGATCCCGCATCGACGATGAAGTTGTACTTGTTTGAGCTCACAACCGTGGCAAGAACAGTCAGTACGACGTTTTGCATGGTAAATAGACCCATGCGCACAGGAGTGCGATCAAGGAACACGTAGTTTCCGGGACGAATCTCCGTAATGCCCGTGAAGTCCTTTCGACCAGGCTCCGTCAAGGTGCTTCCGACCGACACGATGGGAACTGCGATTCCATTCTAATGGCGATAAAACAACGAGTAGTTCAGTAAGACCTTCGACACCACCCCAATCATCCGAATTCGTACCTGCTCCAACATGCTCTTGATGCGAACCATGATCGACCGCTCTGTCTCCGCAACTTCCGAGCATTCCGCTACGGACTTGCAGCGATAAGCATGGCCTATGGATCAGTGCTCGGGAAAATATAATATAATAAATATCAATTGTATTTTTGTACCATATTTATTACTATTGAGTATCAAAAACCCTGCATACTATTGATATTTCCGGCATTTATTGACATTACTACACTCGACTCTTGATTTTCAAGTCAAAACGGCAAATACCTCGTTTACAATATACTATAGTGAGACTGAGTGTTTCCTATTGGGCTACTCGGGTCCAGTCGTCTTTAACGCGCAGCCACGCCGCCCTAAAACGACTTCTACAGCCAGGTCTTTCTCAGTTCATGTATCAATCTGATCGACTTCGCAACCCCGTCTCCTCCAACCCATCGCAATGGCCAAGAACGCCGACGTCTGCCGCTCACTTTTTGAGGCTCTGCCCGACCATCACTTCAAGTGCAAGTACTGCGGCAAGACTCGCCGCCAGCTCCCATCCAGCGGCTATGGCAACCTCATCAGCCATTTGAAAGACAAGCACGCTGACTACGAGGCCGACTTCCTTGCGCAGGCCAGCTCGATGGCAGGGAATCTACACTCATTCGGCTTCGTGAGCGACAAGGTCGCAAACATCTACCACTGGATAGAGTGGGTGGTCGACCGCAATATGCCTCTGTCTGAGGTGGACCACCCACTCACTCGCTCGATGTCTCGTCTCAAGCCCACCTCGTCGAGGACGCTGAAGAAGTACATTGCGGCGATGACTAAGGCTGTCGAGAAGGCGATTGCCAAGATCATCCCACCGTTGTTCGGCGTGATGTACGACGGATGGTCAAGCTTTGCCGATCACTATGTGGCTCTTTTCATCGTCTTCTGGCGCGATGGCAAGCTGCACCACGTTCTGCTGGCAGTGGCCCCTCTCGATGAGGCGAACTACAGCTGTCTCGCACTGTGCGTACATCAGGAATATTTTGGCCATTAATGGCCAATTGGAAGAGTCGCTGCAATTTCTGATCGGTGACAACTGCTCAACCAACCAGCTGACGGCAACCCTCCTCGGCGTCCCATTGGTTGGATGCGCCTCCCACCGTTTCAATCTGGCCACCAAAAGATTTTTGGCCGAGCACGAGGACCTGGTTGGCGAGGTGGGCGCGCTCATGGCAGCGCTCCGCACGATTAAGAACCGCGCAGAACTCCGACGTCACACGAGCTTGGCGCCTCTGCGCGCGAACGCGACCAGGTGGAGCTCAACATTCGTGATGATGGAGCGTTACGTGCGCATTCGAGATGCCATCAAGCGAGTCGACGCGGTTTACGACCTTCTGCCGAAGCCATCAGCACACCGCCGCATTGTCGCCCTATTGGAGAAGCAGAAGACGCTTAACAGCGTCTGCAAGAAGTTGCAGGAGGCATGGCTGTCGATGAAGGCCGTGCGGGTGCTTTTGACAAGGTGGCTGAACTGTTCCCCGTTACTGGCGAGTACCTTCTTCCGGACGCCTCCATTGTTCATTCACCGACGTTCGAGAGCGCTGTGGTGAAGGTATGTGCACTTGAGCTGCCTATTGTTGCTTTTTGTTGCGCTAACACACTAGCGTTGCCGGATGTTGATTAGGTTGCTGGTGCAGATTCCGATAAACTCACGGCAGAAAAGGTGGAGGCGCTTCGGCCATTTGAGCTGGAGGAAGCTGTTGAGCCTACCGTGGCTTCGCGCAGCTCAAGGGCCCAAACACGATCGCGGAGCGGCGCTGAGGACTTCGCGACAGCGCTTCTACGATCTGATGGCGCTCCGCAGCAGTCGACACCAAGGTACAGCCCCATCGTCGCCGCGATCCCGCCAACCAGCAATCACTGCGAGAGGCTCTTCTCGCAGTGTAAGCTGGTGATGACGCCCCAGCGTGCATCACTTCTGCCGCTGAACTTTGAGATGATTGCTTTCTTGCGTACTAATCGCAAGTACTGGGACGCTAACACGCTGATGACCTTGGAGTTTGATGAGAGTGACGACAATTAGCGGCGGAGCTAGCTGGCAGCACAAGTGAGCAATACAATACGTATTCCTCATTTCTTTAATAGTGCTTCTCTCGTTAACCATTTATTTCTTATTGTAGCTGTGAACTGCGCATTACATTACTCTATTGTAATGTCCGAGCACTGCTACGGATACAACAGCAAATCACAGTAAGCCCATTCGTCTTTCAAAACTCCGTAGCAAGATCATCGTACCTGCGTGTGACAGCAGTCCGCAGAACTCGAGGCTGCTTGTCTTGTGGATGCGCTGCGCAAGCTGCAGCAGTCGCGGGTCGTCCTCCTCAATGCCCACGCGATGGTATCCAACATCAACGTGGATTAGCAGCTTCAAGTTACAGCCACAAGCCTCCGCCACCTTTTGCGCAGCATCGACGCCCTCAGTACCAGTGCTCGGAAAATACCATAACATATTGTACTGCCTGCCGCCAGCTACCATAATAAATAACGCCATATCCACACAAGCAATAGATAATAATTGTCCAATACTCAATGTATTGCGCAGTTCGTGCGGATCCTAGCCTCACTCACATTTGCTGGTACACGTCATGCACAGTAGTCACATCCCAGTAACTTCTGTTAGCACGGAGGAACATGAGAATTTCAAAGTTCACCGGCAACAGCGACGCTCTCTGGGACGTCAGCACAAGCTGGGCCTGTGAGAATAGCCGCTCACAGCGGTTGCTTGTGGGCGGCATCTTCTCAAGGAGCTTGACGTACGCGTTCGAGGCCTGTTGGTCCCCACCTGCCCTCTTTGCGCGTAGCACCGACGTCGCGAAGTCCTCTTCCTTCTTCTCCTCCTCCTCGTCCGGCTGCATGCGCTTCGCGCACGCATTTGACGATGCAGCGACCGCAAAGCGCTTGATGGCCTTGCGCTCGTTCGACGTAAGACGCCTCACCTCTCCGTTATGACCTGTTGTGCAAAAATACACATTAACCACATTAGTACTTTTCCGTAGTAGTCATAACCATGGAACATTACCTTCACCGCAGCTGCCTCAAAGTCAGGAGAATGCACGATGGAAGCCGTGGCACTCAGTTTTGGCTTCATTGACGGGAAGCGCTGAACCACGGAGTCGAACAGGGCGCGGACATTAGCCAGCGTCAAGTCCTCCGACTGCAGCGTGATCGTGACGCTGTTGAAAAGACGGAGGTCCACTAGAAGCACCTCAATCCGACGATGCATTACCGCCTTGGGGATGAGGTCAAACACCGCTTTGACCAGCTTGATTTCGTCCCGGAACCTGTCGTAGCGAGCCACCATCTCGAATGTGGAACTCCAGCGGGTCACATTAGGCCTCAACGGGGAGAGTGGTGTGTGCTCGCGCAGAGCGGCGCGATTGTTGATCGTGAGCAGAGCCGCCATGAGGGTGCTCACCGCATCCACCGTCGTCTTGTGGTCCTCCAAATACGAGTTCACGGCCAGGTTGAAGAGGTGCGACGCACAACCAATCAACGGGATCTCGAGGCGTGTCGCAGTAGCGCGATTGGTAGAACAATTATCACCAAACAGAAACGACAATATCGATTCTGATTGGTGAAAACTTGGCACGGCAAAACTACGAATTGAGACTATAGACGAGGCATGGCGTGGAAGCAAGTTGTCGGCTTCATCAATTTCGTGAACAAGAGGGCATCGACCAAAATGGATGTCCCAATTTCCACTAATTCTTTGACCGACGGCAATTACTCCAAAATCAAAGAAGTGAGTGAACTACTGAAACCCTCCGGTGTCTGCATAGGTCGATTCAAGGCTGCTGGGGTTGGCCACTTTGTAATTATACAGAAGCTGTGATGTGGCCAACTCTGAAAGAAATCACGGTGAAGCACAGAAGAGGCGAAAGGTTCTCATACGATGGTAGGGAACGGCAGAGACGGAGCACTGGGTTTCCAGCGTGAGGACACCGGCGGTGGAGAGTGTCCTCGAGGTGATGACTTCCTGGTTTACTAAAGTCAAGAAGTCAGTAATCGCCGCGAGGTCAAGTTCGAACCTTGGTTGAACTACTTTAGGCTGTGCAAGGGCTGTACAATTAAACTGCCAACACAAAAATGGACGTGTGCAGTACGCTTATGAGCTAAGCGGACTTGCGCTTGGGCGGTCAGGTCACCCTCCTCCATTGGTGCAATAGCGAGTAGCGTTTGCTTGAGCTGGTTGGCGTGTCAGTACACGGCGAAGAGAGCCACGTAGTTCTCCAAGAAAACGTTGACCCGTCGAACATGATGCCGAAGGGGCCCAACATCTCGGCAGTAATCTTGGCCTCGATCGCGGCTACCACCAAAGCCATGTAGACCTTGAGAGTCTTCGAGCATGCAGGCTTCAGTTTGGACATGCTTCTTGTGAGTGGATCGTCAACCTCGCTGGTGGGCATGTTGCGGGTGACGACCCACTCCATCCACTGATACATGTTGGAGGCGGCAGGATTGACGAACCCATTCGCCGTGAGCGACCCCGCCTGCCTGCTCTGGTGGGACTCATAGTCACCGACGTAGAGAGGGTGCTTGTCCTTGAGGTGACTGATCAAATTGGCGTAACCGCTTGATGGAAGTTGCTTGCGCCGTGCCCCACAGTAGTTGCACGCGTAGTAGTGGTCTGCGTCCGTGAGGCAGAAAAAGCGACAAAGGTCGCGGTTGCGGACAGAGCTCATTCTTGAGCGTTGGGATAGTGGAAATGATCAATAGAGGCTGTCTCGCTCGGTCCGTAGGGTACTAAAAGTTGCCCGCTGTGAGCCACTCACTCAGAACAAGCCGATTTCCGGTTCAACTCGCGGTCCAACTCCGGTTCGGGGACTGAACACGCAAATAATAATGTGTTCTCGTAGTATCAATAATACGCGTCTGCCTGGATAACCAATAGTTAATAATTCCATTAAAAAAAGTACTATTAATATTGAATAATTTTTTCCGAGCACTGCTCAGTACTGTCCACCGTCAGCAAAACTCCACGCCGACCTCCTGCGCCGCCTTAAACACTTCTTGAACCTTGCTGCTCTGCACGACCGGGTATGCCAACAACAAACTCTTGAGTCCTGGTACTTAGCCACGCAAGAATTCTAGTGCTTCAGACGGCTTGGAGACGGTGAGGCCACTGGCACCAGCCGCCAATTGCTTCGCCGCGATCTCTCGTGTCTTGTGCGTCTTGGCGTGGGGACGGAGATTCACGTGGTGCGACGTCGCCAATGCCTGCATGCGCTCGATATTGAGCTGCAGACGCGTTTCATCCAGCACCACGCTAGGAGTCTCCATCCACTCACTCATTGTTTTCACTTGTCACGCTTTGCAGGTACTTTGGAGTGATGCTCAGTTCACAATTTTGCAAGGTTCCTGACAAGTGGCTAGAGACAAGACTTCGGGTCAAGAACTGGCTTCCATCCCCGAGTGGTCCAACGGGGTCCCGCGCACGGGGGTGGCTAGGAGCTATGAAGGCCGGAGGCGCGGAGGTAGGGTGCCTGCCTGCCACCGAAACCCTACTGGCGGCTCCTAGCAGGCCTCTCGTGTGAGAGATGCAAGGGCTCTTACTGATCGGTCGGCCTCGCCCCAGCCACCGTTTAAGGCGCGAGAGGTCTCGAGTTGGCTATTGGTTTCCCGTTGGAAGAACTCCCGCCAAGACGGACAAGAAGGACGACTCTTCACCGCGTGCGCGAAGGGCGGCGCAAGCGCAGCGTGATCACAAAACCCGCAGCAAGGGCGTGACGCTTTGAGTCCAATGCGGCCAAGGTTGAGGCGGCCCTTGCATAGTTCCCTCCCTCGAAGCACGACGTCATCTCGACTCGTAGCCCAGCTGTCGAGGACCGGACCTACGAAGCGAACAATCTGTGGTGGCCGCGACGCCCGCTGATAGTCAGTGCGGTGGCGAGTTCGGTGTTTGAGCTGCCTCGAGCGCCTGACACCCCGGACTTGATCTTCGGTTCCGCGATACCCGCTCCGTTGTGCCCCGTCGGCGGTTAGGAATCCGTCGGCAGGCTGCGGCACGATAGGCGTTGGAGTTTCACAGCGGGAGGATGGAGGAAGATAACACTAGAGTATTTACCAGTAGGTGTAATCCTCCGGAGTTCACTAGGCAGCAATTTCAGACATTGAAGGAAATACAACCTACCTTCACTCGTGATGCACACACGCATCAGCGATGTCGGGCAAGTGCACTTGAAAATTTGGACGGTATTAATACCGGTTGGCACCGGTTGTTTGACAAAAACGAGGGGCTACCGGTAGGAATGGCGGAGACGGCGTTTGTGAACACGTCGGCGTATGGGTTTTGCGTGCTCTCCACTGAGCGGTTGCCGGAGCTCAAGCAGCAACTGCTGACGGTTGCAGCGCGATTCGGGGAGGACAGGCTTCGAGGGACGATTTTGTTGTCTGTGGAAGGGGTGAACATTCGGCTCTCTGGGACGCCGGAGGCTGTGGTGGCCATGAAAGAAGCGATCTCTGCTCTACACTCGGAGATGCGTGGGCTCGAGTTCAAGGACTCGTATTCGGAGCGCATGACGCTGCCAAGGATGCTGGTGAAGATCAAGCAGGAGGTGATTTCGATGGGAATGGAGGAGGTGAACCCAGCAGCGGACGGCCTGGCAGAGCACATTTCGGCCCAAGAGTTCAAGGCGTGGATGGACGATGGCAAAGACATGGTCATTTTGGACACCAGGTGAGACCGCATTGCACTGAGGTTGGGTCGACGATCTGAAGCACTTACGTTGTTTGGCTTGTGTGTTTGTGTCGCTCAGAAATGATTACGAAGTTCGCTTGGGCACGTTTGAGAACGCGGTGGACCTGAACATTAAAAGCTTTCGTGCGTTCCCAAGCGAGGCTCAGGAGAAGTTGCGGCAGGTGCCGAAGGAGAAGCCCATCGTGATGTTTTGCACGGGAGGCGTGCGGTGTGAGAAGGCCTCGTACGCGTTGCTGAACGAAGGACGCGAAATGGTCTATCAGCTGGACGGAGGTATCCTCAAGTACTTCGAGAAGGTGGGAGGCGCGCACTACAAGGGCGACTGCTACATCTTCGACGACCGCGTGGCGCTCAAGCCGGACCTGACGGAGGCTGCCGTCACTTCCTGCTTTTCGTGCCGCAGCCCGCTTACTGAGGAAGACCGACTCTCTTCGGACTACGAACTCAACAAACACTGCCCGTATTGCAAGAACGGAAAGCGGGACTTCAGGCACGGGTAGTCGTTGCACTGGTACACTGCAAGTTGCAGTGCAACCTGGAGATGGCTATACTTCAGTGAAATATTAAATGCTTTCTGAAGTTATGACACTTGCGCTTATTTATACCCAACTCAAGCTCTTCATCTTCAAATTTCAACCAATAGAAAGGAGCGACCGTTACCTCCAGCAATTGCACGACAGACGTCATCGGCCCGAAACGCAAAACTTCATGACCCACAACAGGAATTCCTCGCTGCTAATACCGCACGCACCACCTCGACGTGGCCGCTTGCACTCGACCATCTCGTCTCGGCGTGTGAATTCTCAACTCTGCGGTTGGTCGGGCAAATCGGCATCAGAGTCAAGCAGCATATAGAAACGCTAAGTGGACCGCCGAATCGCCGCAAAGCAACGCACACACACCGAGAAACGCGCGTTGCATATCAAAATGCCTCTCGCACCACCGCAAGCTCCTGATGGGGTGAGCCCATTTGGAAATTAACCACCGGAAGGCAATCAAACTCATGTCGACAGCTCTATACTCGAAGCGGTTCATCGGCGCGTCGGCGCTGCTCATCTACGGATACTCGGCGTACCCTATCGCAGAACCCACGAGCCAGCACTCGCTACGACTGGCCCAAGGCCTTGACGCCCATGAACTCGACCACAAAGACCCTTTCGCCATCAACGTCCGCAACATCGCGGCTCGCGTGGGCGTGAAAAATCCGGAACGGATTTCTATCCGAGTCGGCGAGGAGTCCACGGGCGCGTCAATGGGGGCTAACCTCACGGTCGGCCGTCGTGGAGCCTGTATTATATTGCCCATGGAGCTGTACGACGCCTTCTACGCGCCGTCGCACCTGCACGACAAGTACGACATCCCCAAACGCGACGAGATTGACTTTGTGCTGGCCCACGAAAGCGCCCACATTGCCAAGAACCACTCCATGTACACGGGAGCGTTCCTGCCAGCGTCGCTCATTGGGAGCTGTGTCGCAATCCACAAGATCCCCAACAAGTTCATCGCGGGGATCGTCGGTGTGTTGGGTATCGTTGGTGGGAACTTGTACCTCTCCTGGAGCTTGGAGCACGAGGCCGACCAAGTAGCTGCTGAGAGCGGCTTTGCCCATGGCGGCATCAACTGCTTCCAGCGGAAACTGTCGCGCAACTGCGATATGCGCTCGGTGCTCAACACAAGGATGATCACTGAAAAGGCAACTACTTGGGCGACACTTCCCACCCGCTCCTGACTTCGCGCATCGAGCGGCTCAAACTGGTGGCAACCGCCACGGAGACTGCAAGCAGATAAGCTGCTACGTTGCGATCAGAGAGGAGACCATCAGCATCTTCACCGGTTCGACAGCAGAATCCTTTGTAACTTATGAAAAAATGTATCTTATCGACAACGCGGTCGGTCATGCTTTCCTCCTTTTTCTTTCTATCGGTATAATACCACCAACGAGCGCGATGCTGGTACAGCGGTTAAGCACTGTTTTCATATTGGAGCGAATCCCGTATCAAGACAGATGTCGTCGTAATGTAGTGGTTATCACGTCTGCTTTACTCGCAGAAGGTCGAACCCGGCCGTTGACATGTTTTTCATACAGCGTGAAAAATCAACATTTATATTGTGCTTTGCAACCGTTTGCCAAAACGAGATTGGATTTGGCTGATACCGCGTTAACGTTACCAGCGTATCGGTACACTCGTCTTTTCGACGAATCGCAGCATCGGTATCCGCTCCCTCCCACGTAACGCGCAGCGATTTGTCAAATATCCAAACATACAGCGTTTCTATTCGTCAAAACCCATTTCGCGCCATTTCCTGCTTGGCGCCATTCATGATTCCTCACAATCGAATTTGCCTTCGAAAGTGCGCCGCTGTCTTGTGTTCTTGTCTTTACCTCTTCCACCATGGTCACGCGAGCCCAGGCACTCGCGAACAGAGAAGAAATGGCGCAGAATCTACAGCGTCGACTGCGCGAAATCGCGTCGAAATCCGCAGCACCGCGGAGTCCTCCGGCCTCCAAGAAGCGCAAAGCCGACGACGTGCCTCTGCTGCTCACTCCGCACCTGCCCAAGCCCCGCACGCCCGTGCTCAGCGTCCTCAAGACTCCAGCAAAGGACGCAGAAGTCAAGTCGAGTGTCGTCAAGCGCGTGGCATTGAGGAGGACGCTGCAGTATGCGACTCCAGCCATCCCGGAGGCTGCAGAGGCCCCTCAGACGGTGTTACAACGCATTTGCTCGGGCCATATGCTGCGCGCTGATTCGCCCATTGTCGGGCGTGAAGTGGAGCATGAAGTTGTTCGTCAAGTGCTCAAGGGCGACGCTGATCAGAGCAGTTTGTTCATCATTGGACCCCCTGGAACCGGCAAGAGCTCGTCAGTGAACGAGCTGCTGAGAGAAGAGGATATGAGGCAACTGCAGCTCCAAGGAACCGGAAACGAGCCAGGAAAGATGCCAAGACGTTGGTAAAATTCAATTGCAGCATGTTCACGGACCCGGTGGCGCTGTATGCTGCCGTGGCGCAGCAGGTGCTGCAGACTACGAGCTGGAATATACCGGACGTGATGGACCCGTACGCACTTGACAGCTTTGTGGCAATGCAGCGTGGTGTGAAGACGAAGCGACACTCGGTGGTGCTGGTGCTGGACGAAGTGGACCAGCTGTTGCGGCTTCCTGCGCGGATGCAGCCGAGGGTGAAGGAGCTGCTCCACTTCTTCGTGCGATGGGCCAATGTGGCACCCACGGAGGTCAAGTTCTTGGGCATCATGAACGGCGTCGACATGTACGAGCAGGTGTCACGTGTTCATGTTACCGGTGAAGGCTCCGACGACTCGAGGGTCCCTCGTGTGGTTTTCGGCTCCTACTCGCACCAGGAGCTGCTGCTGATTCTGCAGAGCTATGTGAAGAGCGCTTCATGTTCTGACAGCTCAGGAGTGGCGGCGTTCATTGAGCCTCGTGCTGTTGAGCTTATTGCCAGGAAGGTGGCGGCCCGAGACGGCGACGCCCGTTTGGCCATCAGTTTGCTGCAGCAGTCAGCCCGCCACGCGCTTCAACGCTCGGGCGTAGTCGGTAGTTCAGCTTTGGAGAGTTCTGCGGCACCTGTGAAGGTTACGATGCGCGATGTGTTTCAGTGCGCTACGTCGATGCTCTCGTCCCCTGTTGTCCAGCAAATCAAGCAGCTACCAAGACAAGCCAAGCTGCTGCTGTACGTGATCACAGCACTTGCTCCCGGTAGCAACGCAAACGACTGCATCGGCAGCCCCAAGCGGTTGCAACAGTGTGATATGAACCAAGTCAGTGAGGAGCTGGCGCGCTTGCGTGGTCTCTCGCAGGCTGCCTGGGTGCCCAAGTTGTCGCGTGAAGAGCTGCAGACGCACCTCATGTCGCTCGACTGCTACGCGCTGGTGAAGCAGGGAAGCGAAGCGACAAATCCTCTCGACCTGCTGCTGCCAAGTCAAGTCGCGCTTTCTGGACGATGAAGCTTTCGTCTTGCGTGGCGATGGCCGACGTATCCCGGGCGTTGCAAGACGACACCTCGCTGTCCCAACTACTCAACTACTTTTGAAGTAACGAGTACTTCAAGTACCCGTCAACTACTAACAAACATTAATCAAATTATTTTCCAAACTTCCTACTTCCTTCATCAACGTCCTGCATTTACAGCTACAGTTTCCGAGTGCATTTGGTGCTCAAGTGCCTTCTGTGCCTTTTGCACCAGCAGTGCGAGCAGTGATCGGTCTTTCGCTGGGCGTTGTTTGAGTTTCTCCGGTGCCGGAAGCCGTTTATCCACGGCGTCTTGAACGGCGCGCGGAAGTTCGCGGGAGATGAATTTGAGGATCTCCACACGATACATGCAAGTTGTCTCCGCATCTAGGAGCATTGGGTCCGACGCAGCCGTTGACTGCAGCAAAGCAAGCTGTTGACGGATGTCAGAACCGACCGCTTCGGCCACAGCGTCGGCGTCAGCCTCTCGGGTCGGCCCGGTCTGATCACGGTGCACTCGCAAGAAGCCCGTAACACGCGCAGTGATACAAGCGAGCAGGTCGGCGCGAATCTCGGCGGCAACACGGCTAAGCTCACGAACGGCTACATCCTCTGGAGATCGAACGCCGTATCCTGTCTCTGGTTCCGACACAGAAGTCGCTGAATCCACTCGCAGACGCTTCAGCGGAGAGCGGTTTGCTGTCGGAGATGGTTGACCGATCGGAGTGGTTTGGTACCAACGTTGCTGGTTGCCATTGACCTGCTCCTGAGTGTAAGAGGGTGTTCCCACGTAGCTATGGTTGGGTCGCGGACTCGGAGTCGGGCGGTTGCTAGGGCTGAGATTCACCATCAACGACTGTACCGGTCTCAAATGAAAAGAGCTCGACGCAGGAGTGCGCGGGGTCCTGCTGTCCCGCTGCGCTGACGGCGTCCCAAGCCCTGACGCAGCTGCAGTAGTGCTAGTTGAGGTCCACTGGCACTTGTCGGACTGAGCAAAGCTATCGACGGCAGAGACCTAACCGACGGAGAGTTGCTAAAGCTCCGGTCATTCTCGGCCCCATTGCAGCGTTGCAGTAGCGTCTGAAGTAGTCCTGCCAGTTGCTGGTTTGTCCTCTGCATTTTGTGCATCTCGGCTCGTAGTCCTCCGACTTCCACTTTGAGCTCCTCGAACTCCACTCGGTCCACAGGTGTCCCAGTCCCCACGGGGGTAGTAGCTCCGGAGCGTCTTCGGATTTCGCACAGTAGGTCCCTCCTGCCCCTCACGAAGCGGTCATGACGGAACTCCCACCAGTCCTTGGGACTGGCCTCTTCGTCTTCTGTTGCGTCCTCCACAGTAGCTCGTACCTTGCGGAACCCGTAGAGATTTAACTGTCGCACGAAGGAACTGAACTTGCGGTGCTTGAAGTACGTGGGGATGACGTGCTCCGCGAAGGCTGCGGGCTGCTTCACCACGAAACTCTCGCCGCTGGTTGTCCAGCTGGCGACGTCCGGAGGGCAGCGCTCCAGCAGCTCGTACGTCTTCTCCAGGAACACGGCGGCCTCTTCTCGTCGCGGTCGTTTGGTACTGCGAGTGGATTCGCTGCCGTCTTCGAAGCTGTCGGACACGGCGCGGATCCTCAAGGGCAATGCAATTGCAGCTTCTCCTTTCACTTGGACACCCGACGCCATGCTGCACTCGATTTCGGTTGTGAAGTGCTGCAGACTGCAGTGGGGCATGCGTGGAGACATGAGACTTCCATTTTCCCGGGTTCTCGTTTTTGTTGATTGACGACCGCGGCTCTGTACCGATGGCTACACTAGTTTCGATTTGAAACGGAATGCACGCCAAGATGGTACGATCGCGGATCAACACTTGGCAGTGTATACTTTGCGGACAACACGTAGTCAAAGGTTGACTCGCGATCGTATCATCTTATCGGCAATTTCGAACCGGGATCAGTTCGGGCCGTTTTTGGCCGCAGCTGTTCGGCGTTCTCAGCGGTCGGGGCCGATTTCGAGTGACATTAAACGAATCGCGTCCTTGACATCGACGACTTGCCTAACAACAAAAGATGAAGCGTCACGCTGCACCAATTGCAGCTAGAGCAGGCTACAGTGTACCGGTACATGTACGTGCATTTGCTGCCACGGGGAAGTGCTGGGAACATTGTCATGCTGGAGCAAATGAGCCGGAGTTTGGCTTGTCTGCAGAACCGTCACATCTTCGAATTTTCTTCCTTCCTCTAAAAAATAGAGCGTCTCTCTGCAATGACGCTCGTTATCGGTGAGGTCCGCCGCGTTGCACCAATTCAAGGCAGGGGCGGAAGAGAGGACAATGAGTCCGGTGTCATGGGCAGGTTGGGGACTGCAGCTCACTGGCACTGATGACCAGACGCAGCGACAACATGTATGATACATGATGCATCTGCATCGAGTTTTCGAACGGGAAGTGCCGCCGTTCACTCGGCGGTCCACTGCATCCATGCAGGGTTCATACACCGGCTCGTCCACCATGGCGCGCGTGTGGTTGTCAATCACTGGTTGAGCATCGAAATCACTGGTCCAGACTCGATCGCAACTCGGCGACAGCAGCGATTCGGACCTTTGACTCAAAGTTTTAGCGGAGTTGCAATGAATCGATAGCCTCGTTCCTGGCTGGAACTTCCAGCGACTTCTGCGACCGAGGACGAACCCAGTGGCGGCGTGTCTTGTACTTCGAAGTAATTTGAACCGAGGACACACCACAAGTCGTCGGGTGCGTTGCGATACAGTCTAACATGACGACGCCAAAGACTCGTTCCGAAAGAGCCGACATCAGCTTGAAAAGGTTCCAGTCTGGCCATCGACTTTTATACATAGTGCTTTCATTTTGGTATCCTGTACCGGTAATTTACCACACGAGCAGACACCCTGCGATAAGAATTTTTCGGAGACATGTTGAAGCCTGTTCTTGAAATTGTATCGCGCTGTAAACGCGAGCTTGGCCAACCAACGGACAGCGGCCAAATCATTTTTACGTGTCATTTTTGAATGAAATGGCTACCCCGAAGATCTCCGAGACGTCTGCGCCTCGCCGCATGCAGCGCGACCTGGCGCGCGCCCTGCTGGAACCTCAATCGGGAGGTGTCGCCGGTGCGTTTGCACAACTTTTCGCCAATGGAACCGTGCAATTCTCACTCATTTTAACGCTGTGCATCACAATTCCGCAGCTTACGTGCAAGAGTGCGTGCACTCCACGAGCGTTGGGGTGGACGCCACCTTCGTCTTCCTATTGCAAGTGGCTGAGGAGCTGGACGACGCCATTAGCGATTTCCTCCCGTCTCCACCCACCCACCAACCATTGAGTCACGACCACGAGGTGGAACTGGGCACGTTGCTGTCTGCAGCGTCGCTGGTACGAGATCATTAGACAGTGGGGAGTTGCAGTGCAATGGAGACTCATTAAATACTGTTTGCAGACGGTTCGCTATGTGACGGAGCGTCAAGCGATGATTCCGTTGTTGCAGCGGTACCGCGACGCTTTCGCGAAGGTGTTGCAGTATCCGTCATGGAAGCACAAATGCTACTACGGACTGAAAACGGTGGCCTTGATGGGGTCAACGCGGGTGTTGGAGTCTTTTGGTGACCAAGTGCAGGCGATGGATGTGCTCCAAAGGCTGCGGTGGTTGTTCCCGCTTTTCAAGGACGGGAATGTGGAGCCGGAGGAAGTCGCACTGCGGTTGAATACGCTCCTGCGTCCTGCGTGCGAGTATGTCGCTGTGGCACTGCAGACGCACCCGGCTGCTCGTGAAGCGATTTTCACTGAGGTAGGATCTTGCTTGTGAATTGTGGTGTAGGAATCGACATTGATGTTTTTATACTGTTTGGGATGAATGCTAGGTGCTGCCACAATTGCTGGAGCTGCTGACGAAGGAAGGTGCAGACGACCAAAAGACTGCGGTGGCGGAGGCGGTCAAGGTGGAGTTGGCCACGACCGTTGCCGTGCTTCTGGAAGGCAAGTTTCCGTACACTACCCCCAACACGTTTGCGTTGCTGTCGCTGCCTGCGTTCGTCGAGGAGATGGAAGCTGACGAGTCGAAGGTCGCTGCTAGCAGCGCAATGTTTGCTCCAACGGCTGAGGCCAAGTCGGACAGAATGGAGACTGTTGATGAAGAAGAGGAAAAACCCTCGTCGACGGCGATGGCGAGACAGCGCAAAGACGAGTGCTGTAAGGTGCTTTGCAGTTGGTTGCAGGTGGACACTCGACGAATGGTAGCAGCGCAGGCACTGTGTGTGATGTACTGGGTTATGGCAAGCGGTACCACACCGGACACCGTGGCAAATGGTGCGTTGTCGCTCGCGACCCCGCTCGACGAGATGGCCAAAGCGTACGTATGCTTCAACGGTTGTCGTTTTGCGATTCCTCATCACTCGCTCGATCTCCTTCCTGTTATTAACAGGCTGAACGACGCGGAGCTAACTACGCTGCCTGACTTTGAGTTCGTCAACGCATTACTCGAGTCTATCCGCGACATCTGCCTTTTCCAACAAAGGCTTGCTACCCCCACGCTCGAGGCTGCTTTTGATGCGATGAGTGGTGTGAAACCCCGACTAACGGTAAAGTGTCGGAGTGGATTGCTTCTTGCTTTAGGAGCTTTAACTCACATGATTTGGATGCAACTACTGCAGGTCGCACTCGCGTCATTTTCCAAGAAGCACTCAGTTGAGCGGCGCAGTGCTAAGGAGCATGCTCAACGATCCGACACACGCTCGTCGAAGCGTTTCTCGCTTGGCTTCACCACTCGGACTCAGCTAATTTGCTCACATCGCAAGTAGAATTCTTGCACAATGTGGCCGGTACTCTGGCTGACCCGCGAGTGTATGGTGACGTGCTGGCTGTACTTCGAGCATCTACCGTTCCCGAAGCTAGTGCGGAGTACGCAACGTGCCGCAAGCTTGCCGTTGTGACGCTTTGCCAAGCCATTAATCAGTTAGACCGGTATTCCAAGTCGACCGCCAACCGTATCGTGTCCGGCCTCACTCGAATTGCAGGAGCCTGTCGCGAGGATATTCATCCGCTGGCAAATGAGCTAGTGCTTCCTTTACTGCCATCAATGCTGGATGGGTCTCAGTGGGGAAAGTTCCTTCGCCTTCGTACGGAAGCTGTTGCGACGGTACTTGTTGGATGCGCTGAAAGTGATGATTTCCGGGTGCGTACTTTGCTGGCTCTGACATTGACAAAGTTGCAGTGATCCTGAGCTCATCGATTTTGTATTGTGCATGTGTAGGTGGAAAACCATCCGTGGATCAGTGACTTCATCAGTTTTCTGCTCGACCCGGTCGTGTCTTCGGAGAATGTGCACTCGTTCATGATTTTGTGCGGACTAATCCGAGCAGAGCGGAAGCTGCTCCTTCACGTAACGTCCTTCTGCATGGAGAACCCGCACACGGTGACTCAGACTTTGCACGAACCGCTTGCTAGGTGGCCGCTGTACGAAGAGGACGTTGAGCTTGTCGTTGTCACGTTGGAATTGCTGGAGGCGCTGCTGAGCGTGAACACTCTTCGAGCTACGGTGGACGTGGATGTGCTCTATGCTACCATGCTGCAGCTTTCTGAAAACGCGGGAAGTGAGGGCCTGGATGTGATTTCGACTGTTTGCAAACGAGTTATGGTGTCATTGGGAACACAGCAGTAGATTACCGGTACCCAAGTTATCTCTGTGCGTACGATGAGTTTGTTACAAACTCACATGAAGGAGACAGTCCTGAATTAGTGGGGACTAGCGCTCCATTGGCGTCCCACCAACAAACGTGCCAGTACAACTCGCCGATCGAAGGCGGTTCCGTGCACTGGTAAATAAGCCCCGCAGACGAGTAGATCTGCACTTGAGGGCGTAAGCAATGTGTCATAGAGAGATTCGACGCCACGATGCACTTGTACGTGAATCCATCCTGGCGGTGTAGTTGGAAAGACTGGAACTCGCAGCCTTCGATACTGTTAATTGTTTCCAGCTCTACATGCCCAATGCAACCACCCGAGTTTTGTTTCCATGCGTGCCCGACCATCGTGTTATCCTTCCACACTTCGATAATCAAATCCATGCTCTCGACACCGTTGACGTACGAAAGAACGATGCGAAACGCCCGAGGTGTTGTGATTGTTGGACTCAGTACAGCCAAGTACCGATTGCCATCTTTTGCCTGTGTCCTGCTGCTCGCCCACGAAACTTTCACTGGCACCGAGACGGAGATACATTCGGGTAGTGTCACTTCCAGACGATACGTGCCAAGCCGCAACTTGAATGCTCTTGAGTTTCCCACGGCTACGTCACCTTCGGTTCGTTCCTCTTTCACTGCCAAGTCAAAGGTGAGGGGATTTTTGCGTTGCACCGAGTACCAGCAGCAGCGCTTTCAAGGCTGCCAATGGAGCTGGCGGGATGGAAGCGAATGTTGGCCTGCTCGGAATTCTTTTCGTTTGAGTTTGTGCTGTTGATAGGAGCAGCGGCGACTACAAGCACCGTCACCTTCACTCCACCAAACAGCACTGGCATCGTAATTGTCCTAGAGCTGCGATAACGGCCTCCATCCGCAACCACCTGCTTTACTGCTGAATAAAGGACACAGCTACATTCGCGAAGCACATCGACGGCATATAAGCCTTTGCAGACATCCCATGCTGCGCATCCATTGGCATCGGTCATGACAACTTGTCGTTCCGAGCTGTAGTTGTTGGTGACTTGAAGTGGAATACCTGCAAGTTTAATGTTGACGTGAGGCTTGAAGTAATCCACAAGTTGCAGTGTGTATGTCCACTGATAAACATCGAGCGGAATTACCATTTCCTGTACAGACGAAGATGCTGCTGTTGGTCCGCTAAACAGTCCTGCCGCAGTGATTTTAGGGTAGACAGCCGCAATTGATGTCCACTCGAAGAAGTCGAGATGAAATACGTAGAGCGAATAACTACCCGGAATCAAACGGCTGCTCGTTCGCCCTTCGTTGTCTGTTACGAATAGCTGCCTTCGGTCCCTGATGATTTCACCTGGAGATTCCTCTGGCAGCTTAGAATCCTGTTTTTCCGGAGTCGATTGATTGTCTGGAGGACTCGATTCGTCGACCTTGTGGTCTTCCAAAGTAAACTGGGCATTCTTATTTCTCCATTCTTCAAGGAGAGCACGTTCATCCATGGCCGTTTGCTCTTTGAATGGTACTGGAACACCCTGCAGCATCAGCTCAAGTTCTGCAAGCTCTCCTCGCGTTGAGTGTTTCAGTAAATCACGTTCGGATTCCGATAGCACTAAGGTGTTGCTAAAAGACTTTGTAAGCGTAGTGGAAAGTTTTGCGAATACTCTCGTGCGTGTTCACTCTTGCGAGCACGCTCAATAATGCAACCTTTGATTTTCTCGTAGCGTAAACGCATGGCTCGCCTCAAAAGTGCCCGCGCTCCAACTACAGATATCAATTTCACATTCAGTTTGGCTGCTAATGTTGCCTGTTTTGAAGCTTTAGCGACACAGTTAGTGACAAAATCTACTGCCACCTCGTGTGTGATTTCAGTCACTCGCTTCTTCTGCAATCGACGTCGAATTGACATAAGGCGGGACCCCATCATCAGCGTTGGAAGCACAGTCTTTGCCAAATTCGAGTCGAACGTGATGTTCTTCTCGATAAAAACGTGCACCTTATCCACAGGAGCATTCGTCTTCGCACTCACAACACGAAATTCGACACGTCGTTTCACTCGCTTGTTTTGCGGAGCGAATGGGTTTTGCTGAAGGCATTCTTTGATTCCATGATGAGCTAGAATGCGAAGAAGCGTGCGATATATGGACTGAATAGTTGGTAGCGTCCAATTTGCAGCGCTGCGGTGTGTGTAGACATCGATTTCATTCTCCACCTCTTGCAACTTTAGTGCAATTCGTAATCGAAATTTACTACTTGCACCATCGGCTTCACCTTCCGTCAGCGGCACCAATACAATCCTACCATTTCGACCGAAACGAATGTTCTTTGCTAGGCGGCGAGCAAACTCTTCGCACTCGCGCCTCTCCGTTGTTACTTTATCATTTTGACTCCCAGTTTCAATGAAGTGAACTCGAATTTCGTACGTTTGAATGATTCGCAGCTCAGCAAGCAAAACGTTTACTTCGTCAATGCTAGCGTAAATCGACGTTGCATTCCCACACCCTCCGATGGCCTGAACTTGCCACAGATTATTTTTCTTTGAGCGATACGCAGCAGCCAGAGTGAACCACCGACACCCAGGAATGGGTTTTGCATCAAATATTCCCAAAACGTGATGTTCCTCGACATTTTCAAGCTGAACGCGTACACTTGACAATTTGTTCGACATTTGTCTAGCCTCCGTGAAGTAAGGACCATCACCTTCATCCTCCATGATTTTTGTAGTGAGATCAGCACGCAAAAACCTTGTTCGATAAAGCTGTAAGACGAAGATACACACGGTCGACGATACCATTGTAGATGGATTGTCCTTGGCGGTAAGAAATATCACCGCGCTTGGTCACCGGGCAATCTTCGTGAACAAAATCAACCAGCTGGAAATCATAGTCAACCAGAACGCAGACAAAACGCCATGGAGATTTCGGTGCGCCGTTGTCACACATCATGGTTGAGGAAACTAAGAGAGTATTCATAAACGGTAGCGTGTACAGACCTGAAGGCGTTGGTGTTAGCATCGACAAACTGGGTAGATCATCCATTCGGTGACTCTGCGCGCGAGAGTAGTTGTCCTAGTTGAGAAAGGCCGGGTGGTAATGGAACACGAATAATGTTAGAATGCACGCACAAGCAGCTGGAGGATCGATAAAATTCGTCAAACAGTACCTGAATTCTCTTGAGATAGCCGACGATTCCAGGTAACTCTGATGAAGCGAAAAAGAACCCGATTTTCTCGAACTCTGCCGAGACTTTCCGCTCAGTCAGCACTAGTTTCCGATTGATGACGGACTCCATGAATGTCCGCTCCCTACTGTGCCGCGATTGACCTGCTAGAGCGAGCAAATGACGAAATGCTTGGATGTGAATCTCCTCACCTGGCGATCGCTTGGCCTCGAACAACACAATCGCCTCTATCTTTTTCATGGTTTCTTCCAAGTTAGGAAAGCACCCAGTTGTGACCATCGAATGCAGCACCACGGTTACTACACCTCTTCCTGCAGCTCGTGATAACTCGACACTGATCTCGAACGAGCCGATAGGTGGTCGAATTTCTTCGGAATTTACCACAACATTCAATAGAGGACTCATCAATTCGATCCCAGAAACAAGAGCACTTGACTTCTGCTCATACTCGCTCTGCGAACGACAGACGTGATCATGAGTGCGCTGGACACTAAATTCATCAGCGTACTCAATCAAAACGCGTATATCTCCTGACTGCAAAGCGGACAGCAACAGGTTCTCAAAAGATTTTGGACTTGTAACACCCACATCCTTGTGAGCACAATCGAAAAAGTTACCAAGTAGCACAATCGATCCTTCCGTCGTGGGCGAGGCTACACAAAGCGCGGATGATGCCAGTGATTTTGGAGCCCAAACAGGAGGAGGGGTTTGCCGCCAGAACACGTTTCGATGGACATTCACAACATTTTCGAAGCTCGAACTGTCACGCACAGATCCAATTTCAGGGACGACCAAGGCGATCATAGCCTCGTCCTGACTGCCCTTAGATTTTCTCGCCCCTGACTGATGTTCACTTGATAATTTCCACAGGTGAAAAGAAGCAATTAGCCCCACAAAGCCGATTCTTGCTCTCCAATCGCGAACGCTTTTCGAATAGGACGGATGGCCTCCGACATAAACTGAATTAGCGCTCGATGGCGCCTGAACCCACGCAGAGCTGCCACCTGCGCGCCTCCAACGCTGACTTTCGCATCTTGGTGACCCAGAGACCTGGACAGTCTGAATTCGTGCACAATCTACTAGTTCGTTGTCGAAAAATATTTGGAGATATCTGCAGTCAAACAACACTTTTAGGTGGACCCAACGATTGCTTGGCACCTCGTAGTTGTTTGCCCAGCACTCCCAATTTCGCCATCGAACATAACAGCCACCATTCTCGCCTTTTTCTCGATAATTAACCAGAACTCCGCGATCGTAGATTGAGAAGGTCGCCTCGTCATCTTCAGAGTTATCTACTCGAAGTTTAGCAGCTAGCAATTTAGGTGTTGCTTCACTTGGACCTGTTCCAAAATGTGAATCATCATCAATATTTTAACTATCAGTAACTTAGAACCAACCTTGGAAGACGTTTGAAAAACCACCTCGTTTGTGTGTCACTTCTTTATCGAGGCTGGCAGAGCAACCAAAGATGCTACGGTTTGTACTACCACAACACAACCATCGCACAAACTCCCTGAGTCATCTAGCTCTGGGCTTCTGTGTCGCGCTCCATCTGCCTCGCTATGACCAACATCGCGCAATTAGTCGCAGCATCAACATTGTGCAGGGTGTTTGAAACAACCTTACAATTTAGCTTTGTGTTTCTCCGTGTCGGCAGCCTTGAACAGCAGCATACAGATGGAAAATCCGCTATTGCCAGACAACTGGGGTGACCCTGTCCTCGATAGTTCCTTACCTGTCAATGGGATCTCCAGAAACCCGTCACCGTACAGTGAAATGACTGCACTGCAGGAACTCTTACAACCAGTCGCGGCATCTTCACTTCTCTCACTTTTTGTTGAAAATATCCTTCGTCTGGTCATTCTGTAGCACATTACACCATTTCGTCAGCATTTTGATCACATTTCTGCACATTTTTGTAAGCTGTGTCGAATCACAAACCTCGACGTAGCAAGCTCTTCCTTCACGGGGTTACTATGAGCTTTCGGTGGCTGCAAAGTCGACTGAAGTGAGATTTTGTTCTCATGAATAGCATTTTGTACTTGATCGGACTCAGCATCTCGTCGTTCTATACTTCGGACGAAAGGTACTGGCCGTCGTGGGCCACAACCAGAGCTGCTCTTTCGCGGTACTAGAACCGATTTCGAGGAGCTGGAAAGCGGGCGATGCGGCTTCTTGGGGACCTTCTTCCTCCCGTCATTGGCAGCTCCGTAGATACTCAACAAAGTCTGCTGTCGGCCCGAGAGGCTCATCTCGGTTACACAAATATTAAAGCTCCAGTAAATTACGTCATAATTTGTGACTCATAAACTAGAGGCGTAGCGTTAGGCTGGGAGGACAGTTGACTAAGATTCTTTTTTAAATTAAACTTGCGCCTCATTGAACTTTTAATTTTCGTGTGCCCCTACCGGAGGCACACGAAAGCGGTAGGCTACCCCTACCGGTGCATTTGCATGTTGTTGTCTTTGCCAGAGAAAACGCGTTTGCAAACACATCCGAGAAGCCTAGCAGCACCATGTATGGATACAACGTCCCGTTCACACCGGCGGGTACAACCCGAGCAGGTAATGGTGAATGCGCAAGTTTAGCTTGCGCAGCATGTCCTGAGAATCGTAACCTTGGCGCCCTTCCAAATCTACATATTACCTACTCGGGCCCAACCCTGGGGGACCCCACCAATAAAATTGGTTAGGCTGTTCAGCCAGCTAAAGCTGTCCTCCCAGTATTAGTGTTTCAGTAAATTACGTCATATTTGTGATTCACAAATTGCGACGTAATTTACTGGAGTGTTAATATTGTGTGTCGGAAATAAATTGTACTATTTTCTGCGGTAAATGCCTTCCAAGCGCCAGCCTCCGACACTCGACACCTACATCCACGCTACAATCGCACCAGAAAGTCAATCGACGCCACGTAGAAGGCGCAAAAGCACCAGCAGGTGGCGTTAATCCCACAGCCAACCACTCTCAAAGTCGATTCTGCAGCACCACCAGCTCCTGCAAAACCTAAACGACCTAAACGCAAGTTTAAGTTGAAGAAAAGGAATCTGATCAGCTAGATTTGTCAAGCAGTTCCAAATTTCGAGTCCGCGGTCTTATAACAGCCGAAGAGTTGGAAGATGATGACGAAGCGGAGGAGATTCAAGAGGAAGTTCGAGCCGATTTTTCACGCTTCGGAGAGTTGCTAAATCTTGCACTTGATCAAAAAAGAGAAGAAGATGCTGAGGTGGTCGTCACTTTTCGAGATGCGAAGGATGCAGTTTCAGCTTTTACTGCGTTCGATGGGAACGTGTTCGGGGGCAGCGCGGTGACTTGTGTTTGGGAACTTCAAAGTGATGACAAGGTGGAGGACTGTGTGGTGAAGGTGGATGGGATGCTGACGCCGGTAGAGTTGGAGGACCCGGATGAAGTTGCTGATGTCCAAGAAGAAATGATGCAGATCTTTAGCAGGCACGGGAGCGTGAATGAGCTGCACTTGAGTGAGACTTCGGGGCAGGTCACGGTGATATTCGGTGATGAACGCGACGCTCAGAAAGCTGTACAGGTGCTGGATGGTTCGCAGTATGGCGGCCGTCCCGTGACAGCACGGGTGGTTTGTGGAAGTGTTGACGATGGTAGCGATGTGCAAAGCGCGAAGAGTGAAGTCGATGCAGAGACAAAACGCGTGTCAACTTGCTTTGTGCAGGTACGAACTCTGCTTTGACTCCATGTAGTACTGTGCTGACGCAACTTGCTGTTCATTTACTCCTTCGTATGGGCTACAGCCAGCAGAGTCACCAGAACTGCAAATCATGGTTGGCACGTTTCTGAAGAGGCTCGCTGCACTGCAGGTAACTGGCAAGATGTATTACTACATGTAGTAGAGCAAATTTCAGGCGAGCAGAAACTTACACTAATCATGCGTGTGTACCAGGAGCGCGCACATACCAGAACCCTAGAAATGACAAGCGGTTACGGCGTTTAGTGATCGGGATGCACGAGATGCGGCGAGGCCTCCTCGCCAATAAAATTCGTTTCCTAGTCATTGCGACTGACCTTGGCGGATGCGAAGCTGTAGAAGAAAAATACGTTGAGCTAATGACAATTGCAAGGGAGAAAGATGTGCCTGTACTTGCCCCAATGAATAGGTTCGTGAGCTCACTTTGTATAATGCGTTAGTATTCTGCTAAGCTAATTCAAAATGTGATTGCATTGGGCAGACGGAAGCTGGGGAGAGTTTTGCAAAAGAGCGTACGCGTGAGCTGTGTCGGGGTTTATTCTGTCGAAGGCGCCAACAAACTCTTCCAGCAGATATTGCAAACTATGAACGATGCATTGTCGGTGAAATAAAGATAACCTCTACTGTGTTGCCTTATTTCGTGGAGCCAAGCTGCCAGCAATGGTAATACTGGCGGGGGCAATTGCAGAATCGGCTTCACGCGTTTTCCTACAGACCAAAATGACACTCGTTTGAGTTCATAACAACTTGTCGGGAAGCAAGATCTTGAAATGCTTACCTCTTGTACTTGTTGGCAGCAAACTCGTTGATGCGCCTGCACGCTTGAACCTGGCTCTTGGCAATTGCCTCGTTAGCCGTCGTTATATACGGGAGAAAGTCTACATCCTTGCGCATGGCGGTGGTGTTTGCCAAGAAGCGCAACTTGAAATCTTCAGTTGGGTCGCTGTTGCTGCTTTGCACGAGACGTTCTTCAAGAATCTCCACGAGTTTTGCAGTGGAGTTCCCCATGCGTAGGTTTCGAGCTACGATATATCGCTCCGAGCTCGCGGGTCGACTGGTCTGCAAACAAATATCCGCACGTAAATGTGCCATCTTGAACTGGACTACCAGCATGAGAATAAATCATGGTGCAACGTACGATTGGTTTCACGACTACAAATCGTTCAAAACATTGGTGAAGTACCCAGCAAAGCTCCTGCATTGCAGGTGTCGCTAGTTCAAACGTCTTGCAGACGAAATCTCCGCCTGCACGGAGTACAGCGAACATGGCGACCACCTCAGCCAAGATCAGCCTAGTCATCATCGATTCCTATGGATTGCATTGCAACACTACATGATTAATGGCACTCCTTACACAAGTGCCCAAATCAACGACTCCAAACCTGATTCCACTGCGATCGAGCATCAAGAAAGCCTCCATCAGCCACAACCAAGTCCACGCCGCTCGGATATCGCCCCCGAACCACGTCACGGAAATTATGAATGTTCGCCCTCGAGTAAAGGTTACCTGTTCCATCCTCGCCGTAGCAGATCTCAAACAAATCGCGGAACTTCGACGGTAGGCGCCATTCGCAGTTATTTGCGGCACCCTTCAACGTGATGCCGTAGCCGTGAACGCACCGAGCATTCTCACCTTCATCCTTTAACCCTTGTCCAGCTCGCCACAGTAGATACTCGGAAAATCCTCCGGGACCTCCGCAAATGTCAGCAAAGGTAAAGGGTTCTTGACGTTCCCGTGTCCACTGGAAAATATAGTCGAGCGTCACCAACTTCATTGCTGAGCGATTCAAGAACCGATGTCTTCCCAGCACCTCAAACTTGTTCGTCGCAGCACGGGCGCTCGAAAACTGCGAGCTCTCAAGTGTATCAAACTTTTGTTTCTCGCGTTCAAGTTCCTTTAGCAGTGCTGCGTACGGCGCTTGATCCTCCTCCTTTTGTCTTCTTCGGCGAGCAAACTTTGCTCATCAGTGCCTTTCTCGTTGCACAAAAGATACAACACACCATGTGGACCAATTTCCACACTGCCGATGGAAAACTTGGCTTGCTGCGGCGCTAGCTCCGTCCCGGGCATCAATTGGGGTAACGCTTCCGTCCTCGCACTCGACACCTGCTTCACGCGTTGATGCTCTCTGCGAGACCGTCCAAACGATGCGAAGCCCATGGCCGCCATCATTTCCTCGTCACCACTCATTTTCGCTGGTATCGGATACCGTCCAAAGCCTCGATGATAGCGCGGACAACAACGAAACTCAACGCCAAGATGGAGAGTGCCATCGACTATATTATACTGAACGAATCTATTGCTGTGGCGTGTCCTGCATGCCTTTCTCGCCAGCTTCTCTGCTCCAGCCACGTCCACTAAACGCTCCGAAACACGCAAACTCACAAAGCAGAAGCAAAATACAATTTGCCAGCAGCAGTGCCGAGTGAGGAAGGCAGAAGAACAGCTTCGGCAGCAGCCAAATGATCTCTCTCGCTCTCAACTGCTTGAAATCAACTGCCTCAAGAATGAGTAGAACCATTCTCGCTTCTGACAACTCCTGCAGATACGCAGTAGCCGTTGCTACCGGAGGGAGCACCCCTCGAAGCACGGTGCAGAACTGAGCCCAGCTCCGCCTCAAGCTGAAGCTCGCGCGCGACGCTCTCGCTCAGCAGCTGCTCCAGGTACTTAATGCGGCTCTGTTCGGGCGCCAACAGCAATGCCTCACGGATGTTACGTCCCTGAGCACGCTGCCGCGTACGTTCCTCGACTCCACGATGATACCGGTTAATGATCGCCTCCTCCAGAGGGGACCGACTCTCGGCAGACGCAGAGCTTTCTGAGTCGGCTTCGCTACTTACAGGCGTCGTCATATTCAGCTCGTCCGGTGTCAATGTAGATGAGCCGTCATACCGCGCTGTGACGCTGGGTGAGATCTCGAAATCATCGTCGTCGCTCATATCTGAGCAGTCTGACAGCGTCTTCGTTCGGAACTCATCAAAGTCGTGTATCACGTCAATGTCCAGTTCCGCCTTGTCTTCAAGACCTCCCCCGATAGGCATCACGGATGGGGAGTCGAGTACGCTGCCACCACGAGGACTGTCATCCTCGGCCGAGCCATCGTCTTGCTTCTCCACCGGGTCCATGAACTCCATGTAATCCGGGTGACTTTCCGGATCCCACCGGAAGAACATACCATCCCACAGCACAACACGCTTCAAGTTTGCTCGCGGATACAGAACACGGTTCGTTGGTCGGTACAAGGGATTCTTGTAGGGCCCTGGGTTCTCCAGCACAGGCGTCCAGACAGACTCCGTGCGCTCCCACACCTTGTCCAGCACACGCTCACGCTCGGAGTTGTACAAGAACGTACCATACAGACCAGAGATGAGAGAATCCGCAATGTGCAGCAAGAACTTCTCGTTGAACTCGAAGCATGTCGGGAACTGCCGCGTCATCTGCCACACGCAGTCCAAAACTGCATCATGACAGGCGATCGCTCATTCGGTTGGTCAGTGATATCCTTGCCAACACCAATGCGATCCGCGAATTTGTGTCCGAAAGAGCACCACTCCTTCTCCACGAGGCTCGCGAAACCGCGAATACTACGGTAGTACGGGTCCAGGATAAGCTGCGCCAAGGCCACTAACTGCGGAGTGCGATCCCAGCCGTCACTACAGTGCACCAGCACCGAGGCACCGTCTTCATGGAGCACCTCTGCCACTCTACGGGCACCCGACAACACACGCATTACGTGCTTCAGCCACCGAGTGTCTGCACAAAAGAAACAGTGCAAAACAATGTAAGTATATGCGCATTTGCACCGATCCATCATTGCAAAAACTTACTCTCAAGGCGATTGTGGTAGTGCTTGTCACCATCTTCGACGCTGCTAGGACTAACCAAGGCTGTATCAACACAAATGCAATAAAATTGTGAGTCACTATAGCAATCAGCATTCCATGAACCTTGTCTTGAACGTACACTTCAGCGAATCCAAGGACTCGCGCATCTTGTGAATGTTGGCGATACCCATGAATTCAATGGTCGCATTGTCGTAATGCTGCGAATTCTCCACACCTACGCCAGCAACAAAACATCACGCCGTTAGCAACCGAGCCCAGGCCATTGCAATATTATGCTTCCACATCATACCTTTTCCCTTTAACCGGTTTCCCTTGGTTGCGATAGGCTTACGCGCGTCGATAATGTGAAGTGGGGGCGACATGTTGGAGCTGTTTTTGTTCGCAGAATCACGGTATGCGCGCAGAAGTATCCGATCAGGCTCGGATCGATTGCCCGCCATGCCGTAGTTAGGTTGGCTGGAGCGGGACAACACGCTTTTGTTCACAGGGTGGCGCCACACGACAACAGGCAGGCGCGCGCGTGATCGGAAGCGAGCTGACTGCACTAGCTGCTCCTCTGACATAAGCGACGGCACCACCATGAGCTGAGGGTACGTGGGGCTGAAGCGGAACTTAGAATTCTTGAGAAGTCGCCACGTGATCACGCCTTCCTCTTCCTGTTGTTTCTTTGCTGAAAGAAAGCCGAGGCGCTGGTACTCTGCAAAAGGCGAGTAGACGAACCAACCATTGTGCTTTTCAGAAAGAGCGCCACTGCGCTGCTTTGCCTTATGCGTGTGGTAGTCAAACGCAAAAAGCGCGCCGATCATGTTCGGCGGCTTCATGCGCAACGTGAGCAAGTTGAGCCATCGGTAGTCCGGCGTTGACGGCAGCTGGTCGTACCCCTTCTTGCGCGAGTACGCGTCGTGCATGGCAAGCCGCAACGTGCGCAAGTCCTTGCACGTAATGAGCAGCATGAGGCCATCTCGCGTGATCAGGTCAATTGCAGCAAGAGGCAGCTCAAACGAGCCAAACTTCCACGACGAGTCGTACGGGACGAACGTGATACGGTACGATGTGATCTTCAGCACGCCCTGCACCGCGCGGTCGCTCTGTGACATGACCACCAAGTTGGTCACGCGCTGGACGTGCTCCAGCACTGTCTCGCCGGGTAGCAGCTGGAAGTGGTCGCTCACCATTGAGTCCCGCAGCTTAGAGCGCTCAAAAGTGCTCGACACGGTGGATGCCGTCTCGTCAATCACCTCTGTAGGTACACGAGAGGGCGTGGCAGCTGAAGGTGGCTTCTTGTTGTACATGACCTTTCCCTGCTCGAGCGCTTGCACGAAGTTGGCGCGGTCCTCCGTGCTGTAGAACGTGATCTTCTTGTTGACGCTGGAGTTGCCGGTCTGGATCTTGAGCTGCATGCCCAGTCTAGACTGGGGCTTGGCCGTCACAGCGGCGCAGCTGTACTCCTCGCGCTGGTCGTGGGCCGACAGGAAGTATAGCATGCGCTCGTCCACGTCCACCTGCAGCTGGATGCTCGCACGCTTGCTGCCGAGCTTCTCCAGCACGCTGTCGCTCTTCTTGACGGTGAACGTGAACAGCGTCACGTCCGACAGAGGGGCGGCGGTGGCGTTGCGGCCGAAGCCGAACACGTTGCTCGTGTGCGTGGAGCGGCTGCGGCCGTTCTCGCCCAGGAAGTTGCCGGCGTCACTGAGCGAGTCCGCGGCGCGCGTACATGCTGTTGCTCTGTGCGTAGCTGCCCAGGAGCTCCTGCCGGGGATGTCCATGTTGTACCGTGGGCTGGGCGCTCTCGCCTCCATACTCACAGTATCGGTAGTGTCCACCACGAGGTCCCTAGCCCCAGGCGGAGCGGTACTCGCCCACATGTGCGGACTGGGAGGACCCGTGGACAGGAACTTGCCGTTGGAAACGTCCCCGACGGCGGCGTGGACGTCTTCCGTCGCGCGCGCCGCGGACTGAGGCCGTGCGAGGCCGAGAAGTTGGTGGTGGAGCGAGAGTTCTGTCTCAGTGGCATCGATACGCTCGCGGACAGCGCCGCGGGTGCTGCAGGCGGCGGGGACTCGCCCTCTTCTCCCGGCAGCTTCCCGATGAGTTTCCAGACGTTGGTGGTGGCCTGACCAGCCTGCGCCAGGTTCTTCTCGGCCTTCAGCAGCTTGTCCAGCGTGGTGGAGTCCATTGTAGACTGGCGCTGGGCCAGGTACGCCTCGTCCTGCTCCTCGGAGACGCGCTCCGTCGACGTGGCCCGCATGCGGAATGCGGAAAACGGTGCTTGTGCTTGTGGGGAACTTGCTCGTGGTGGAGGGTTTCAGTAGGGAGATTACAGTGAATGGCAATTTAGAGAATGACCTGATATATCCGAGTTTGACGGGGTTTCCATTTTTGATAAGTTGGACGTGTGTTTTGTGAAGCTTAATTATAATAACTTATAAATATAGAAGATGACAGGCAATTAGTTGAAAGGTGGATATCATGGGCGGCACGTACTGTACTGCAGACGTCCGATTGACGGGGGCAGAGGGGGCCGATACTGGAGTCAAGCTTATTGGGAGATGGGGCGCGAGAGCTGACGACAGCTCACTTGCCTTTGCCCGCTCGCTTTCGCCGAAAAGCGCGAGAAAATAATCCGCGCGAGGTTGAGGCGGGCAATGCAGTTGCTTTTTGAAGCATGCACCTTCAGGAGGTCAAAGAGACTGCAGTTTAGAGCAAAAGTGGGCGAATGCAGGTTCGCCCAGATTCATCGCCATGGGCGACTGGTTTGGTACAGCAGCACGAGCTGGTTTGCCCCGAAAGGGTGTTTATGTACTGAAAGCCTGTCGATGGCAGAGTGCACTCATCATGTGGCAACTGCAGGTTGTTGTAAGAACTGCATACAGAATCATACCAAGCTGTTGTTGCTTGTGCGCGCCATCGCTAAAACCGAAAGTGTTTGTCCGTAGCAATTTCATTTCAACGGACAAAATCGCTAAGCTTAGTGTGCACGTATACATGCTTGTGTTTTCATGCATCGTGAGCTCCAAGTTCCAAGCTCGCAGTCTGATGCACTATCAAACGTTAGTCACCGTGACCAGCACAGAAGTGCAAACGACAATTGATGCAGACACGGAACCCGAAATGCAGTTTTCATCAACAAAACGCATTTCCGTTCATGTCCTGGTTGATGAGGTCTGAGCTGACAGCAACTTGCAGCCCTCTCATTTGCATTTTGCTCGAGGTACCGACACATGCGAGTTCGGAGGCCAAATATTTGATGACGCTGCGTGAAGGTTGATCGGTCAACCTTGGGTTGTACATGTAGGTGCAAGTTGCAACACTTCGGTCCTACCTTGGGCCAGTACAGCGGAAGTAAAATGAAACACTTGTCATCATCAATCGTGTCTTCGTTTCAGTTCTCGCAGCAAACAAGCACATCGAAAAACTCGTTGAGAGGGAGCGCAAATTTGAAGAGACAAACCGCAGCAGGAGACGAGACTCTCACTGCGTTGCTTGGTTCAAAAAGCCACGTACAGATTTCTGGAAATGCGACTCGTAAAATCTATCGCTGTAGATCTTACGGCGCGAGTGGCTGGGCTCATTACACGAAAGCCATCAGGCTGCATGCACTTGCTTACAGCGCCGAGGCGCCCACGACAGGGTTGACGAGCTTGCCGATGCGTTCGATCTCGATCTCCACCATGTCGCCGGGAGCAAGGTAAAGTGGCGGGTTGCGAGCGACACCGACACCCTGAACAAGAAACACACAAAGCACAGTTAAGACACCTGCACAACAAAAACTGCACCATTGCAGTCCCTCACCTCGGGGTTCCCGTGAGGATGAGCGTGCCCTTGGGCAGTGTGCAATCCTGCGAGCTGGCTGATCAGCTTCGCGACGGAGAAGATCATGTCGCCCGTGTTGGACTTCTGAACCTGTTCGCCGTTCAGGTACGTGGCGATCTCGAGCGTCTGTGGGTCGGAGATGACCTCGGGGGTCACGAGCACGGGGCCCAGCGGACAGAAGGTGTCGAAGGTCTTGGCGCGGCACCACTGGCCGCCTCCTTCTTGCCCTGCCAGCGACGAGCCGAGATGTCGTTGGCGCACGTGTAGCCGCCGACGAAGCTCAGCGCCTCGTGCTCCGTCACGTTGCAGCAGGCCTCCTTGAGCACAACTGCCAGTTCGCACTCGTAGTCGACCTCGGGCGGGTCAGACGCCACGCGGGGATCACCACGGGGTCGTGCGGGTGCTGCAGTGCGTTGACGCCCTTGGTAAAGAGCACGGGGAACTTGGGCTCGGGCATGTTGGTCTCTTTGGCATGTTTGCGGTAGTTGAGGCCGATGCCCAGGATCTGAGACGGCACCACGGGCGCCAGCACCTTCTCGATGGTGGCGGTCTCGCCCGTGAATTGCAGACTGCCCAGGGGGTCGTCGTCTTCCACTAGCAGCGCAGTGGACCCGTCGTCCGTACGCTGGCCGCAGCGGATGGCACCGTTCTCGTCCACGAAGCGCGTGAGCGCTGTGGCTCTGGACGACGAGGAGCGGCGTGGGGTTGTTAAGCTCATGGTGCGCAGCGCGAGGCGACTTCGGGGACTGGATACGAGGCGCAGTAGCAGCATCACTCGGCTATGTTTTCGTAGACTGTCTATGCGGGTTATATGTAGGGTTACGTAGTGTACACAATAGTGTGTGGATACCATAACCTGCAAGTTGAAGTTGCCTTTTTGACTGACTCACTGTTGGGGACGTATATTTTGTGATGCTGGACGGTTAGAGTTTGGGGTACGACATGTCGGTGAGCACGGAGCACGTGCCCTTATTCTGCGTGCTGCGGCTGATGCGGACGAAGCCGTCCTCGCCCCAGTCTGTGCCCCACGAGTTCTTGATCTTGATGGTCGTGGCGTCATAACCGACGGCCAACACGGCGTGGTCGACGGTTGTGGTGTCACAAGCGGTGATGATGCCACTCACGTACTGCTTCCAGGCGCTGTTGTCCGACGCCACGGACACGATCACGGGCTGCTGCTTGACGGCGCTCAGGAAAGCGCTCTCGTCGCCCGTGGGGATCTGAACGATCTCGGTGATGCCGGACTTGGTCGGGGTGCATGAATTCGCGCACGCGGCAGCAGTGCCACCGCCCACGGAAGTGTAAGGGTAGCTGCTCTTCGTACAGACGCCGTTGTCACGAACGTACTCCATTGCGTACACGGGGGCGCCGCCGTTGCAACCGAAGTCCTTGGTATCGCAACTCACAAGCTGCTGCTCCGAGTATGAGGGCGCCTTCTTGTCGCCGTTGGCAATGCACTGAGCGGCTTCCAACGCGGCGACAGTCGCAAACGCCCAGCAACTGCCGCATTGGCCCTGCAGACCGGGAGGGTTGACACAAGCCGAGGTGCTCCAGTCCACCGAATCCGAGTCCGAGTCGCCTGCAGCCTTCGTGTCTGTGACCTTGGTCTCAGTGGCTGTAGATTTCTTCTTAGTTGCGGGGGCTGTCGGGGCTGGAGCTGCTGTAGCCGGGATCGGAGCCGCAGTAACTGGGGCCTTGGTAGCAGGCACAGGAGCGGGAGTAGGAGGTACTGGAGCCTCAGTTGCAACTGGGGCAGGATCCACTGGAGCAGGAGCTTCCGTTGCAACTGGGGCAGGATCCACTGGAGCAGGAGCTTCCGTTGCAACTGGGGCAGGATCCACTGGAGCAGGAGGTTGCGTCGCAGGAGTCGTCGGCACTTCATTTGCGCTGTCTGAGCTGGGCGGCTGGGTCCAAGACTGTGAGTTCCATTCTGAGTTTGCTGACTGCGAGTTCCATTGCCAGTTTGATGACCCTGCGCTGGGCTGCTGGGTCCACTGCTGCGAGTTCGATGATCCCGACGGTTGTGTCGACTGGGAATTTGATGATCCAGCGGCCGAGCCTCCTGTATTCCACGACCAGGTATTGCCACTCCACCAGGTGTTGCCATTATTGCCGTTGCTCCCCACCAGTTCCAGGACTGCGTGCTGGTTCCGCCGTTACTCCCACCGGACACCGTACCAACCTGTGAGTTGTCACCTGGGGAGACATTGTTAAAGTTGTACCCCTCGCTTGTGTCGTCTCCGTCGTCGTCAGTAGTGGTGGTTTGACTCTGGTAAGTTTGCTGGGAAGTCTTCGTGTAGGTGTCCGAGGTGCTTTGGAAGCTCTTGTCGGAATCTGTGCTGTAATCACCGCCGTTGAACGCATACTGACTTTTTCCGGAAGTTCGCAATCGGCGCACTGCAGCGATAACTAGGGGCCCCTCTGTCGCCGGGGCCCATGTCTTCTTCTCTTTCTCCTTCTCCTTATCATCACTTTTATTCTTGCTGTTGCTGTTGCTGTCGGTGTTGCCCTTGCTGTTGCTGTCGGTGTTGCCCTTGCTGTTACTGTTAACGTTAGTATTGGAAACGATGTTGGATTCGTTCGATGCCGGAGTGTCATTTTCGTTTTCAGACAGCGTCTGGGTTGTCGGTGATGGCGTATCCGGCGACGGTGTGTCCTTCTCGTCGTCCCCGCCAACGTGCGAGTTGGACAGGAAGGTCTTGAACTCGTCCATTGTCATAAGCGTAAACGGACCGTCCGTGCCGAACTCGGCCATCGGGTTCGCCTCACGCGCCTCGTAAATCTGTTCCTTGGTCAGGTAGAATCGCTGGCGCTGGTCCTCCATCTCATCGTCCAAACTGCGAGACTCGGCGACTGGTATCCATCCCTTCTTCGCTCCCTTGGGCCCGTAATCCTTCAGCCATGCGTCCAGCTCAGTTGAGACTGCCTCCTTCTCCTCTAAGTAGCGGTGATACTTAGACACGATAGCTGCGTGCATCGGTCGTGCATCGGCGACGTTCAGCATCCCGACCGCTACGACAGCCACCGCTAACGCGACCGTGGCGGTCGACACTCGAGGCTTCATGTCCTTCCTTGCTAAGCAAGTGCTGTGTGTCGTTCCCTGTTTCCAGTTCCGCTGTGTCCGCGACACAGCAAGTTTGGGAATGTGTAGAAGCGACCAGAGAGATCGGTCTGCGATTGTGATTTAGCCCAGGATCGGCTCTGGAGCTGGATGAAGTCTCCACTGGAGATGCAATTGGGCCAGAGACTTGCACTTATTATACGTGTAGTTGTACCTAGTTGCCTTCGGCTCGACCTATTGTCGGCATGATGAACATGTAGCAACTTGGACTTGGCACCTGCTGCCTTGCGATTTTAATCGTAAAATGCCTTGGCTGTGGCTAACGTTCGAACAGCCAACGGACACCAGCAGCAGACCAGAGTCGCACTCGAGTCCCATCGTGGACCAGCAGCAACATCTGGGACAGCAGAAGTGGAAATGGCTTACATTATCATCTTCTACGAGCGCTTTACATAGTGATATTATGCATGCATATTGGATGTGAACTTACTGTACAATTTAAAAACAAAGACTCTGTCAAACACAATATTGTGTCGAGCCTTTGCCATTCGTGACGATGATCCTCCTTGACCCGAGATGTCGATTCCTTCCAGTCCCGAGACTTGAAATCGGTGAAGTCCGTCAGCACTTACAGCGCGATGTGATTCTGCGAAGCTTGAGGACCGATGGTATCGGGCTTCTGAATACTTCGTAGTTTGTTTCGCTTGAAGCCACACAAATCTCCGGTCTGATTTTTAACATGTAAGCTTCCCCTCGTGGTCAGCAGTTTAGGCTGTGAGGCCGAATTCCAGCAGCTCGTCATGTTGATGAAACTGCAACGCTGACGCTGCACTGTCCAATTCGTTCGACCGTGAAGCGCGGACGAACGCGCTCGTTTCAACCGGAAGAAGCAAGTGTTGATGCTGGGCCCGAATAGGCCTCTGAGGGCGAGTCGCTGCTGTTAAATACGTTTTAACAAAAACGGAATTGAGTGACCCAATATTGATGCGAGCACTACTGTACATGTATCCAGCACATGCAGAGTCAACCTCTGGCAGCACCAGGATAGCTCTGATTGCCAGACGCGTGCCGAGCACCAAGACCGCCGTTAGACTGCGAGTTGATAGCTGCGTCGTCTCAGACTTCTTGCAAATGTCTTGCCAGCCACGACTGCTGTCGTACCGGTACGTGCGGCTTGACAGCGTGCACGAAACGATGCTGTTCCTCGCCGAGGATGTTTTCCTTTCCATCTCCAGCCGGGAATCGTTTCGGTGCCTTCGTGCGGCAGCGTGTGACAACGACGTCAAGTGTCGATCAAGCTGTGGCCGGTGGCGGCTCGCGGGTGGATACAGCTGATCCATGTCTTCTGATCCATTTTTGGTTGTCTGGCCATCGGCCATCGGCCAGCGGCTGACGGACACTGGCAGTTCCAGAATCTTTGTCAGTTTGGCACACTCTATCCATACGAGCTATTAACTGTAATAACAAGTCTTGTTCACCAGTTATTGTCAGCTGGTGGTGCCAATTCGCTTGTCATCTGGCCGCGCGGAAGCATGAGGCGGGTGCAAAGTGACCAGATGAGCACGAAAGTCTCCGCTTCTACCTCATCGCTGTCATAGCAATTGCACCACAAAGTAGACCTGACACCAAGTCATCCATGGCGCGTCGAAATGGTCTGGGTGCTGCCACTATCTACGCAGGTGCCCAACGCTCCTCTGCATCCCTGCAATCACCTCAAGATCGACGACTTCAATGCTCACTCTTTGATTTCTTAGCTACCGGTAGCAGCGAGTCGAACGTAGCGTGAACGACGAGAAAATGCAGTCTTCGGACCGATTCACTTCAGGCCGTGGTGGTGTCCTCCGGCTCGTCGGCGTCGCGGCCATCGCGGTGGCCGTGTCCGTGGATGGTCGTCAGATGCATGCCGGGATCGACTATCACCGCTACCTGAGCGAGTGGAACGAGACCAGACAGGAGCTCGATGACTGGAAGGCCAACTTCGGCGACAAGGCCAAGAAGAACGGCTGGATGCCGCCCTCGAGCAGCAACTCTGAAGAACGCAGCTCCGACGACGAGGAAGAGGACCACCTGCAGCGGTTCTTCATGACCAAGCAGAACATCTCCGCCATCCAGGCGCTCAATCCGAACGCCAACTTCTCCACTAACACTCCGTTCACTTTACTAACTAATAACGAGTTCGCCACCTACGTGGGCAAGTCCTACCGCGCTTTCAACGGGTCGTCGGTCGGCAGCAGCTCCACTACCCGCCGTCTGCGTAGCTGGCACCGGAGCAGCAGCACCAAGAGGTCATATAGCAGCGGGTCTCCGAGCAGCGGTGCCACCTCCAAGACAACCACCACAAGTACTAGTAGCGGCGCCCCGAGCAGTGCACAGACCTCAGTTTTGAGCGGCACCTCGAACGGAGACGCAACTTACTCGACGAATAGCGTCAAGACTGTCACCACCACTGGTGCGGACGGCAAAAGCAGCACGACCACAAGTACAACCACTTCTTCAGGCCCAGGAACGGATAGCACGACGGTGACTACTTCGTCGGGATCAGGCACTACCACAGCGTCGAACTTTGGTTTCGGCTCGAGCTTCCCGTCACGCTGGCAGTGGAGCAACGGCTTCAACTTCGGAGGCATGGGGAAGAACGATTTCAGCCCTGAGACTGTCAAACCTGCCGGAGCTGACTCGAGCTCAATCACGACCAGTGCCCCAATTACGCAGTCGCCCACTACTTCAGCGCCAACCACATCGGCTCCGACCACTAGCGCCCCAATTACGCAGTCGCCTACTACTTCAGCGCCAACCACATCGGATCCGACCACTAGCGCCCCAATTACACAGACGCCTTCTACGACTTCGCCCGCCAAGTCTTCTGCTTCAACCTCGACGGTGACCGCTACAGATACGGCTTCAAGCTCGGACGAGGTGGACTGGACGGACTCGAAGTGCATGTCCCCCATCCAGAGCCAGGGTTCGTGCGGTGACTGCTGGGCCTTCTCCACGGCGGCGGCCATCGAGTCAGGACAATGCATCAAGGGCGGCCAGACGTCTCTCAACAAGTACTCGGAGCAGCAGCTTACAAGTTGTGATACCCAGAACTACGGGTGTTCTGGCGGTGCTCCAGTCTACGCCATGGAGTACGTTCAAGAAAATGGTCTCTGCACGGAGGATGACTACCCGTACACGTCCTCGGAGGGCACGGCCGCATCGTGCACCAGTTGCTCGGCTGTTAGCACGGGTATGACCGGATACGAGACAGTGGATGGAGCGTCAGACCTCGCCACTGTTGTCGCCCAGCAGCCTGTGATCGTGGCAGTGGCGTCGGGCAACAACGCATGGAAGCAGTACACGGGCGGTGTGATATCTTCGTGCGACACTAGCGATCTCGATCACGCCGTCGTGGTCGTGGGCTACACGGACAGCGAATGGAAGATCCGCAACTCGTGGGGCGAGGACTGGGGAGAGTCGGGCTACATTCGACTAGAGCGATCGAGTGACAGCACGGGTACTTGCGGCATGTACGGCGACATGTCGTACCCGACGTTCTAGACACTCGGTATGTTGAATGTGGTAGTTTTGCGTAGGAAATGTGTTGGTGTCTTTTTCGACCAACGTGTTGACCAGCCCAACAGGTGGTGTTTGATAAGATCTCTTCTCTCCACAAGGTGTGCCACTTGGCGCGCACGTGAGCAAGACCGTGCCTCTGCATTTCACTAATAATACAAGGCTGACAGCACGACTGAGCGCGTCTTTCCAGGGCTGCTCAGCCACTACCGGTACCAAGCCATACAAGTTGTATGGCGTTGTATTACAACGCTAGCTCCGACTGGAAAGTTCTTGCCTTGTCCGCGAACTACCAGTAACGCAACCAGTGAACTTCACTGAACGCCTGCCTTCACCTTGGCGAGATCTCACTTGCTTCAGGCAAGTTGAAGACGATAAAATTGGTCGTTAATCGGGCTTTTGCAAAAGACGGCACTCTCCCAAAGGGTCTTGGATAGCAAACTACTTTTTGCAAAACATGGCACTCCAACCCAAAACACTGACAATGTCAACTTTCACGCACTCGTCGTACAAGTAGTATATTATCAAGCAACCACAGACTTCGAGGGGCGGCTCCGCCTGTCGTGGCCAATTTGCCCACAGTTTGAGCACGTGGAAGTTCGCTTCACTTTGCCCATTTCCTTTGTGTCGTCTCCTCTGCTAGGCATACGCTTTGCCCACGCATACGCTTGACCGTAGACGCCCACTATTAATAATAGTGGGGTCACTTGCAACGTGAATTCGTCCCTCGGACTTGAGAAGCGGTCAACTTAGAGCGGCCTGTTGTGATGATACCGTAGTGCTGCGACTGATACGCTTTGAAATGCAGCATCGAAACTTCGAAGAGGCATTCAGGACCTGAATCAGGTCCGCCGTCGCACTTGTGGACCCGCCTCTGTTTTCTGCGTGTTGTGAGTGGCTGCGTACTCGCGCATGACGCCTACGTCTTTAACACTGTTGTGAACCTCCACATCCACAGTACGCGCAAGCGGCGACGAATATGGCGACACCATGCTGGCATCGGTTCCCCTCTGTTCAATTATTTATTTGTCCATGTGTCGTGCCATGTTTTGCAAAAAGTAGTTTGCTATCCAAGAACCTTTGAGAGAGTGCCGTCTTTTGCAAAAAGCCCCGTTAATCCCGATAGAAAGTCACTCGTAACGTATGCGCTTGAGCGTTATGTTGAGATGTGGCTGAGACTCGTCACCTGGTTTCACGGAACTCTCGATTCCTCAAGTCTCCGTAAAGATTTCAGCTTTTTGCTGCTCGAACACAATTTTCGCCACATTGGACCAGATGATCATCGTTGGATCAGATGATCTCGGCGAGTCGCCACAGTAGGTATCCGCTCTGCCGTGGCTTCGGTGTCGGTGGCCATGCGGAACCGCCTCCACTTGGCGGCGGACAGCTCATTCTTGAATTCGCCTGCAACTTCGGTCGTGGTCTTCATTTACAACAATCATGAAGAGTTCCACTTTAATCACGACGTGTGTGTTGGCAGCTTCAACGCTTTCGGTGGGGATTGTTACCGCACGTCAGATGCACGCCAATATCAACTTCGAGCGCTACCTCGCTGAAAAGATGGAGATGAAGCCGAGGTGCAGCTATGGAGGAGCAACTACTACGGTATATGCAAAGAGAACAACTTGCTGCCGGATCACTCGGAAGAGCGAGGTATCTACGACGAAGATGAGGATATCCGCCAACGGATCTTCATGAGCAAGCAGGATGTACTGGAGGCACAGGCTGCCAACCCGAACGCCAATTTCTCTATTATGACGCCGTTCTCGGTGCTGACCAAAGAGGAGTTCGCTTCAAAAGTGATGAACTCGTACGTCCAGGCGAACAGAACGGAGACCCCTGCTCCAGCGACGACTGCACCGGCGACCACGACACAGAAGCGTTCACTTCGCCAGCAAGACGCCTACACGTTCACGAGTATGCAGGATATGATCAACAACCTGATGAAAAGCCTTCAGGCGCAAACGGGAGGCTCGTGGACGATCGGTACTGTGAAGCCCGCGACGGATACGACTACCAATGATGCCACTAACGAGGAATGGCATTGGACACCTGTCACGTCTCCAACGGCGGCACCAACCCCAGTAACTCTAGCTCCGATCCCAGTAACACAAGCTCCGATCCCAGTAACTCGAGCTCCGATCCCAGTGACACAGGCTCCGATTCCAGTAACACCGGCTCCTACCCCAGTTCCTACTCCGAAGCCTTCACCGAAGCCTACGACTCGAGCTCCTGTTGTTGAGCCCTTGACGACAAAGCCTCGGACCCCAGTTCAAACCCAGAAGAGAAGTGTGAGCACTTCGAATTCGGTTGACTGGTCCGCATCGACGTGCATGTCACCAGTTCAAAGCCAAGGCCAATGCGGTTCCTGCTGGGCATTCGCTTCTGTGGCCGCAGTAGAGTCACTCCAGTGCATCAAAGGCGGTCAATCGGGTATCAACAAGTTCTCAGAACAGCAGTTGGTTGGATGCGACTCCCGGAATATGGGCTGCGGCGGCGGTGCGCCGGTGTACGCTTTTGAGTACATCCAGAAGAACGGCCTGTGTTCGGAGAGCGATCTTCCGTACACCTCACGCGATGGTGGCTCGGCTTCTTGCAGTGCGAGTTGTTCGAAGAGCCAAACCGGTATCACGGGATACGAGAGCCTTGACGCTGGCGACGAAGCCGGACTCGTTGACGCGCTCAAGTCGCAGCCCGTTGTCGTGGCAGTTGCTTCGGGTAACGCAGCGTGGAAGCAGTACACCGGTGGCGTCATGTCGAGCTGCGAAACCACGCAGTTGGATCACGCTGTGCTGGTTGTGGGATACGACGCCACCACTTTCAAAGTGCGAAACTCGTGGGGTGAGAACTGGGGCGAGGCCGGCTACGTTCGTATTGAGCGCAGCTCGTCCGGCATGGGGACTTGTAGCATGCTCACGGATATGTCTCGCCCGACAATGTAAGTTTTTGTCTTCAACGTATGTGCGTTAGTGGTATCAACAAACGGCAACCAGCTTGTACAGTACTGTAGTAATTTCCCATCTACCCATTCGAGTTTCCATTCATTGTGTTTCGGGCGTATCATAGCATAACGTTAGTTGCCACGGAAAGTGAGCAAGAAATGACTACATGTATTAATAATGTTACCGTGTATTATTAATAATACATGTAGTATTATTTACAAGTAATACGTGGTTCAACCATGGTTGAGGAAAGTTTTCGTATCGAGTTTCCTTGTTATTACGGTAATAGTCGAATACCGGTATCTCTTGCATGCAACGCTGCCTGAGGGCCGGTCTTAACCACGCCATGCCATGCCATGGCACAAGTTTAGGGCATTTGATTGGTCAGATTTGTTTAGGGGTAGGGACTTCGTGCCATCGATGGCAAAATCATGGTGCCACTAAACTTGCCATTGCCACTGCCATAACCACATTTTTCATCCGACGTCATCGGTTCCTGACTGCGCAGTATGGGACTCAATCTCGCGGTCTTCATAGGGCTTCTTGTCCTTGTGCTCCTCTTAGCGCTCCCTGTCGACATGCGCAGAAAATGTCTTCACCGAGAGCGTTTAAACTGGGAGGAATACGCACAGCGCTTAGTCGACGAAGGCCAATTTCACAAGTGCTACAAGATGTCATACGCGTCCTTCATGGCTCTTGCCGCAAAGCTCGAGCCGTATCTACAAGTGGATGAGCAGCAGTCGCGTAACAGGACCGGAACTGAGCCGATAACTTACATCAATAAGGTGCAGATGTGCTTACGCTGGTTAGGTGGAGGTTCCTACCATGATGTGCGTTCCATTAGTGGTGTAAGCGTTTCGGCATTTTACGCCTCGATTCATCAAGTCGTCGACGCGATAATTGCTCACCCGGAGTTACAATTGCAATTTCCTACTTCAGTAGGAGCCCAACGGTATGCTGCCAGGTCATTTGAGCGGATCAGCAACTCATATGTCATGAAGGGGTGCGTTGGCGCTATCGATGGGTGGCTCTGCCCCATTCGTGTCCCGCAAAAAAAAAGTTGCAAGGGTGCGATCGTTTTCTCTATATCAACGGTATGGTGTCAACGTTCAGGCGTGCTGTGACCATTTAAGCCGATTCACTGCTGTAACTTGTTCCAGCCCTGGTGGAACCGGTGATGCCGTGGCATTTCTAAAATGGAGACTTTCGGCTGTGGTAAATGAACTTCAAGAGGCATCTATGTCGTTGGTGACAACGCATATACCAACACAAACAAGTTGTTGACCCGTTTCCGAGACCTCGCATTGCATCGGCATCCCACGACAGCTATATCTTTCACATTAGCTAGCTTCGAATTAGGATCGAAATGGCACTCGGTTTACTAGTTTGCAAGTGGCGTGTTTTCAAGGCACCTTTGAAGATTAGTTTTAAGCGAGTCCCGCGTACGGTATTGGCGGCATGCATTTTGCACAATTGGTGCATTAATCAGCGCCTTCGTGAGAACGAAAACTACAGAGTTGCTGATGGTGAAGATTTGATTGAAGGTGATGCAGGATCCCGTTTAGCGGAGGATATTCCTGCCGATTTCACCGTTGCCATTCAAGATGTATCGCGCTACCGCCGTTTGTACGAGTCTTCAGACTTGAACATCTCCACCGAGACGTTTAGTTGCTCGGGATGGGTTCGTGATGCTATCGTCGGATCAGTTGAGCATGATACCATCGTTCGACCGCAACGTAATATGACCAGGAGGGCGAGAGAAGAGAAGTATAACGAGTAGTCATTTGATAAAGTGAATGAGTTGCTTAACCTTATGACGTGAAGCGGTCTGGCTCTTGTAGAGCTTCACCAATCGGAGGCGACATGAAGACCCAAAGATCACGATTGATGGATCGCGACTCGAGAGCTGCCGCTGTGTCTGGTTACATCCGGTTGTGTGACATCTGGGCGAGACCTGACTGGTGTACCAACAATGGGGTACACCCCGTCCTGATTCGTCTGGCGCAATCATTCCGATACGCAATCTGGTGCAATCATTCCAATACGCTATCTGGTGCAATCATTGGGACACGCGATCTGCCAACTCGCGATCTGCCAACATGCGATCTGCCAACTCGCGATCTGCGGGGGTTGATCTGGAGCAATCATTTCGGTACGGGCGATCACATGGATTGTGGGTACAATGGAGCTATTTATTCGTTACGGTACCGACATAATATCAGGTTCAAGGTACAATGCGCAAACGGGAAGCACACAAGAGGGATAGGAAGAGAGCGAGTTGGGAGAGAACTTTAGGGCCTTTACTTTGGTATAATATATTCCGATTTGCCTTGCAGGACGCAAGTGTTTTCTACACTACCGGGGAAGGAGGTACATTGGCCTACCCGAAGAAGAACTTGCCACGTCGACCAAGAACACGACGTACACCTGGATAGCTTGGCCAGGGTACGCTCGCACATCAATCTCACTACAAGATCCCGCCAAGAGGAGGCGGCAAGCAACGGAAAGGGCTACAACAGCACAAGAAAAGGATACACCCCCAAGCGATCGGCTTGAACCAAGACTCAATCGCAGCATACCGACGACTGCGTGAAGAATACCCGCGTGGCCGTCACCCACCCAGACCCCGGAAGGAGCAACCAAGCTCCAACCTCCGCCTTGGTCACCACTGAACGTCTTCACGAGCACCGGAAGAGCGTAACCCGCCCAGCCGTCGGGTACACAAGGTGACTACAAGGTTTCGATCGCGCCAGATCAACGGAGTACCCCCTCCGACAGTCGGCAGTTCGGGCGTACCGTGCGCAAGCTTCGAACGCGTCAGCAATTTTCGTGAAGCAGCTTCGCCACACTTACTAGAAATCGTTCCCTCGATCGAGGAAGGAAAAACTGTTGATGTGGTAAATATTTCGATCTGGTGCTCGAAAGGGTGACGCCAAGCCAACGAAGGCTGCGAGTGTTAGTCCAGAGCTGCAAGTTGGTTTTCGTAGTGCTGTAAACACTGCTGATAGAGACCGAGGCTTCGAGTTAGCGTCGGATCTGCACCGTCACATAGCTCCAGCTTTCGCTGAGTTTCCTTTACTTGATCGATCAGCCGCTGCAGCTTCGCGATGCGGTCAATCAACACGTCTTCATCTGGGACTCCAAGTGAAATACGGCTTGTCGAGGGAGCCGCTACAGTTGCTGGAGCTTGGACGAAGATGTCGGCCATGCGATTGATAGTCTTCAGCACTTGGTCTTGCCACTTTGATGATTTTGCCAACGTAACAAGAATTTTCACCGGTAAGTTAAGCGAATCAATTTCGTCATCGTCATGCATGCCACCACTAACGAAACCCTCCAGCTCCGGCTTCACTCGAGTACACACTCGACGATAAGCGACATCCAGATTACCGTAGCAAAAGTTATAATAGTCGTTGGAGTTTTGGCCGGACACATTAAATCGATCTAATGCCTTCACGAACTTGCCATTCACAATCTTCCACATGTCGTAGAACTTCGCCGTGTCTTGCTCCACGATAACGGATGGGTCAATACCGTCGTAACGAGGGTCATTCGCAGCCTCACCAAAGAGGTTGTAGAAGTCGGCTGTGTTGGTGCGATGAGTAACCCCAATTTCCTTCCAAAATGCAGTCTTCTGGTTTTCTTCACCTGCATCAATTTGATCGCGGGTAGCTGTATCATCCGACGAAGCAAGTCGCTCAGCAAAAACGATCGGAAAGTAAATATTCAGGAGCCGAATGACGCAATTCTTTGTCGTCCGCAGGCGAGGTTCCAAGAGATTTTCGTCATCTACGGATGACTGAACAGCTCTACGTGCTGCATCGTAGGACAAAAGGTGTCGAATCTGCTCAGGCTTCGTCGCCTTCCTCCCAAGGCGGAATTTCCTCTCTGCACTCCTTTCGAAGCTGCACGACAGTCCACAAATCATACTCGTTGGATGTCGGAGGCACAACCTTCCCAGGGTTCCGCACAGTCCAATTTGACACTCGTTCACCTCCTCTTAATGCGCCTGCACCACTATCGGCGACCGTAAGATCAGCTTGCGCGCCGACATTGCAAGCTGGCGATGCCTCACTTTTCGGACTCGGATCCCAGTACTGCATCGATGGCATCGAGAAGGGCCATGCTTGTTCGAGCGCGTGGAGCATCAGCACGAGGTTTGACTGAGTCAACATACACCGGTGTTTCCGTCTCTACAGGTGGTGGCTGCGCTAGCAGAGGCGTGCCCACAGCGGTACTGGACGAGGAGGTGATGTCCTGAGAAGCTTCATCAGCAGGCAAAGGTGCCGAAGCAGCGGGTCGCTGGTCGATCTTCGCTCTTTTGCGCGCACCGAGTGTCGTGCGCGCGGATGTCTTCGGGGGCTTGGTCCGCTTTCCGCTCATCTGGTAATATTTCTTTTGACGAGTTTATCTTCACGTGAATATTAGGTTACAAATATCTGCATGGCACTTATGGCATATTTTCATTTTTATCCAAGTGATGCCCTCATGCCATATCGTCACGTCTCCGACCGTCAGTGCAACTCCGACCAGAATGCGACGCATCGCAAAATTTTATATCACACCAGATTGTGGAGGTTTCGTAAAAATACATCCTCTCAAATGATTGGCTCCTTGATAGGTGGTATACGTAATTACGCCTCGTAAATGAGTGGCGCACGTGCAATTTTGCTGCGCCATTTTGCCCTGTGAGCTCAGTGCTCGATTGACCACCCGGCGCGGTGAATTGAGGGTGTACCGAGCATCGGTCACCTTAGAGGGTTTGTCGCGGCCACGAAGAACTGTGAATCACCGTTAATTCCCCGTCGAGCACTCCAGACGAGTACCCCTGCGAGGTTGTTGTCTAACCCCCACCGATGTAGCTCAATGGAAGAGCTCCCGAAAGGGAAGAAGGTGGTTCGATTCCGCCCATCGGTAAATTTTCTATGCTCGAATGACTGCTGCAGACCTGACATCAACGGAAGCACCGACTATAAGGACGTGGGAAAGAAGATCGTGTTGCGTTACGGGAGCAGCTTGAGTGTGCCTTGGTGATGAATAGGTGCAGGGTCTACAACTCTATTGATGGCTAGACGCTGGCGATAAGCGTTGATGAGGTCGTTGAGGCCTCCCTCGCGATGCAGCTGCCGAAGCGCCTTGAGTACAGCGTTGGATCCATTTGACGGTACGCCTCGCGCGTCAAGGTACGCAGTGACTTTGCTTGACGCTAACTCTCCGAGCTGACGGACATTATCCTTGTAGCTGGGCGATGACTCGTCGAGGTGTATCCGTCTTCGATGAAGAGCTTCATGAAGGCCACAAGCTGCTTGGCATCTGATTTCTTGTGCTTGTCCGTGCTTAGCCATCCGCGCGGAACGGCAGTGTACCACGCGAACCAGGTGTCCATAAGTGGTATCGTCTTTGAGCGGCGTCGGCGCTTCACCGGTACGATTTCATCTTCATCTCTTGGTCGCTTGGCTTGATCTACATGTGCTGATGATTTCGCTTCAGTGTTGGTATTTGCAGCTTCTAGGGAGTTGACTCGAGCCTCGAGGCTACGGTTGACCTCGATTAACCTTTCAATCAAGGCAGTCTGATGTTCGAACGTAACTTTGGCCTTCACGTTTCCTTCCATCAGGTCTTCTGCGGTGGTGTTGGCTTGAGCTTTTGACCTTGTGAGTTGCTGTGACCAAGCAAGCAGACTCGTCATCGTCAAACCAGAGACTTCAACGCATCGCTGGATCGTCTTCATTGCAGGCGCCTGCGCGTTGGTCTTCATCAACGACGGGTAGTGGAGGAAGATAGTTGCTGTCAGCACATCTCTCACAGCAGCGCAGACATTGAAGGCCTTGTTACCCAGCGCATGACTCGAATTGAAAAGCTTGCGGCTAACCTCTCTAATATCCTCTTGTGTAGTCGAATCGAAGACTTCCAGTGACGGAAGAACACAGGCTTGCTTTGGCGCCATCCCGCTCAGCACCTTGGCTACTTGATGGTCTTCTTTTGGAGAATTGAAGACGTACGCGAAGGCTTTGTTGGTCGTGGTCAAGTTCCAGGCTCCGCGATCGAATATCCACTGCGCCTTCAGCTCTGAGCTCGCGTTTGCATGCTGCGCGCCGCCACGTCGAAACGAATGAGAGGTCAGCGGCTCTTCGACTCCAGCTGGACCAACAACACAATCGAGCAAGCGTTTGACAAGAGCGTGGACTCCGACTGTCGGTGTCGTGTGGACGGTCATGCTTCTCTTCGACGTCTGAGAAGAATCTAGGGCGCCGCTGTCTTCAAGCAGATCCAGCAATGGGATCGAGTCGGTCAGCTCAACAGGGACGTCCTTCGACTGCACTGGCAAGTGATTGAGCAGCGCTGCGCACGGCGACTCCTGCATGATCAAGGCCAGAGCGAGCGCCAGCAGCGGGCAAGTCATGAAGTCTTCGTCGGGAAAGAGCGACAGTGTCTGCTCGTCTGACGTCTTCACGCGGATGAAGCGGATGAAGAACACGCCACCAGCACCGATGGTGAGCTGCTGCTTCCGGACGAAGGTCAGATCCGAAGCGCGCCCAAAGAGATACCACAATAGGCATAGCAGTGCTGAATCTTGGTAGTCTGACGCACAGCAGGCCGTTGAATACAGATAACTTGTCATCTTCTTGAGATCATCCTTCGTGCATGCAACCGCTTTGTTGACAAACCCACCACTCTCGCGTTTGATGCAGTGCTGTTCAAGGGTACGCCCCAAGCCTAGCAGCTGGCGGGCCACAGCTCCACCTTGAACAGGGTACTCGTCGAGGAGCCATCACTTCGCTTGGCGGAAATATTGAGCGACGGAGTGGCGCGACAAGTGCAGCCCCTTTGCTCCTGCATGGAATGCTAGGTACACACCGAACTTGTCCATCAGCGTCACTAGGATGCCACCCGCGCGGCTTGGGTCGACAACGATCAACGCCTTGACATGCTCCATGCTCGTGCCCTCGGCGGAGAGGAAGCGATTGAACGCCTTTATGGCCGTCGCGCGCGCGCTTGGTGTTGGCGGGCTTCAAATCGTTTAGGCTCATTACTCTTGGTCGGAGAGGCGGCAAATATGCGAGTGATACGTAGCGCACCTCTCGCTTGTAGCACGATACACATATCTGGGCGTCAGCTCCGACCAGATATGTCGGAATCGCTCAGCTTCCTACTGCAACGTAAAATCGTATTTTTATTGGATAAAATAAAATCGTTGACGTGATTCGATTCGCCAAAAACCATAGAGATGGTTTTATTGGCCAAAAACGAATTAAAGACCAATCTCATTGGCTAATATGTACCATACAAAGATGAAGTTTGGTCGGAGAGACATTGTTATTCATCCGTAACAACGAGGCAAAGTGCCATGACATAGCATGCCATGGGGTCTTAACCAGTGCCATGGCATGCCATGGCATGCCATGTCATGGCACTGGTTAAGACCCGCCCTGAAACCAAAAAGAAATCGTTCAAGCAGCACTTGATTTCTGTTGTTAGTCACCGCGATAGCCACAGGTACGCGGCACTGGCGAGATGCTGAGTTTGCAAGTGTTCTTCATCTCGGTGGAACGAGAATGTGTTCGCTATCACTGATAGCCTATCAGTAAAGGGAATGCATAGGATACAGAAGTATCCGGTACATTGACAACTGCCTTGGGAGCATTCGCTCTTGTGGTGCTTGAACTGCAGACGAGTGGATAGCTGCAAGTCGTTTCCTGGTTAATCAGGACAGGGAACTGTCTGCTCTTACAGCTGGGACGTTCAGATCATGTCACCGACATCAGTTCTTGACGCCCACCGCCTGAACTTGGCTGCGCAGGGTGACAACTTCTGGAAGCTCGATTTTCTGTTTGTATGGAACTGATACGATTGAGATGTAGCTTCAGTGGGCAGATCAAGGCACCGAAAACTCAGCCTGCCTTCGATTCACGAGCACCGCGTTGCGCTAGATGTGTTCACTGCAACCTTCATTGAGAGAGGACCCGAAAGCTCATTTCCAAATTCACTATCGAAGCAACAATAACTTTACCAGTTGAAGCTATCCCGGGCACGAACACACTCAACAGCACCGCACGTTTTCGCTGGCCCACGATGCACACTTCAACTTTTGGTTTCACGATCGCAGCCGTTGCGACAGTCCTCGTGACAACCACACCTGTGGTCGCTCGACCAATGCACGCCGGTATCGACTACTACCGATACCTTGAAGAGAAGGACTCTGTCCAAGTTGATCTCATCGAGTGGAAGAGCAAATTCGGTGACGTCGCCCAGAAGAACGGCTGGATGCCAGTCTCGGAGGACCGCAGCGCTGATGACCAAGAGGAGGATCTTCGCCAGCGTATTTTCTTGACCAAGCAGAGCATTGCCACCGTGCAGGAAGCCAACCCAGACGCCTACTTCTCCATCATGTCGCCGTTCTCTGCTCTGACCGACGAGGAATTCAACAAGTACGTGCTCAACTCGTACATTCGTGGCAACTCAACCATGAGGAGTGGCAGCGGGTCTGCGTCTCGCCGCCTTCGTCGCGACACGATCTCGGATTCATTCGCCGATCTACTCGATGGGAACACCGACACCGCTTCAATCGCAAAAACAATCGGGTCACTTTTCCAAGGCTGGATCGATGGACTAACTGCGGGCACTGTTCAACCCCGACAGACAGCTCCACCAACGTGCTGTCGGAGAGTGATGCTTACCAGTTTTGGCATCGTGAGAAGCGGACACGAGCTCCAGCGACCAACGCACCAGCCACGACACAGCCCGCAACTACGTCTTCACCTGCAGTGACAGAGGAGGCGACCGTCAACTCTGGTTCAGTGGACTGGTCGACATCCAAGTGCGTGGCTCCGATTCAAAGTCAAGGAGCTTGCGGTTCGTGCTGGGCCTTCGCTACGGTGTCAACCGTCGAGTCGGCACAGTGCATTGCAAACGGGAAAACGTCACTCACCAAGTTCTCGGAGCAGCAGTTGGTGAGTTGTGACTCTCAGAACTGGGGCTGCAACGGAGGTGCTCCGGTCTACGCATTTGAGTACGTGCAACAGAATGGGCTGTGCACCGAAGACAGCTATCCGTACACGTCAGACAGCGGCTTCGCGGACTCTTGCAGCTCCAGCTGCAACTCGCAGGACACTGGCATCAAAGGGTATTCACAGCTATCGGGTGAAGACGAATTGCTGAGTGCAGTCGACGAGCACCCGGTAGTCGTGGCAGTGTCCTCCGGGAACAATGTCTGGAAGCAGTATACAGGTGGCGTTGTGTCCTCGTGCGATACCTGGGACCTGGACCACGCAGTTGTTGCTGTGGGCTACGATTCATCATCAATCAAGATCCGCAACTCGTGGGGCTCGTACTGGGGAGAGGAAGGTTACATTCGTCTTGCTCGTGGCTCTTCCAGCGAAGGTACGTGCGGTGTCCTGTCGGACATGTCGACTCCACAAATGTAAGAAGGTTGTCAAGTCTCGTGTGCATTTTGTTGCGTTGTAGTGGTGTAAGTCGATGTGTAGCTGGTCAAGTTGTAGACATGGTCATCATTGAAGGACATACTCTTTTCGTGGTAAGCGTACCGACGTCTCACTTTATCGGACCCTTGAACGGTGCTACGACGTAGCCGAGTCCAGCTTGATTGAGGAGATCGCCGCAGTCGCTTCATCTACAGCCGCAGACCGCTTGTCCGCAGCACCAGCAGCTTCCGTACTAAGCGGGAGATACCATTCCTCCAACATACCAGCCTTGTCGCGCGCCTCCTTGTTGAAGGTGGCTTCAACGTGCCCTTGTAATACTGCGGCACAATCTCTTGGAACTTGGCAATCGGGTCATCGCCATCCCGATCACAGACGTATCGGAACCAACGTACACCAGCACCCACGTGAGTGGTTTCCTCGCGGTAATTCTTGTGAATAATTTCCAGACTCACTTCATCGCTCGCCTTTTCAAAGCGCCGGACAGCGTTCGGGAACACATCCAACCCGCGTGCTTCGTGGACAAGATGAACCACGGCCAACCGTGCCAGGATGTTCTCGCGGGTCTCGTACGCTGCGTCCCAGAGACCTTCGTGGCCCGCGAGGTCGCCGTAGAAACTGCCCAGCTCTGTCAGACGATGTGCCCAACTGGTAAAGTGCTCTGCCTCCTCGCCAGCAACGCGGACCCAGTCGTCGTAGAAAGCACGCGGGAGGTTATGGGGTACGAATCGGCACACCATATCCCACATGAGGTCGATGGCGTAGCTCTCTGCGTGTGCTAGACTGGTCAATATAACAAAATAGTCAGCAAGAGCTCGACATCAACAACAAAATTCGCCTACAATTCAATAGCAAAGTTATCACTCACCTGTGCACGAAAGCTTTGCGAGACCCCTGCTTGGTCTTGTAAGCTGGGACGACCTCCACGTTCTCGGGACGCGCTGGGTGGTCGGGGACGTTGTTCACGTCGTCATTTTCGCTGCAAACGACGTGTATAGCGCCACTCTTCCATTGCGCCACATAGGTGGACGTCTTGTCAGCCTTGGCAAAGGCATCGCCCGTCATCAGCACGTCCAACGCACACGAGAACAGCGTCGGTGGCTGCGAGACCGCCATGATAAAGAACTCTGAATTTTCACTTTGCAACTGCCGTGAATTCTCACTTAGAAACTTTCACTTTTGAGCAAGGAATTACAAATATTATTATACTTTAAGAATGAAATTTCGACAAGGACAATTTATAAGGCGTAGACGAACTATTTGGACATAAAACCAACTATCCTGCAACTTAAGCACCGGCAACACCCCGACCCTAAACGTCCCCTCCGGGGAGTGGCGAGGCAAATGTCGAGGTTCAGCACACCGCTTTTTACGTCACCGTCCTTGGGGAATAAGTGCATCAAAAATTGTTTTTAGGTGTATTGTACTTCGAAGTAGTCATTTATCGACAAAAATAATAGATTTCCCTTCCGCTTGAGGAAGATACTTCACCAGTAGTTTCTTCAATTCAGGGAAATTGTGACGGGTTGTAGCTGTATTCTTCGCTACAAATGTACGCTGATCGTTTGTTATGAATTTGACCAACAGTGCTGGCGAATCTATCTACTCCACGTCTTGCTGTCTTACCGGAACATGGAGGCTCCAAGTTGGATCTCGTCACGGTTTGAAGTACACGCGTAGGGTTGATACAGCAAACTCAGTAGGCTATTAGTCACTAAAATGATCTCGCGAATGAACAACCTAAGTTTTTCAAATATTGTGTTTATTAGGTTTAATGCAATTGAGCTTGCTCTTTGTTAATTTGAGTTGGGCTTGAATTTGTTCTTGGTGAAGTTGGATTTGTTCTTGGTGAAGTTGGACTGGAAAAGGTGTACATGTAATGTAGTACGTAGTACTTCGTAGTATATTCCTTCACCCATAAAGCTTCGCAACACAAAAACATGGTATTCCCATTCATCGTCACAGTTACTGGAAGTTGAAGGCCCTCGGGTACAAGTCTCCATACCACTGGTTCATAGAGAAGTTGTCGTTCACACTGAAACCGAAGTTGCTATAGTTTGGCCGTGGAAATTCTGGGCTGTGGTCGCGTTCATATCCCGACGACTGACCAAACTGACGACTTGGCGACCGCGGGGATGGCTTTGCGTCCGAGGACCCCACCGCCATGAGCTGCTTGGCATACCGAGACTTGGCTTTTCAAATGCGCAGCGACTACTTTCGCTCGAAAGTGATGGTGAATCCATACCAAATGCTTTTGCTGAACACGTATAGTAACAACAGACCTCATCATAAAAAATGATCGAATAGTTTTCAGGCGAATGAACTGTGTACCTGTAGATGGTGTCCAGCCGTAGCTGGGGTTTTGAATGCGTGAGATGGCTGCTTGCACTTCTGCCGAGTTTAGCAAGTCAGCTTTGATAGCATCCAATTCAGTGCCTACAACAACGATCAGCCACGAGGGGTTCAAATAATTTGAAGCACTGCAGTAGGCGTAGTGACGTACGAGTAGTAGCAGCGCTGAGACCCTTGTACTTTGAGATTTTTTCATTCAACCCCCGGATACCGCATTTGGTTTGAGAGGATCTTCTTCCAAGTGTCGGCACCCGTGAGGCATCCGTTGTGTTGTATCTTCTTTGAAGTGTTGGCATCTGTGAAGCATCGGGCGTGTTATTACTTGCGTTCTCACGCTGTGAGTCTTCTCGATTCTCTCTTTGAGGTGAGCCAAACGCCGGGGAGCTTCTCATAATGGCTGAAAACAACGACAATAAAGTTAGATGAAGACTGTAGGATCCAAAATTGTCGTCGGAATCAGTCCAACTTACGCAATGCAGCGTACTTGGTGCGGAATTTTTCGGCCTTGACAGCCTTCTCCGCGAGCTCAGTCAGCTTCTCCTCCAGTGCGTTTTCCATGGTATGGAGTTTTTTCGGTTTTCACGGTGAATTTGGTCATTCGAGCAAGATTTTTCATTTGGCTTGCAGGTCCGTCATCGGATTTGGCATCGCTGGAGTCACTTCTCACATGAACCCGAGGCTGCTGCACCTGCTGGTCAGCATCAGGCAACTTTTCGTTTGCAGTTCCTGTTTGAACGAAGAATCATTAAACATGTTAGAAAAATCGCAAACATGTGAACTTGAATCAAGCATTATAACACCTTTCTTCGCACACGGTAGCGATTTCGTGGTATGGCGTACGCTGCTGGTGTGAAAGGCTGGAGTGGTGTATTGCTCATTTCGGAACTTCAACCGAAGAAGGATCCGAGCGTAGGGTGGAGTATACGATTGCAAGTTACCAGTCGCTCTTCTTGGTGTTTTAATCATCTTGGGGGTCTTCCCGTATTTCCGCGGCACAATGCGAACCTCTTTGGAAGCATTGGCAGTATTCGACGCAATCTTTTCTTCGAAATATTCGTCAGTAACAGCTTGTTGCTCAACTTCGCCGTCGCACTGGGTTTGTTCACGAGGTGATATGGACGAACTCGCGCGACTGGTATCAGTTCTATCGCTTTTGTCATGATGATCAAAAAGTCTTGGTCTCTTCCGACGAGTTTTAGGGCTTCGTGTCATGTTTTTCCGCGTCATGGGATCGGCAACACTGTCCTGGGCAGATTTTGCCTGGTCGGAAGCGCTGGATTTGTCAGTATCGTGTACAACAGTCTCCTGTGCTGGGATTTGTGTTCCGTCGCCAGTTGCTGTTTTACTCGAACGTTTCTTCTCTGTCGGTGTTGGTATAGCAGTGTCCTGTGCTGGAGTCTGTGTTTGGTCATCAGTTACCGCTTTACGCATGCGTTTCTCTTCTGTCGGAGTTGGTATTTCTGCACTGTCTCCTTCATTAGTTTTTCACCACCACCAAGCACCGATGTGTACGCATGTGTCGCTGCATGCTTGGTCCTGTTATCAGCGAACCCACGCAGCCAGACCTGCTCTCCCATCTCTTTCCTCACTTGTTCAGTAGGCGGTGTGAAGTTGTGTTCAAACTTGACAGGCAACGTGCCCTCCACGAACTGTGGAAAATCTTCTCGTGCGTCGCAAGTGGCCAGCAACGTAGTCGAAAGCGCCAAATTCTTGGCGTGCGCCTCCCCTTTCACTTTCCTCTTGCCCTTCTTCCTTTGTGTCAGTCGTTTCCTCGCTTCTTCATCCGACTGGAACGGCACCACCTTGCTTTTCTTCACCCAGCACCTACAAAAATCAAAGAATATAGTTCCATAAAAAATGATAACACGACAATAAAAATGCATCACTACCGGCTGCGTTCCGTGAAGTCTGCCTTGTCCAGGAAGTCCACGAGCAGTCTCTCCTCGAGCCTCAGGTTCTGAGAGCCTCTGCCGGAGCCTGGGGCCCGCACTGTGAGCAGGGCCGGCCACCAGGGCCACGTGTCCAGTTTGGCCCAGCACTTGACAGCCCACGTGTGCGTGTGGAAGGGGGCGATGCGGTTGCTGTCTCGAGGCAGCTCCTCGTCGTACTCGTCCCCAGCAGTCGTACGTGACCTCCACCGAGTCAGCACTGGGCAGGCGCAACACCTGCGCTACGTTCCAGATGCCGTCTCCGTCCACGACGTCTGCAAAATAAAAAGGATTTTTATAATTAGTAGGTATGGATAAGGAACAATACGGCGTGACTGGAGGTGTGGATGCTCCGGTGCAAGGCGCCTCTGTGTTGTGTATGCATGTAATACCTAGCCAGTCGCCCTCGTGCAGCTCTGGCGCACTCATTGCGCACTTCTTGACTGCCTATGCGGCCAGATAGGCACTGTGCAGATTCATTTAAGTACGTTTCACTGAGTGTAGCCATGTTTTGAACATGGCTACACTAGGCCGCGTCGTTTCGTGAGCAAAGAAATCTTTCTCGTACAGGACGATGGAGACTGTGCATGACGACGTTGCGGTGAAGGAGGAGAGTGTGGCTGGGTCTGATTCTGGACGTCAGGGCAGCGCGGGATTATTCCTGTTCAAAAATGACGGTGAAGCGGGCGAGGAGACGCCGGAGGACATCGCGGCGTTGGAGATCGAGCGTGCTGCGAACAAGAAGCTGGCGGACGATCTGGCGGACGAGGAGCAGAGACGCCGCGTTGAGGAGGAGAAGGACCGGGAGGACGAGGTCGCGATCGTCCGCCAGATCAACGTCGAATACTCCATCACGGCCGAGGAGGAGGAGAGGGAGCGCCGTGTGCACGAGTATGAGGTCGCCAAGGTGCAGGACCAACTCACGCGCAGACGCAGCCAGATCGCAGCGATCGAAGCTGCAGAAGAAGAGCGCAAGCGACGCATCTCCGAGGCGGAGGATGTACAAGTGCAGGATCTGAAAGAGCGGGCGTTCTCGCAGGAACTGGCAGTTCGAGCCATGGAGAAGGAGCGAGTGCGTCGGTTGAGCCTTCCGGAAAATCGTGAGCGAGCTCCGTCTGCAGGTGGTGCGGCGACTGCTGAAGCCCCAGGAGGACTGGAAAGGTTCTACTCCTGTAAGACTGTTGATGCCGATGAAGAAGATGCTGATGCTGATGCTGACGTGGTAGACGGATTGAGCGAAATTCCGGTCGTGCACGCGTCGGCCTCCAAGATGCTAATGGACGAAAACTCAGGGTGGCAATGTTTGATTGCGTCCGAAAACACGCAAGAAGAGAAGAATCAACTTCATGGTACGAGATCTCTGCCTTTTGTCCAGTATTTTTGTCAACTGACCTAAAATATTTGTATCTAGCGCTTCGTATGAGCTTGGAAGAGGAACTCAAGGTTGAACGACACGCTAAGTTTACAGAGCTGGTAGGCGACGTTCGCCTGCTCCGATTCTTGCGCGGACACAAGATGAACGTTTCGGTGGCTGCTACCAAGTATCGTGAGATGCTGGCGCTGCGTCAGAAACTCAACCTTGATGATATTCGCGATGACATCGTCAGCAACAACATGTCGCCCGACGAGTTCCCACACTTCCAAAAGATCATCCCACATCTACCGTTCCTCGACACCTACGACTTGTTCTCCAGTGAAGGTCATGTTTTCTACTTCGAAATGACGGGCTACGCTGATGTCCACAATCTGCTCGTCGATCTCACCGAGGAAGAATGGCAGACTTTCTTCCTCTACTCGATGGAGTACCGTGCGCTCAAGCTTGACCAGCTAAGTCGACAAAATGAAAAACTGGTACAGACCATCCTAATTCGCGATCTCTCCGGCTTCTCCGTTACGCGCTTCAATTCAAAGTTGCTCAAACGCATCCGATCACCAGTGTCGATCGCCACGAAGTGCTACCCGGAGTCGGTGCACAAGGTGCTTGTTTTGCACGCACCTTGGGTTTTCGATAAGATCTGGAGCGTTGTTAAGGCCATGCTTCAGGAAACCCAGCTGCGCAAAGTGCATATGGAAGGCAATTCACTCAAGCAGTTGCTGGAAGTTGCAGGTGGCCGCGAAAAGCTGCCCAAATTGTTGGGCGGGCGAAGCACCACGCACGCCATCCCTCAGACCGGGTTTCTAGGGCGCAACACATTCCTGCTGCTTTGTGAAGACGGCGCAACTCAGGCGGATATTAAGGCTGGAGGGACGATGCAATTGCCATTCCGCATGAATGCGAACGATACGCTTTGCTGGGAGTACGTGGTGAAAGACAAAGATATCACGTTCGCAGTGAAGTTCCGTACACAGGGCATCGGCGGTGCTGAGGAAATTGACAAGGTCGTTCCAGAGCGTGTATCCAGTGGAGCTTCCATTGCGAGTTCCTTCACGGCATCAGAAGACGGCACAGTGGTGCTGTCTTGGGACAACTCGTTCTCGTGGGCACGAGGAAAGACCATTGCGTACAAGGCCAAGGTGGTCAAGTCCACGCACGACTTCTCCTCACTCGATATTAGCGGCAACGACTGCGTGTGATGCAGTAAGGGGGCATTGCATTACGGGATCTACATTTTTATTCTGAGCGTAGTGCAAGCAGCAAGTCATCACCACTTGTTACATCAACTTGTCCGTATGAAGCGCGCTAACATCATGAATAGTCTGCATCCGTTTCAATTTAGTTGTCTAAGTAAGAGCTTGATCCAAGCTACTATCGCTCTCGAATTTCGTAAACTGTTTGGAGAAGTTGTCAGGGGCGGCACGACGTAGAGCGGCAATTGCACACAACATTAGAAAGGCATTTCATTCGTTTCTCGATTATCTAGCTAGCTACGGTTGTACGCCTTGGCGGTGCTTTTAAATAGGCCACGCGCGCAGGCGTGGATAGGCTCGATGGCAATGGCACAGACAGCGACAGCCAAGGGGTTAAAACCGGAGTGTCTCCTGCTGGCGCTGCATCTGCTCGCGCTTGAACTGCTCACGGTCGTGCTCGGCTTGCGCCTGCAGGTGCCGCTGATGCGTGCCGAGTTGCATGTCCATCTCCTGTTGCTCGGACAGTTGCCGCTGCTGCTGCTGCTCGTGCTCTCGCTGACGGGCGAGCTGGCCCACGAGCTGCGCGATTTGTTGGATCTCGGCGGCCGCGCCGTCCACCTGCACCTGCATGGCGTTGACCATGAGCTGCAGCTCGTGCACTTGCTTGCATGAGGCCTTCTTGGAGTGGTGGGAGTAGTGCTGCTTGGGGAGATCTTCATCTTGGGTGACGCTCTACCACGCGATCGTCTGCTGCTGCTGGTGCTGCTCGTGGGCGTGCAGACGGCTGGCGATGACAGTGGCGACTCGGCGAAGAGCATAGCAGCCTCGAGGTCGGCGGCGTTGAGCGCCAGCACGGGCGCACTGAGCCCGAGCACGTCCAGCGCGTCGAGGCTATCGTCGAGGCAGCGGCTCTCGAGGTCGGCCAGGTTCACGACGCGCGGCGGATGGTCCAGGCCGGCGGGCAGCGCGAAGGCCGGCAGCTCGGACTCGAAGATGGTGGCGTTGCAGCCCTGGTGGTTCATGGAGACGATCGGCTTGTGTTGAAGCTGGCAGATTGGGTTGTGCCGTGCGGCCGCCTTCCGTTGCGTTGCGATTTTGTTCCAGGAAACGGGTACCACTGTTCGAAAGGGCATAATAGAAAGAAATGCAAAAGGCGAAAGCGGTTTGAGGACTGGGACTTTCCTCGTAATGGCGGTGCACTCCCGACTCGGAGTCCGAGAGCACCAAAAGTGCGTGGATGTTGCGCGGCGGACGGGTTTCAGCGGGGACTGGTTGGCTCTTACCTCGCCTAGTTCTCGGCGTGATGGGAGAGTTGAGTCTTTGTTTCTATGCGCATCCATCACGAGACACGCCTGATTTATACACCGTCCGCTTCATACGTTACAGAAGGGGGATGTTGCGTCGGCCGGTAAACATACTGGTATGCGCGATTGTATGTCATCCGAGTCATTTACGCTGGACAATTTTAGCAGCGTTGCAACGGCAGCTCGATTTCGGCCGGACTGCTACACATGACGTGTACTTCGAAGTAAGTATTGTTTTGGCTCGCCGGCGAAGTTGGTTGCATTCTGCACTGGCAGAGCTCGCTGTGGTTCAACGCTGACAAAGCGCTCGTCCAACCAAATCAGAAAACCAAGGGATGTGCCACCTCGCATGTACAGTACATGTACCGGTAACGCCATTCAAGCCTAAATAAACAGCGCAGCAGCCGGGAAGGCGAGGCTGCCAATGATGCTAATACATGTAGCCGTAATACGTTGACCGGAAAACGCCCCTGACCCCTAATTCTGCCTGTACTCGGAGCTTCGTCGATCTGGTACTTACTAAAAGTAAGTAACTTTCGGCGCACGTTCAGCTGCTGTTTTGATTGATTTGGGCGCATTTCTGTTTGTGCGATCTTTTCTGCGAGCACTTTAACCTGGTGGAACTTCCACTCTGGAGGTTGAATGCCTCCTGAAATACTAGTACTGTTGGACATCTGCCTCGTTCAATTGCCTTTGTGTTTCGGTCAATCGGATCTGGTTAGTGGAGAACAACCTTCCGATGGCATTGGTTTCTCTGCGGAGGCATGCGGGTTGGAGTGGGAAACAGGTCGCGTGAACGGGTGCCACCTGGGGCTAATCTTGCAAGGAGCCATCAGTTGGGGGCACTGCTGCCCCCTTTGCTTTCCGAATTGAAACTGTGCCCAATGGTGGTTTTATCTACATGTATTGTGCACAGACAAACCGCGCTGGGGATTGTTCAGCCACGTACGAGTACACTTCGACGGCCGAGACGTACGCGCTTCCTCTCCGTCCGCCTGGAAGCCATTGGCGAGAATAACGATCGTCTCGCAGCGCTAATAAATTCTACAGTCCGCATCACACGTTTCGCGCTGAATCAGAATTTATTGCGCGTCGACAAAGCCGTGAGGTACATGTAGCAACACTTTCCCGGCTGCCATTGCTGCTGAGTTTAGCGCCACCCAGAGCGTCGCGGCGGCATTTCCCTTGGCTTTCTGGTTTCGTTGGACGAGTGCCTACACACTCTGAATCGAGCGCTGTCGCTGCCGTGTGCAAAAGTATAGGCCGTTGTCCAGCGCGATAGACACGGAGGAAAATGACTCGCCAATTGTAAGTCATACAAACTCTCATATTTTTACTAGCCGCCGCAACAGCCCCCTTCCGTAACGTACACTTCTGCTTAGCGGACGGTGCATAATTCAGGCGTGTTCCGCGCTGAAACTCCCTTGTATCGCACTGGCTCGAGGTGGATCGAACCGACCGCCGGCACGATTGTGCAGGGCATACAGCGCGCAAGTGGTCGAGGGTCCATGAGCGCGACCGGCCCCTGGGAGCATAGAAAAATAAGATTCAAGTCTCGAGGAGCGCGCCAAATGCGGAGCGGACGAGAGCCAACCAGTCCCCGCTAAAGCCGTCGGCCGTGCAGCAGCAACGCACGTTTTAATACGGGGCGCTTCCACGGCAAAGCCGTAGGAGACCTCAAACTGCCGCGTTCGCCATTTGCATTTCTTTCTGAGGCGTCCTTTCGGACAGTGGTACCCGTTTCCTGGAACACCCTTGTCTGACGAAAATCGCAACGCAACGGAAGGCGGCCGCACGGCACAACCCAATCTGCCAGCTTCAACACAAGCCGATCGTCTCCATGAACCACCAGGGCTGCAACGCCACCATCTTCGAGTCCGAGCTGCCGGCCTTCGCGCTGCCCGCCGGCCTGGACCATCCGCCGCGCGTCGTGAACCTGGCCGACCTCGAGAGCCGCTGCCTCGACGATAGCCTCGACGCGCTGGACGTGCTCGGGCTCAGTGCGCCCGTGCTGGCGCTCAACGCCGCCGACCTCGAGGCTGCTATGCTCTTCGCCGAGTCGCCACTGTCATCGCCAGCCGTCTGCACGCCCACGAGCAGCACCAGCAGCAGCAGACGATCGCGTGGTAGAGCGTCACCCAAGATGAAGATCTCCCCAAGCAGCACTACTCCCACCACTCCAAGAAGGCCTCACGCAAGCAGGTGCACGAGCTGCAGCTCATGGTCAACGCCATGCAGGTGCAGGTGGACGGCGCGGCCGCCGAGATCAACAAATCGCGCAGCTCGTGGGCCAGCTCGCCCGTCAGCGAGAGCACGAGCAGCAGCAGCAGCGGCAACTGTCCGAGCAACAGGAGATGGACATGCAACTCGGCACGCATCAGCGGCACCTGCAGGCGCAAGCCGAGCACGACCGTGAGCAGTTCAAGCGCGAGCAGATGCAGCGCCAGCAGGAGACACTCCGGTTTTAACCCCTGGCTGTCGCTGTCCTCTATCTGTCCTCTGCCGTCATCGCGCCTCTCCACGCTTTCGCACGTGAGCTTATTTAAAAGCGCCGTAGGCGTGTACAACCATATCATGGTAGCTAGCTAGAAATTTGACAAACGAATGAAGTGCCTCAGTGGTGTTGTTACAATAGTTACCGTGATGTCTGCGCTGTCAATCGGGAGAGACGACCCACACGCAAAACACAACGAATGCCTCGCCACCAATCACACAGGTGACCTCTCTTCAGGCTGCCTACAGGTTTCCATCTGACAGTGTCTAGTTTAAAAAGCTTATGCGCCAATAGATCCGAGTTGGTTCAGGAACGCTTCCGGATTCAGCAGCTCGGTGCAGCCGTACCAGATCGACCGTGGTGGCTGCTGGCCCTTGGCGTACGCTCGCAGATTCTGATATTCATTGTAGTTGCCACCACCGATCATAAATACCATCACCTCACGGAAAGGTGATCGCTGTCGGGGCACATCGCCGTTGGCCTTGATCTAAGCATCAAATAAACGCACGACATTAGCACAGCATTTGCTAGGAAACCTCACAACCACATCTTACCTTCGGATCCAAATACAGAAAGCTCTCATCCTCTGTGTTGGGCTTCATCTCACAAATGGCGTCCGTGACACGTGTAACGTGCAACTTCTTGTTCTCGGGCAAGAAGTTCTTGAAGCTTGCAGCAGCTTGAGCGAGGAAGCCCTGAGCGAGGCCCTTGAATTTGCTCATATTGACGCCACTATCAGGCCCTGCACCACTTTCGGACTGCAGAGCAGCTCCAACACTAGCGCGCCGCTGGAAAGCCGAGTGCTTTCGGAGAAACTTCCATGCCTGGAGGTACGCTTCTGGCGTCTCCGATGCAGCGGCGCACTGCTGGTAAACATTTTCAAATTCTGCCATCTCTGATCCACTTGCGCCACTCGACAGGAAGTAGATCATTAGCAGACGCGTTTTATCCGCCAGTGTGCCCATTTCCGTGCTTGACAGTAGCTGCAGTACCTCAGCCTTGTCTACGTGCGAGCCGTCGATGAGCTTCTGCTCCAGCATAGAATACGACGGAATATGGCGCTTCGTGACGCCCTCAAATGCCGCATGGAAAATATTCGTGTGCACTTCCAGCATTTTTCTTCTCCACAAGAGCCGGCAGTGTGTCTACAGCAGCCACGAGGTCCTTCGTGCCATTCATCAGTGCGTCATTGCCGCCCGTCTGTGCTCGAATCTGCTCTTCTTTTGTGTAACTTGCTTCATTTCCTCTTCATTGGCGTCGATAGCGTCCGGAAACAGGCTGCCAGCGTGCGTTTCAAAGAATTTGTCATTCGTCACATCCAAGTCGTACATGCGCTCCATCGATCGACCATCATCTCCACCGTCCTCTCCACCAGAAGTCTTCACTGTTACCTTGACACGGTTCATCTGGATGGAGAGAACATCGTCGACAAGTGCCTGGTATGTTGACGGATGGTATAAGCTCGAGGCGATGTCCTCATTGCGATCCATGATGATCAACACCGGACGCTGAGAGTAGATAACACACGATAATAATTAGGGCAAGTCCTCAAATTATAGTACATGTAGATGCACCAAATAAGTACCTGGAAATTGGAGGAGTTCTCGGTAAAGACGCCATTTCTCGCGTTCTACGAGCAAACAAACGCACGAAAGCAACAATAAGAAGGGCCTCCGCAAAGCACATAATCACCACATCCATATCGTTCCATACCAGGTGCTCTCGAATCGTAGAGCTAAGCTGCTCAGCGACCATCTTCGACGGGCCGTCATTATTCGGGCAGCGAATCACGGGCACACTTCCTGCAGTAACAAGTACGGAGAAGAGTCCCTTGACGATTGCGCCCATGGACTGCTCGATCCGCACATCGGCAACATTCGGGTCGTTGTACGCACGGTAGCTCTCCGACAGATTCAGCGAGAACAGACTCGGCTCCAGCGACACGAAGTTCGTGTACTGGTCGTACACTTTGGCGATCTACACAAAAAAACACACACACACACCAAAGTCACCACCACTTCCCCTCCCCAGTCCTCACATCACTCTTACCATACTCGTGCACCCTGCCTCCACCGAAGCACGGGCCAAATACTCGAGCGACTCGCGACGCAACGGGTAGGCGAAGTTGAGGTGCACGGAGCTGTAGAGCTCTTTGGCGCAGTCCGAGACGATCCGCTCCAAGTTGTCGCGCGTGGGCTCCACAAAGTAAATTGCCGGTACATCGGGGATGGCATCGCGCTCCGTGTCCAGCAGCATGTGCAGCGTTACGCCCTTCTTGCGAAGCTCGTGCAGCTTGAGAATGGGCGAGATAATGTCGCGGCAGAACCTGTCGTAGACCAGGACCTTCCACTGGTCACCCCAGCGGTCGCTACCCACGCACCAAATCCATCAGTGAGTAGGAATATTAACATGGTATTTGTATAGCTGTCGACGTACGCCGAGTCCTGGACAGCATCCGCAAACCCACCGCCGCTTTCCGAGTTAAAGTCCAACATGCGCAGCAGGTTTTCTGTGGACAAGACGGGCGTGAGGCGGGTATAGAGGAGAAAGAAGACGTGGTTGAAGGAGTGTGCGCACCTCGCTGCTTCTCTTGAAGCGACTGCGTCGCCGCCGGGGTCATCATCTTGGGCGCGGGTCGAGAACACGTATGTTGGCGAAGATTGTGTTTTGTGTAGTAATGATGTGTAGCGATGCTTCAAGTAAGTACGACTAGTAGGCGATCACAAATTCATGTATAAATGCAGATAACATTAAGGAACGAGTACCGGTACCGGTAGCGTATGCAGCAGCAAAATGGCGCGCTGGTCCCTGGGCAGACGCGGATATATTGTAGCGCCCTTGGAAGGTCAAAACCCAATCCCTCCGCAGAAGGACATCATCGCTCTGTTGCGATGAGGTTTACGTGCAGAGCGACATGGCGGAGTTCAGACGCACCGTTTCCTCGACTGCGGAGACCTTCTTGAGCGTCGCGTCCAGCATCTCCGCCACCTTGGAATACATGGCGTTGTCCTGCTCCGCGGCAGGGTTGCTGCCTGTGCTGCACTTGCTTGCGGCGGTCGTGTCAGCGACGCTCTTGAACCGGAGCTTGCACGTGCCCTTGGAGTGCTTCAAGAAGCGCATGATGGATGCAAAGGCCGTGTTCGCGACCGACGCGCCGTTGATGTTCTTCAGCACATCGCCCACGGCGAGCGACTCGACGCCCAGGACGTCACTGCGAGAGGAGAAGCCCTTTATCCGGGCCCCCATCTCCTTTACCGCCGGCTCCAGCACGATGCCGAACCGGTCGCTCGGGTTCCAGAGCACAGACGTGAGGCCTTCGCTGCTGGAGGAGCACACTCGAGAACGAGCTGCGGTACGTCGCACTGGAAGACGACGTGCTGTTCACGCGGATATCTACACTCAACTGGTGTAGTTGGGAAAGTAGGTCCTTGAGTTGCAAGGAAATGACGCCTGAGTCCACGGGTTCCAGGACTGGGGACGATAGCGTGGAAAGTTTCATGTCCCCGTATCTAGACGACGTGTGATGCGATGACCGGATAGAGCGCCCCTGTAGGAGCGGGATGGTGCTGTCTTCATCCTCCACCTCGCTCTGGCTGCTCACGCTGGTGAGGTCGTCCATGGACGTCGATCGCTCGTGTAGCTTGGAGACGGCGCACGCGCCGGCCTTGCGGATGAGGTCGATGGTGAAGCTCGGCAGGTTGTTGGCGATGGCCAAGTCGACGGGGTAGCGTCCGTTGCCGTCCTTCGCGAGCGCCGCTTGTGGATACGCGTCCAGCAGTGTGCTGATTAGCAGTCCTGGTGCTTTAGCCTTGATAGCCACGTGCAGCGGCAGCATACCCGAGATGTTCTCGAGATGGCATGCTTCGGGAAGGCCTGCACGAGTGCCGAGACAACGCCCAGACCCACCGTCGGCTCCGTGCAGGCCCAGTGCAGCGGCAACATACCAAAGTCGTCCTGGGTCTGCGCGAGGCTGCGATTCGTGTCCACGAGCCGCAGCGCCTCGACCCAGTCGCCCTGCTCCGCGAGCTGCAGCACGCGCTTCCTGCTCTCCATCATCGCGTTGTGCTCTCTAACAAACGACTCTGGCCTTATCCGCGCCAGCAAGAGATCGAATTCTGAGCCGACATCCGCTGAACCGCGCTGAAGAAGCGTGTGACTTGAAAAATGTATGCAATCCCACTCTCGGCTTCAATAAGCCACCAAGCTTGGGTCGCTTGCCACAATCAATTATCAGGATTTCCGGTCGCGCAATGGAATACATGTACATGTATGCAGCGCGTCTTGACTCAAGACGCGCTGCAAGACTACCGGTAGACCCATCGAGCACCGGTACCATCCGTTGAGATCAGTGCCCGAGCGCTTACATGCAGCATGTCCTCATGAAAGCTCGACTTGATGCGGCATCCGGGCGCTTGCGAGAATCGCCTGACAAGCGCGATCTGCGACAACTGCGGACTTACCCGTGTTTGACAAGCATCGAAAGCGGCGATGCGGTCTGGTTAAAAACTATTTTAATAGCTTAAAATATCAGCAATGAACGAGTACACATGTACTTGTATTATACAAGTTGTAAAGTGCTCAATTTGGTCAAGTTCTATTGTACCGGTAAGTTACCCGACAAAACCTTTTGTGCTACCCGGTACTGTATTACACGTTCCGGATAGTTGACCTTTTCTTTTTTATGCATTTGACATCTTTTACGTGGCGTAAATACGCTGCCGGCCAACCAATCACCGACGAAACACTCGTAGCCAGTCGTTGACGCTTTGACTGTTGCCGCCGTAGCTTTTCATTTTCGATTCCGAGCTTGACGGCAGTATGCAACAAGATGCCAGCGCAATGCTGGTGCTTCCACTAGACAACTTGAGCAAATGATATTTTTCAATCAGCTACTCCGAGAGAGGTTTAGTCGCCTCAACAAAAGATATGTTGGACAATGGTTTATGATGCTCACCACCACTTCAGTTTTCCTCTTTGCATTTCTTCTACGTGTATGAGCAATTTACTAGTACTTGCTCAATGAGGCCATGGAATTTAGAATGAATGGTTGCAATGCACTCCATGTATCAAAGTTGAATCGATCAGCTTTGACAACCTATATTTTCGCCTGCCAGGCCCTGCTGGTTTCCACACATTTAGGCGCCACCTGAAGCAAGTCAGCTGCCGGGTGAGCGAGCGGACACACCAATGTGACATTGGCCCGGTAAATACTGCTGATACCGGTAAACCAAAGCACTGGCATCTGTAGGGTGAGATTTGCTCGCGCGCCAAAGCCATCCATGTATACATAGCATGTATTTTAATACCAGCACACTGTAGCTTTCTAAAGCTAAAGTACGCTGGTATTAAAATACATGTACCAACACATGTCATGTCATGAGTCATGACAGAATTGGCAGTGCCGCACTGCTCACGCGAAGCCGGCGTACCGGTACACGTACGCAATTGTGCTACTGGAGCATTCGTTGGATTTCCCGGTGCTGGCTGCCATGGTTCGTTTACGGGAGAGCTTCCCGACTCGGGACCCAGCGTGTACCGGTACCAAAAATTGCGGTTTTCTGGCCAATCGCAGGCAAACTAAAAATTTCGGAAATTTTTGCAACCCTATTCGTCGCGTTTCTCGCAAGGAACGTTCGTGTCGCCAGACTTGGCTACTTTGCAAAGGTCACGCAGTTGAAGACTTTAATTCAGAACCCGCTGCACAGGAGCAGGAACGATCGGCATTGAGACCGGAGGCGCAGGACGACAGGCAGGCAGCTGGTCAGGCAAGTACGCTTCGTGTCCGACCACTGACGCCAAAGCATGAAACGCGAGCGATCTCCGAGCTTCCCTGTCTCAACGGCGGCCGCAGTGTGGTCGTTTGCAGGCCGCACCAGGACTATGTGATGGTGCACAAGCGTCTGCGCGGCCGCAGCGCCGCCTCCTCCTTCAGCAAGCCACGCAGTAGCAATGGATCCATCTCGATCAGCAGCAGTCACAGCCACAGCGCCAATAGCGTCATCTGCCAGTCGACGCCGATCACGCCGACGTCCACGAGCGAGTCGCCACCCGCGACTCCCATGCAGTTCGCCGACTTTTTGTCGACCCAGCGGCCGTCTCGCCGTCCGAGGCTGTGAGCCTCGCCGAGGAGATGGCGGCCGACTTCTTCAGCGAGGTGTCCATCATGTACGACATGCTGTCGGACATCAAGACGCCCACCGCCGAGGGCCGCGCCGTGGACGAGCTCATGCGCCGCATGCACAGCTTGTTGAGCGCCGGCGACGGACTCTCCGCGGGTTGCAACATACCGACGCAGATCGCCAACGTGCGCGGGCTCTACAACGGCCTCATCCGCGTGTTCATCTTCCTGTACCAGCGGTACTACCAGGCCTTCGTGGTGCTCGAGGTGCACGAGCTGCTGGCCGCGTCCTGGCAGCGCCTGCTGGGATTTGTGGTGGAGTACCGCATCCTGGACGAAGTGTTCGTCCGCAAGGTGTTCGACCACGTCGCGCAGATCGTCGCGTCCTCCTAGCGGCATACAACTGCAGTCCAAGTGGTGATAGTGGTGGTGTTCAAGGCGACCCTTGTCTAGCCTCAAAGTATAAAATAAAGTCCTGTTATCATTACATGTAGTTCTCGTGGTCCAGATGCAAGTATCGGTGGGCTCAATATCGTCAATGTGAAACCAAGCGGCCATTCGTCTGCGGTGCCACGTCTGCCACGTCTGCCGGCATACTAATGGACGCTATTTCCGCCCGCTTACAAAAATCCATACAAAAAGAAAGAGAGCAGGAGTGATGGTCCATTCTTGTCCGGCAACTTTCATTCGACTTTCCGCACTCCCCGCGCGCCATGGCGACGATCTGCGGCGCCTTCCGCGTGCTGGCGAGCGCCTGCACGTCGACGCCCGAGTCTCCGCAGGCACCGCGCAAGGCTGCGTCCTCCCTGTCGTCTTCGCGTGAGCTCGTGCGCTTTGCCAACGCACTCGGGTCCGACCGCACGCGCCACACGCAACAGCCTCACGGGCTACCAATACACGTCGCTGGACCAGTTCACGCGCTCCGTGGAGAAGATCTCGACGCTCCGTGTGAACCGCCTGCGCGCGGGTGAGAGCGTGGGCCGCATGTTCAGCTCCATGGACGCGCTGCTGGGCGTGCAGCTCGTGGCCTCGGCGCGCCGAGACTTCCGTGTGTGCGTCAACTTCGTGCTGCCTGGCAGTGCTGCCGAGGCGCTGGACATCCACCCGGCGGCGCTGGTCGTCGCACTCAACGGCAAGTCCATGCGCGGCGTGAGTCTGCCGCGCGTGCTGGCCGCGATTCGACGCGCGCTGAGCCGGAAAGACGGCGAGAATGGCGGCAACGCTGCGATTATCGACGTGCCGGAGCTCGGAGACTTTATTGAGCTCGACCTGGCGCAGAGAGAACACGAGATGAACGTGGACCGCAACCCGTTCGCGCTCACGCAGTTCCCGTCGCCGCTGGGCCAGCACTTGCCTGGCGTGAAGCAGTTCCGAGATGACATGGACGTGGACGCGACGGAACCGCTGCCGATTCAGGAGCAGAGCTCGCCTACGCTCGGCAGACAGAGATCCCGGTCGTTTAAGCACTTTTGGATGTCGGACAGGTCCAGCAAGGCCTGCTACGAGTGCGAGCAGTTGTTCACGTTTTTCAGGCGACGACACCACTGTCGTTCATGCGGGCAGCTCTTCTGCGCGAACTGCTGTGCACGACTGCCGCAGTCCTTCGGAGGCAATAAGGTGGACGAGTCCATTGAAAGGCTGAGGAAGCAACTGGTGTGCCACACTTGCCATCGACAACTACGAGAAGGACTGCAGATGGAACTGACGGGCGCCAAGTTTGAGTCGGAGGATCCACAGAAACCAGTTAGTTCTCCTCGTGCACAGACACTTCTACTTATGCCGCAGCATATCGCCGAAGCCATGGGACGCTCGACGTCCGATGTGTCCAACTACAAGCAATTAGATAAATCGGAATTTTTCGACAAGGACGAAATCAGTGACGACATGCGAGTGAGTGAGCAGCCAGAAAATCGCGGCCACCGGTGCTGTTTAGCATGTTCCCAAGGTCCAGATTGTTGCAAGTGCTCAGCATCTGGCGCATCAACCACACCTGCACGAGCTGAGCAAGGATGTGAGGCACCATGGCCAAGGAAGTGGGCGCAGACTGAGAACGTTTAGCGAGCCACAGATTTTGTTCGGGAGAAAAGATGCCCAGCATGTATCCCAAAACTCAAGCGTTCGAACAGCCAGACAGATTTGGGAAACCCGAGCAACCATCGCTGGAGCGAGGTAGAGTTTAAGCGCCTTGTCGCCGAGTCAAATGCACAGGCTCGACTTGCTGGGGCATTTCCTCCGACATCTAGCGCTCTGACGATGCGTCCCAAGGCGCTGTCAGGGACATTCGATACAGCACGCTTCGGTAACGCTGTTCAGTGGGATCCGTTTGGCCCCGACAAGTTAGCAACAAAAGATATCGGCACGCTTGCCATGGTCGGACTTTCAAAGGATGTTCACGATGAATCGGACGATCCCAAGCTTGTTGTCAGAAGGGAAGCAGCGATGGAGCAAATGCTGAAAGATGCTCGTGATCGTATGGAGGAGCGTATATTCCATTTGTTAGATACCTCGCCGGCAGTATCGCAGCTCTTCATGATCGAGCAGCACCGGTGGATGCAGATTATCAACTTGTTCGCCCAACGAGCAGCTCATACAGTCTCGTGCGAGCCCGATCAAGGCGATCTACTGGACATCATGCAGTATGTCCGTATCCAGTGCTTGGATGGCGGCCGCGTGCAAGACAGCTTCTTCATCGATGGCGTGCTTGTTCACAAAAGTCTGGCCCGCAAGGGAATGAGAAGTGACATTTTAAACCCGCGCATTATGTTGATCGCATCGGCGTTGGACTATCAGCGAAAGAAAGAGACGATTTCATCGTTGGAAAGTGTTGCAGGCCAAGAAGTGGAGTACATGCATATCGTGACGGAAAAGATCATGACGCTCAACCCAGATATCGTCCTGTTTGAAGGGCACGTGCACCGAGTTGCTGAGGAGCTGCTTTTCAAAGGAAACGTCGCCGTTGTCAAGAATGTCCGATTGATCGATTTGCAGCGAATTGCTCGCTGCACTGGAGCATCGGTGCTAACATCGTACGATCACATCGACAAAATGTCTGATGTTGGAGTCATTGGCACTTGCAAGCGATTCTACGTATTACTGAGTGACCAGGAGCCGAAGAGTGCGAAGAAAATTGCTTTTAAGACCAATGCTGACGGATTCTACGTTCCGGAAGCAGGCACTGGCATTGTCAGACAGCGAAAAAACGGACCCAGCGTCAGAACATTGTGTTTGAAGGAGGCATCACGTCGAAAGGATGCACTTTGTGCTTGCGTGGGGGCTCCACGGACGTTTTCACGGAGATCACGAGCGTGCTGACTTTGATTATCCGTGCAGCGTACAACATGCGACTTCAACGATCGGTATTGGCAGCCTACGGATACATTGCCCCCAGCCAAAATCACGAGCGTTCTGTGGCGGAAGAATGGTTTGCGAAGTCGTCCATGTCCTTGTATATTTCGCTCAAGTCGAATTCGCTGTCGATGCGTGCCGCTCTCAAGGAAACGCAGGCGATGTGCAAATGGTGCAAGGCTCACACACGGTTTAACAACATTAGTTCCCTGCGGGTTGTCCGTGGAGTAGGCGACGACGACAGCTCTGTCACAAGCGCAACTGTTGTGCATTCAGGCCATCCGAATTGGTGCACATGTGGGGCGAAATCGTCTAGCTCGCTTAGGGACCGCATTCTGTTTTCTACCTGTTGGAGTACACTGGAAGGTAGAACGGCATCGAAAGCAGATATTATGTGCGTCGATTTCTACAGCTCAAACGACATGTCGGTAGGACAATTTTTGGACAGGTTCTGCTTTGCAAACAGCAAGGCGGAGTTCAAGCGAGCGTTCACGACGTCAAAACTCTCATTTTCACACGATACTGGTCGTGTAATTGTGCGAGTCAAGGATTTGAATGAGTACAAGGACACGAGTGATCAGCTACCTCCAGCGGAGTTTCTCCGTGAATTCAATTATCGTGGTGTCCTCCAGAAAATTCGGTCCGACGAGATCCTGATGTGGTCACGCAACGTGAGCGGTGGAAATGTATCCGGCCTTTTGTCCTCAGAATATTCAGTGGTTCCGAACGATGTGTGGAATTACTCGTTTGGCAAATTCCTGGAGGACATGTTCTACGGAAGGCCATGGACATCGATTGCGTTCGTTTCCCTCACCTAGCTGGTGTGAGTGGATCTCGAGACGCATCGTTGGTGCATTATTTCTCTCGTCGAGGACGAGTTGTAAGCGTGCACATTGAACCAGTTGAGCCTGTTCTTCACGTTGCATTGCAACCAGCCTTGTGGCAGGATCACATCGACCACCAGGTTCAGCTCGATGCCATCCACGACCTCTGCGACCTCGTGCGCGAAGTTTACCGTGTTACAACCTCGAAGGTGGCGGAATCCATGGCAGACCTCGTTACTCCACTCCATGCAAAGCAGAATTTGAAAATCCTGCGGAACGAAGTACAGCAATGGTATTCCTGCTTTGGGGCTAAAATCGAGTCAAACCCACCGCAAGATGTGTTCGCGTACAACGCGCATTTTAGAGAAATTTACGAGTACGCAGTCGGTTGGAGTTTGCGCATTACACGTGCCGTGCAGGCTACGGTAAAGCCAACCATGGTGAATCTCATCAATAGCCCAAAGAGCGCTCTCCCTAAAGCGTGGTTCGATCAACTGGCTCAACAAGCTGAGTCGAGTGACCACCGTTACAGCGAGCCGTCTACCCCGAGCGTGTTAGCGTCGCCACTCCCAGTGAGTATCAACTTCAATGAACCTGGAAACTTGGCTCACCTTGCGAGCTTTGCACGTAGCCTCGCAGCCAACAAGAAAAATGACTCTCCAATTATGGCTGAGATTGCGAATGAGGTAACCAACACGCTGCGGTCGCAGGGCTCTCAACATTCAGAGCCATGGGATAACGATGAAAGCCACGATCGTTTCGATGAGTCAAGCCATTCCTTCCCGGCTGATTTCATGGCGGAAACTGAGCCGTTTCCAGCAGCCACCCCCGTTTTTGGGCACGCTGCCTCAACTTTAGGCGTTCCGGGCCACATCTCGTCCACCATGGGAGCACTTACGTCAAAGAGAGCTCTTGAGAATTTCAGGCTAACGCAAGAAGCGAAAAGCCTGACGGTTTGGGATATCTGGCCCTGCCCAAACGACTTCTCGAGTGGCACCCAAGCTTGTCTTTGGGGGCCAACAACACCACTGTTCTGGTCAACGCGAAACAACCCACTTCTGTGGTGGCATACTCGTTATTCTCGAAGGAGTACAGTCTGTGCATTAACGAAAATATGCGGAAGGAAGCCACCCGATTTGCTCTCGATGAGAAGTCATCGGCAGGCGGCAGTGCTCAAATGCCGATGAACAACTGCGCGATGTCCGAGGACACCAACAGTATGCTGCGCATTCTCCGTTCATCTACAAGAAACAACGTGGATCACAGTTTCGTCGACGAAAACCAGTTCCAGTCAGCTATGCGGTTCAGTTGTAAATCGTACTATGCCATGCAATTTCACGCGCTCAGGAAGCTGTACTATGGTGGGGATCGCAACTATGTGGAGTCGCTTTGCAATTGTCAGCAGTGGAATGCTGCCGGTGGTAAGTCAGGTGCAGGCTTCCTGAAAACGCGCGATGAACGCTTCATTGCGAAGGCTATTCCGGAGATTGAGTTGCAGATGTTCCTGAGTATGGCCAACGAGTACTTTTGTTACATGGCGAAGACTTTCGAAAATGACCTGTCTTCGATGTTGTCGAAAGTGCTCGGCATCTACAAGGTGTCCATCTCGAATACGACTCAGAGTGGCGACAGCGATCAAAACGTCCGCATGTGCGTGATTGTGATGGAGAATTTGATGTATGGGCGCGAAGTGGACTTCTCTTTTGATCTAAAAGGCAAGATGGAAGGACGCTACAAAGAGGATTATAACGGCGATAGCCGCGCCGTGTTGTGGGACCGCAATTTTGTGGAGCTGGCGGGTGGCATCCCGTTACCCCTTCAAGAGTCCGCGTTATCGCTTCTTCTATCTGCGATTATGAACGACACGACATTCCTGGCATCTGTACAAGCCACAGACTACTCCATGTTGGTGGGTTACGACGTCAACAAGCAGGAGCTCGTGGCGTGCATTATCGACTATATTCACAAATACGACTTCATGAAGATGATGGAGCATGCTGGCAAGCGATTAATCCAGGAGGAGGGAGAAATCACCGTGCTCAACCCGAAGCACTACCGCAAGCGCTTTTGCCTCGCGATGAACAAGTATTTCGTCACGATTCCATCTCGCTACACGAAAGTAACTACCGTCGTGCGGAACACGGCGTCTACCACTACCACAGTTGGTAGCACTGGCACAAATGCCCAAGACGATGAGAAGGACTACGCGCAACCCCATACAGCACGAGCACAACTGCCAGCAGTGTGAGCACAATTACAAGCTCTGTTACTGGCACTCGCCGCCGTAGTAGAGGGTGAGCAGAACAGCTACACAAGTTGGCGATAGTAATTTACTGTACATTAGCACCATTTGTTGCGAGAGGGGACACCGCAGAGCTGGATATGTGCTGAGGTTCATCCCAGGAAGCGAACAATCGGGAACGCGCCATACCTATAGACAAGGGCTTTGGGTAAAAATGTAATGCGGTTTCGAACTGCTCCTCGTTGTGTCGCTTCACTAGCAGCACCTATAGATTGGGGTAGCTGAAAGAGATGGAGACTATCGTATTGCTAGAAGCAATTCTCCATGATCACAGCCCAAGCAAGACCGTGATGAATCCGTTCAAGCACAAGGAAAAAAGGTGGCTGTCTTCACTCCTTCCTGCAAAATTTGCCCCACCGCGTGTCATAGCAGGGAAAGTTCAGGTGAGATGCAAGTACCACAGTGAAAGGCTCTGCATTATCACCACTTACTTTGTGGTTCTTTATGGCACGCCTAGCTCATTCGACGGAAAACCCCACCACCGACTGGAACAACCAACCCTCCGCATTTGGCATATTGGCTCCGCTTTGAAGGTGTTAGTGTCCGCAACGACCGTGATCTACCGCTGTATGTACTTCTTTCTCGGTCAAATGACGCAACATTAGACGATGAGCGCACCGTTCGCCAGCTGGAGGCTAACGCCCAACCTGTGCTTCTAGACTGTGGACCGGAGGGTCAGTGGAAAGGTTCGCACCTGCCTTACGTATTCGAGCAGGAACTGTTGCTGTTTGACCCCATGGTCTTTACAAGCGTTGCAATCGGCAAACCTGCAGGTGCTAAACCGCCTACTGCACAGGTGCTTGTATTCGCGTATGGAGCATTCGAAACGTATGTACCTCCAACCAAATCTCCAGAGCAAATTGCTCACGAGATGGAAGCGCTTTCAAACCGCTGTTTACAGACTGTCATGGAGGTGGAACAAGATCAACTGCAAGGTGACGATGAATTGTCGCTGGACGCGCTGCAGCGCAATGCACGACAGCTCTTTCGCATGTTTGACCAGGACAAGTCCGATTCGATTGACTTTGACGGTAGGCTTCTGCACGTGAATCCCTAGTGTGCAGTCATTTCGCTCATATTTTGTTTAGAGTACAAGCAAATGTTGGCCTACATGAAGGTGAATTTACTGGAGTCGAAGGCTAAGCGCTTCTTCGAGCTCGTTGACGAACAACACAAGTATGAGAACCTACCTTATCCGTTTGCGATTTCAACACTGTTTTGATTGCCCACTAATTCATTATCATGTGCCGTTATTGCAGAGGCTACATTGATGAGCGCGAGTTTGTTATCGCGATGTATATCACGAACTACTTGCGTGCACAACAGAAGAAGTCAAAACGAGAGGGTATCAAGGCTGTTGATGCTCCGCAAACTTTGTCACCGATCGACATATTTCACCAATTAGATGGTGACAGTGACGAGCTGTTAAATGCATTTGAGTACGAGAAAGGATTGGAGCTACTTGGCATTTCTCTCAGGACTAAGCGTGCTCGAAAGAATGCACGCGCCAAGATGCCAAAGTCTGCGGTGATATCGCTGGAACAGTTCAAACGTGCATGGGTTGAACTGGTCGACGTACGTGCTGAACTGCAGAAACGAAATGTTGAGGGGTTTAATGGAATAATCATCCAGAAGAAGAGCAAACGCGTCTTGGAGCAATGTAAAAATGCACTGCTGGATGACATACAGCGAGAAGAGCTGGAAGAGCTACGTACCGCACTCCAGGTAAAGGAAGATGTGGTCCGCCATGAAAAAGAGCGACGCGCTGCAGAACAAGAAGAATCACGACGTTTATTTCAGCAACAACGGCATGTTGCTACGTCAATTCGAACCAAGGAGGCACTCCGCGAACGCCAAGATAAAAACAACCGCAAGAAGGAGCGCATGATAAAAATCGGCAAGCTCGAGAAGAGCGACGATTACTGGACCGAGCTGAAGTCGAGGCTGAAAAACGTGTGATCCATGAGCGTGGAGTTGTTCAGGATCTTATGATGTCAAAGATGGAGCGCATTATCCGTCATAAAGCACGATGCGGTGATGACATTGTGGATTTACGAGGTCAAGGGCTGAAAGAGCTTCCATACGACTTGTACCATGGCCGAGACGCTCTTGCTTCACTCTCAAGCTTGCTTATCCTTGACTTGGCGCGCAACCAACTTCAAAGCCTTCCGGAAGCTATATTCACACATTTATTTTCTCTGCAGTCGTTGGATGTGAGTGATAATGAATTGAGCTCCTTACCGGAGGAAATTGGCGAAGCGCATGATTTACAGTTGCTTGATGCGCGTAGCAATCGATTAACTGGAACCCCAGTAGGTCTGGCAAATCTCCATGAATTGCGAGTGCTGCACTTAGCGTACAATCGTTTAGTGAAATTCGGAGACAACTGTGATGGCCTTCGCTCACTCGAGGAGCTCAACTTAGCGAGCAACGTGTTGGAAGTACTAGCTGACGGAATTGGTGATGCCCTTGTGAGGTTGGTGCGCCTCAACCTACGAGGAAATCTATATCTCAAACGACTTCCCAACAGTTTACAGCAACTACGTCACTTAAGCATATGGGACCTCAGCGCTTGCGATCAAAAGCGGTTGGGCAAAGACGTCTTCGGTGCAAGACTACAGAATTTACGCAGCCTCGATGTGTCATTCAATGCTCTCTCTACGCTTCCGGATGGAATTGGTGCAATGCCCAAGCTTCAGGAACTGAATTTCAAGTCAAATGCCCTCGGATCGCTACCCGTAGCAGTAGGCAGTCTCGCCGAGTTGGTTGTTCTGAATGGAGAGAATAATGCACTTCAATGGCTTCCGTCAGGTTGCGGAGAGCAATGGGATTTACTGGAGGTGCTGAGATTATCACACAATCGTATTGCTGAGCTACCTGCTACGCTAGGATTGCTGCGTTCCTTACGCACTTTACATCTCTCAAACAATCGCCTCAATGTCCTCCCTCTTGAGCTGGGAGCGTTGACCAACCTTCGTGAAATGGATGTATCATGGAATCAACTCTCAAGTATCCCCGATGAACTCGGGTGTCTGGCGTCGCTAACGACACTTGATATCTCTCACAACCGACTAGTGAGATTTCCTCAAACAATCGCGATGCTGAAGCGATTAGCTTGTCTACTTTGCTCGCACAATTTACTAACAACCCCACTGGAGTTAGGTCTTCGAGATTTGAAAGCCTTGCATTACGTGGACCTGGCACAAAACAAACTTGTAGAGCTGGAGCCGTGCCTTTATGAGCTACCAGAACTAGAAGTGCTGAACCTGAATGGAAACAAAATAGCAATGCTACCTTATGAAATGACGCAACACTGTGTGGCACTTCGAAAACTGGACCTGTATAACAATCGACTTCGTGCACTTCCCTGGAACTAGCCGACGGGCTTCTCGCACAGCTTGAGGTATTCTCTATCGGCCGTAATCCACTGACGCTTCTTCCTGAGAAGACGAGCAACACTTGGAAGCTAAAAGACCAGTACCAAACTAGCTTTGCAAACGGATACACATCGGCTGAAACCAAGGCGTGGGTTGCAGATCTTAGAGTTTGCTACCCGGTATTTGTTCAAGTCTGGGAGGAGGTCGCAGTCGATAGGCACGCTTCTCAATCTCTGCAGATGATTGATGAAAAAGCGAGAATTAGTACCCGGAAAGCAAAAGGTGTTTCGATATCGAGTGGCGAGTTTTGTAGGCGTGTAGAAGCCGCTGTGAAAGCCACCGGTGGCGACGATCATGAAATACCTGGATCGTGGCAACCTCGCTACGAGCGACTTGCTCGTCACTACTTCTACGAGTTCAAACATGTCGGACACACAATTGTGTTCGATGCATCCACCCAGCGTCAGGTTTCAAAGCAAAATGCAGAAGTTGCGATGGAACTGCAGCGTCAACGTTTCGATCGAGCAGACTTGGCGATTAACGAGTGCAATGAGACCCGAACTCGATTGGAAGCCGCCTACCATGCAGGTAAAAATGTCTTGGTCTCGGTTACCGAGAAAGCCCATGAACGACGGGCTGATCACGAAAAACAACTACTGGAACATGCTCGGCGTGATGCACAAATGATAAATGCATCTGTCAAGACGAAGATTGAATTCGCAAGGCGAAGACACGAAGAAGTCAAGCGTAGCCAACAGTCAAAGTTTGCGGACGAAATGAAGAGGCTTGCTCGGGAGCGTTTACAGTCAAAACAGCAGCACCGAAGCGCTCAAGGTAAAAGCAACAGTCGGAAAATTGTGGTAGCATCAGAAGGCGAGGACAGGGAAGCGAGAAATGATGTAACATGAGCGATAAACGAAATGATGAGCGTACTACAGTAATGGAGTGAGTGGCTATCCGAGTTTTAGGCATCGCCACCCGCTGCTTCTGCTGCTTCCACTGCCGCCGCTGCAGCTTCATCTTCTGCCTGTTGCGCCTGATCTGCCATTGCAGTAACGTTCTCAGCGCGTGCAATTACGGCGAGACCCCATACATAGAAGCACGAGGCCACGGGGCTTGCGGAATCAATATCAACCTTGAGATTTCGGTAAGTACTTGCTTGGCCTGCGAGACGACAGCAGCGTTTGCTGACAGAGCATTCCGAACAGCACGAAGTCCGTTAGCGCTCATGCTGTCTGCTTCTGCCAAACTTATCATAATCGTTAACGACGCCTCAAAGGTGTGCAAACACGCTTTCAGCATAGCTTCTCCAAGAAGCGGAGAAATTTTGTCCCAACTCGGCTGATTCGTAGCAGGGTTGTACAGCTCTCGCTTCGAATACCCAAGAAGTTCTAGTACGGTTGCAAAGGTGGTCAATACCAGCGGCTTAAAAGGCACTACTCGGTTGGACGCGAGCGACAAGGTAGGAATGTGTGACACCAGAAGCGTAGTCAAAATGCTAGGCGCAGCTCAGCCTCCTTTGCAGCCCGTTGCTGCTGAGCCGTTTCGGTCAGCTCTTCGCCTTCCACGGGAGCTGGCAGCTGTGTAGCTAGGTTTTCTTCCTGGACAGCTACTTGTGCGGCGAACGCCACCAAGAACTCGCGCAATAGTGGGTCATCGCTGGAAACACGTCGTTCATAATCCTTCATGTACAATGAGCGCTCTTTCTCTTCAAGCGTGGTGAGAAACGTTTCCGTAGCGTGACGGAATCGATCAATCTCCTTCTTGGTGAACGCTCGTGCCTGACCCAAGGTGTCAATGGAGAAGACCAGCCACTGCTCCAGGACATTTGGTTCCTCTGGGTTGCTCTCATTGAGCACGTCGACATGCAAGTAGCTTTTGTACTGGCCTGCACGGGTAAGAAGAGCTCCCAGCTTGGGCACCCCGAAGAACTTGACTCTCGGCTCACGAAGCACGTTTTCCACATGCACAAACTTGGGTGGGGCGGCTGGGAGTGGATTGCCCTCGACATCAACCGCAGGGCTTCCATCCTCCCCAACAGGAGCGACATCCTTAAAGACGTCAAATACAATACCCACACCACGACGGACTTCTTCATCATCTCCGTCCGTTTGTTGTGTTACGAACTTGTCGACGACACGCGATTCTGAATTCTTGGAGCTCGCCACGAAGTGGACGACGTTGTTCCCTTGCGGGTCCACACACTTGCGGCCAACATAGGCTTCTTCTGCATCCAACGTCGAGCAGATCCACTCGAGAAACTTCTGAAACACGATCGCCGCGCTCGGCTCATTATGGAGCCCCGCCGTGACTTGTTGCTCCTCCTCCAGTAGCTGCTCCCACGCCAATTGCTGCTGCTGGTCCGACGCCCCCACCAATGCGCGTCTTCTAAAGGAGACACAAACCCAGACTTCTGCTGTTGTTCCTTCCGCTTCTGGAGCTGCTGCTGCGCCTCCACGTTGGCCACGTGCTTGAGCAGGTAGTGACCCAGGAAATCCACGGGGTCTTCTGGCTGCATAATCGCCAGTTGCGCCATCGCCGCCGTTAACGGTGCACCCACCGCCGTGCGCAGATACGCATGGTCGAGCTCAAAGTTGCTCGCCATCCCGAAGATCAATGCAATCGCGAAGCGACGCGTCTTTTCGGCAAAGTACTGCAGCTTATAACGTATCCCACCAGAGGTACGTACCTTAGATAATTTAAATGAGGTGGTGAGCGCGTGAGATTTTTAATTAGGGCTAGGCGGCGAGTGGTGCCCCCTTTTTTGTCTTTCCTCCGGATCCCCACTCCATAGGGCAATTTATAGATCAGTACTCTTTTAAATTATATAAATTTACAAATGAAGAATTTGATACTCTGTTAGTTTATATAAAAATTGGCGTTTGGGAATCCGAGAATTCGCGGTACTTTTTTAAAGTATTTTAAATACTTAAAAAAGCTATGTTTTTACAGCTCGTCAATTAGCAAGCCAGCATGACGGACCCTCTCATCGCGCCGTTCGCCCAGCTGTGCGGGGCGCTGCGCGGGCTCCAGACGCAGGTGGAGCAACTGGCGCGCGTGCACGAGGCGGTGGACGACTTCAACTCGGCGTTCGGCGCCTTCCAGGGGGCCATGGCGCTGCACGCGTCGTGTCTGTCGTACCCCAAGACGGCGCCTCCCATCCACCGCAACTCGCAACCGAAGGACAAGCAGCCGCCGCCAGGGACGAGCATTCCGACGTCCAGTGCCTCCCAGATGTCGCCCATTGAGATCGACGTCCAGACGAAGCCGGCGGCCAAGAACAAGGCTAAGGACAGCAGGAAGGTCAAGGGGGAGGCGAGTATAGGGACCAAACGACGCAGGAAGGAGCCTCAGAATAATACCAAGAAGAGACGCAAGACGCCCACGCAACCGGCGTGGACGTGGGAGCGTCGTACGTGGCGGAAATTGAGAGGAAGAAGGACGGGGACTGATTGGTATTTGGTGCAGACATTCAAGAGAAGATCCCGCGCAAGTATCAGAGCCCCACGGAGCTCAAGAAGCTTGAGAACATTGTGCTCTACCTCAAGAACCGACACTGTGCCATGTACGGCAAGTGCTGTGCTTTGATGGAGTGGGTGCTATTGCTAACGTGTGATGAGGACAGTTCTATTACCGACTTGGTCAAGCACAGCGGGCTGCCTGTGATCCGGTGCAAGGAGATTCTGCAGACGCTCATGAAACTCGACATCGTCCAACGCGAACGCGAAAAATCGGTACGCCCTGTGCACTTGTCGAATTCTGTTCTGTGGAGCAATCAATGCTTGGGAGCTCACAACTCGCATTGTTGATACGTACAGGGTTTCCTTTACAGCTTTGGCTCTTCGAACTAGAGCCAACGCTGGCTTATCACAATGCGCGGCTTGCTCCGTTTTTTACCAGCGGTTGAGGTGCTGGGCAATGGGGCCTCAATTTTGTGTCTTTATATCGCGTGCCGATGCCGTATTTATCCAATTTTCGCACTTGAAATGCGTTAAGTTCTCACTTGATCCAGTTGCTGCTTTCTTCACTTCAGTTCCGAGTCGTCTTTTGTCTCCCATCGTTCATTCATGCTCTCTTCCAGAGCCATATCGTCTCGTGAAAACCGCGGCGGTCGAGCCGACGCTAAAGGTGACGTCTCGGGAGTTTTGTGCACACCCACGCCCGGGCCGTTTGTGCCCCCACCGTCCCGCACAACATCGGCAAAGCTTAATGACAAGCTCATTGACCGTTCACTGTTCTTCCGGCTCAGGACTTTTGCAGTATACTGGCCGTGAATCTGCTTCAGAGAGGATTGTCGCTGTGGCTGCCGACCGTACTCCGTGAAGCCCTGAAGACGCGCCTGCACTTGACTGTCACCGTTATGGTTCTGCGGAACAAGCCGCGGACTACCAACGTGCCTTTTCCTATGACTTGCTGTTGACGTTGCAGAGCGTGTTGTTAGCTTCTCACTCTCGCTCTCACTGTGTCGTCGCGAGCTTGGTTCGTTTCGGTACGCGCTCACACTGCGCGGCTGCGCACTTCCCACGTGATGGTATGCCGGTTGCGGTGGCTGGTGGTGGTGATACACGTACTGCTGTTGCTGGTTGTACGGGTGGAAAGCATACGGGTGTTCCACAGCACCAATGTACGGCGGCGTGACTCAACTGTTGCAGAGGTAGCAACGTCAGGCTTTGCATTTACAGGTGCGCATGTACCCAACACGGCCCGTAAGATATTGTCGGGATGGAGCCCAACACCAGCCACTAACCCCATGCGGTTTTCCGCTATTACCATCGGATCTCGTGATGCAGCAAGCAGAGCAAGATGAGCAGCCGAGAATGCGCGCCGAATTTGCATGATACGGAAGCAGTTCCTCCCCACGTTGTTGCTTGGACAAAGTGGGTCCTCGATAAACACCGGATCGAACTTGTGTGGATCATACGTCTGTTGCTGTAGCTGCTGATAATCCAAGAGACCTGTTGCGGCATCCATTCCATCCAGCACCCTGGAAGCTGGTAGATCCAATGACGAGCGATATCCGTACCGCCGGAAGCCTTGAGCACTGACTGCTTCAGCATTCGGTGATAGAGACTGCATGTGGGGCTGCGGGGGCATTTGCCAATGCTGGGCATAACCATATTGACTGGTTCGATCATCGACTGCGGCGTCATCTGCTGCATATTGGTATGGCTGAGGTTGATGCGGCATTTGGTGCGGGTCACCCATACCCGATGCAGGCCCTCCCGCCATGAAGGTGCTTTCACGATTCAGAAAGCAACGAGACGCGACACTGATGCCTGTCGTGCGTGGATCGAAGCGGTTGCCGTAAAATTCCAAAAATCCCATGAGCATAAGGCCGAAGTCCGCCACGCCAGCCTGCACAGTCGAGAGGCTGTGTTGGACAGCGCGGGATGCGTTCGCAAAACCATTCGGCATGGTGTCGCTGTGCTCCTGGAGGTAGCGCGCCACTAGCAGCAACAATGCATATGATGAAAGCCCGCCCGAATAAGCAACTGCCAAGCCGCGTTCAATGGCGAAGCTTTTCAAAACAAGCATCATCGGTGCTAGCGGTGGGAACTCATGCAGCAGCGCAAGCACCACATCATTTGTGGCCAGACCATTATGACCAGGACCTTCGAACGAGATATCGAGTCGCACATTATACGGCGGGGCTGTGAGCAACGTGATAATCGGGACAGCAGCATGTGGTAGTGTCTTGACGGAGTCACGCACAACCCAGGGCTCTTGTTTTAGCTTGCGCGCAAGATTCTGCTGCCACGTCTCCTTAATGGCATTTCGGCCTTCCAACACTCCAGCAGCATCAGCAGGTGCATCACGGCGCACCTTTGGCAGGCAGATCACGAGGTCAACATCACTTGATGGGAGAACAAGCCGTGTTACATGCGACCCGTACGGGCGCACCTGGGCACGTGGCCATAGCGACTGCACTGTAGCCGTGCACAAACGTTGAGTAGCAAGCTGGGCAGGAAGACGAGCATCACTGTCTGCTTGTAGCTGCGCAGCGAACTCACACAGGTCCCAGTGCAGCTTACTTCGTGGTGGAAGCACTGACAGTGGAACCGATACAAACGGACCCAGTACAGAGTTTGTTGTCGTGTAAGGCTCTGGAAACGGAGGTGCTGCTGTAGGTGGACTATCAACCTGTTGATCCAGAGATGATGGAGCTGGTGAAAAAGGAGCCGGAGGGGAGCCGCACGAGCTTGCATTGCCTAAAGACGAATCGTCCAATCCACCAGTATTTGCAGCAATGGAAGCTTGCTGGAGTTGTAGCCCTTGGATATCGTTTTCGATGTTGTGCAATTGCGCCGTCAAAGTATTCACAGTTTGCCTCAACGTAGTGATTTCCGAAGTTGCAGTGGCAGCTTGCTCATCCATGACCTACATGTACAGTTAAACATACAGTCGCCGTAAGAAAAAAATGAGCCATGCAGGGTATGTTTGCTGGTCTAAACGTCCGCCCACCTTGGTCTTCTCAGCAAATTTTTCCTCCAGCTGGAAAATCCTCTCCAAAGCAACAGAGATTTTGGCAATTGCATCTCCATCAGCAGTTTGGACTGGTGAGTTCACTTGTGTAGGTACGCAGTGGTGCTCGCTTTGACGAGCATCATCGCCTTCCTCGGCTGCCTCACTGCCTTTACTTTGAAGACTAGCAGCACGGTGGCATGCGCACTTGCAGCAGTGAGCGCATTCTTCCACGTATCACTCTTTCCAGTTGCCGACGCCCCAACACATCTTTTCGGACTCCCACAAATACCTGAGCGCCCTTCCCTGCGAGCATCATGCTCTTCAGCGATCTCCTCTTCGTCTTCCTCATGGGCATAATTGAATGGCCATGGGCGTCGACGACGTTTAAGAGCGCGTTGGCGATCGAAGAAACCACCTTCACGATACAAAAATCGGACTCAGTGTCGCTGTCTGCAGCGCTCAAATTGCCATCACCATGCTCTCGTATCGACGCGACAGTCAAGGCCTGCCTTTCATGATCAGTCACTTGGGAGACCCACGCCGGCTCACATCCATCCCAGCTATCTTGGAGAACGAGGCGAGCGAATATTTTTCGTTGACCCCGATAACCTCGCATTCGCAAAACGAGAGGAAGCTGATGATGTTGAAGACGACGATGACGGTGGGGGAGGTGGGTCTAATCCTGCGGCTCCAGGAGCAGTTGACGGGCCACTCCTATCAGAAATACTTACATCTGGTGCCTTGAATTGCCAGTGATTGAAATGCCAATCAAGCGCAGGAGTAGCGGAAACGTTACGCTGCGCAGAAGTCTGCAATGAGAAGACGGACGGCAGGTACCATTCGAAATTTGACGCCTCTGAAGTTGCAGACGTCTCGTGGGCCGCAGTTCCTGAGGCTTCTGAGGATGCTTGATTTCCTTCATGGTCATCATCATCACAATCAATGCTTCGACGGGGTGGACGAGGAGGTGGCTGCAAATGGTGGTCCCGGGGTGCCAATGACAGGAAAAAGGATTAGTTGACGAAGAGTAGAGCGAATGTGACCCAAACGTCGGTAGTGGCAGTGCAGACGCGGATGAAATCGAGGAGGCCGCTGTCCCAGGCGAACCAACATTTGAGAAGAAGCTTAACAGTGGCCCGTCACCATGTGTGCTGCTGCTGTCGCTACCGCTATCGAGTAGATGAGGTCTTTCATGCTGAGAGGGAGAGGAGTCCGAGCCGGCAGTTGCCGCGCTGTGTTCACCACTATCACCATCATCACTCGTTTGGTGGCGGTGACGCTTTTCTGACGTAGTAGAGCCGAGCTTCGTAGGTGTTTGAGGTGAGGTAATAGACAATCGGCTACCGTCAATATAATTTCCGGGCCCTGCTTTCTTTTCTTCGACTTCTTCTTTTTCCTCTTTTGTCTTGAATGGGCATTATCTGTTGTGCTGCGTTCAGATTTGGCGCTCCATCCACCTGGTGCCAACTGGCCGTCGTCAATTGCCGAGTCAATTACGTTTTGAAGAACCTGGTCCACACACGCAATTGTCTCTTCTTGTTTCCTGCGGAAATGCTCTCCAAGCTCACGCAAGACACTCGTAAATTGTGCTTGCTGAGCTGCGCGGCTTTCACTTTCACGACGTCGCTGTTTCAGCACCTTCTTACGACTTGCACGCCGTCGCTGGGAGTGGTTGGCGTTTCTAGTCTTGGCATCGTTTGGATCGTCTGCAATACTAACGCCGTCGGCTAGTGACGAATTTACAGAGACCGATGTAGACACTTCATCTTCTCTTGAGAGTTTTTCACAAAGTAGCAACGAGCACTGTTCTTGAAGATACTCCGCAAGCAACAACTTTATCACGGATGCTTGAGGAAACGCGACCGCGTCTTCGAAAGCGCACGTAAAGTATGAATCGACCGATAGGGCTCGATCCAAGTCATGGTGAGCTTGCTGATAAATGTGCAATACGCTCATAAGATCTTCTAAGGATGACCGTGCTGCGTGAAATGTTGCGGCCTCGGTGGCACGAGTCGACACCAATTGTTTCAGATCACGCAGATGCGCCATTGTTTTAGCACCAAGCAGTTTCAGTGCTGCATGCTGCTGATCAACACTTGCATTTTCCCATTCGTGTACCAAATACAGCTTGGATGCAAGGCCCCGTAGAGGGATTTTAGCGTTCATATCCTTTGTGTGCTGTTTCCAGTTCGCCCAGATATTAAGTTCCTAACGAGTTGCATGATGTACGAGGTCAGATTCAAACCCACGACAAATGCACAAGCTCGTACGCACAATTTGGTTGACGAACAGCGCTTGCAGTGAATAGTACCCCTGCTCCTTCAACCACTGCACACATATACACCAGAATACAAGTATTAGTCTCTCTTCTTCTCTATATCCACAACTCATCGCCACAATTTGCACCTTTGTTTCGCCCCACACGCGATGCTTCAACACCGTCTCGGACGGACACTCCACCAGGAACCCTCCCTGCGTTATCTCCTCCATCACCTCCACAAGCTCCGTAGCCCCTATTCCATCTTTCTTGTCCTCTGACTGGAAAAACTCCATGGAGAGTGCCACTGTATCGCACGACTGCAGCGTATTAAGCACGCGCAGGCCACGCAGCAGCTTCCGACTGCATTCCTCGTACTCTCTCGTATGAAAACTGCTTATCACATCTCCGTCCGCCGCTCGCACCACCGGCCGCTTCACAAATTCCCTGAAAACTCACAACAATCAGCAAAACAACCACAACGTACACTTCAATGATCTAAACTTCCACCTCGGAGCGCTTCTCAGCGGCGTCTTGGTCGCCACGCGCTTGCTCTGAGCTGCACAAGTGCCAACAACTGTCATTGGCAGCAGCTGGAACTCGTGCACACGACAACTGCCGCCCCGAGAGCGCGCCGCCATGTGCAGCAGCGTCTTGACGAAGCCCACGTCCTCCACGCAGCACAGAGACGCCAGTTCCTCGCCCTTCAAGCTGCGCAGCCGATCATTGCGCGCTTCTCCCGTTGCCGCCCTGACGCCTGCGCAGCGTCATCGCCAGCTCTCCGAGCGCACGGACGAGCGCCTCAGCGTCGCTACTCGTGCTCGCCATGGTTGAATTGGTCAACTGGACGTTTTGAGCTCTTTTTATCCAATGAGAGATGGGTACGCTTTCGGTTTTAACTAATGATACCTGTACACTGAGACAGTCAACTTCAACATGCACTATGCACTTTTGGTGTGGGGTTTATAGTTATAGTTTGCATTTATACTTTTGTGCCTTTAGACGATGAGGTGCATTTGCTGCAGTAGACTAAGAGCGCTCACGACGGTCATGACGACAGCCATGAGCATGGCGATGGCCTGGCTGGATCGGTGGTGCTGCCCGCCAAGACGGAAGATGAAGAACGCCGGGAGTATAAAGCAGATCGTTGGGTTGGTCGTAGCGCCCAGCACGCCGAGCACGGACGCGATGTCGCCCGATCCTAGCGCTACTAGAAGCGCTGCGAGTACGAGAAACAGCGACAGTCCTGCGTGACGCACCAGATCCAGTTGACGGTTGGCTAGCAGCGCCTCACGGATGTTGTCTCGAAGCGTGTGGACGAACAGCGGCACGGTGAGGATGAGGGCGATACTGAAGCCCAAGCACCCTGCAATCACCGCGCCATCGCCGTGGTAGTTGTTCTTGAGGAAGTTGGACCGCGTGGCTTCGCCGAAAGTGAGCACTACGAAGAAACCGCACAGTGAGTACACGGTCGTCGCGATGCCGATGCTTCGGTTCATGACCTTGTACATGCGTCTGCTGGACCGACGCTTGAGCACCAAATAGATGGGGAGGACATTCGGATGGCACGTGTATGAGAACACCACGAGCGGCACCGCGCGCAGCAAGTGACTGAGCCGCCAGTCGAACAGCGGCAGGTGACTGAACTGGTACGCGATCGTCGGGGCAAGTCCTTCATGCACGAACTGGAAGTACTTGATCACGATCACCAACGCCATGAACACGATACACACAATAGAAAACAGCGACGAAAACCTCAGCGACTCGAGACTGCGCAGTAGCGACAGCGGGAGCACCAGCAACCCCGTGAGCATCAAGATGAGCATCTGTCGATCAGGAAGATGCTCTGACTCGAACTGCCCAAGAACGTCCTCAGCGCCAACTGGACGAGCTCTGCACTGCCCACCAAGTAGCCAATGCTCGTGCCGAAGAGGTTCATGCATACCACGAGCTGCGTAAAGCCCGCGAGCTTGCGGCCTCCGTGGCCGACGCCAAGTCCATGTACGACCGCGCCTGGCCCAGATCCGAGCACTCGAGCAGCAGTCGCAGCGTGAAGTTTGTGGAGATTGCTCCCAATACAATGAGCGAGATGCCCAGCATCAGTCCGGCCTGTTGCACGGCGTAGGGCAACGCCAAGACGCCGGCGCCTACAATTGCGACGGTCATAGTGAACATGGATCCTTTCACTGCATCAAAGCATCAACACCATAGCAAGTGAGTGACTGATGTCCAGTATTTAGTGCGTGCAATAGCCTGTAGACAGTCACCTGATCCTGGCTGGACCTTCTCCATCAGGTACGTCTGGAAGAAGCCTCCGCGCTTGCCGAGTCGCTGCTGCTGGCGGAAGAAATCGTCCTCGAACACGAGCGTCTCGCGCTCCGAGATGAGCTCGAAGTCGTCGGTGAACGGGGCGGCGGGTGCAGTGTCGCCCTCTAGCAGACGCGCCGACATGTCGTCCGGGTCATCCCCAAATGCCATCATCGTGATCCGATCTGAGAATGGCACTCAATGCGGGGGAAGAGTCACTAATGCGGGGCATATTCACAAATGGATACATTTCGGAAGGTGTCAAGTTGATCAGCAACTTCAACAAAACTTGTTAGTGTATGATGTAAGTTATCACAAAATACAAGTTTGAATACATGTAGCTAGACTTCATTATTTATTGGCCTCGATTCGGCGACCCAATAAATATGACATTGCATTGTTCCAAACCCTGCGAACAGCTCAAATCGTCCTTCTTCATTTTCGATCCTTTCATTGCCTGTGCACCGCTCGCCGCACTGCAGCGTTCAGCATCGGGTCCTGATTCGTCTTTACGAGCACGTGGTGGCCCTTGGTCTGTTTTGCAGCTTGTACGCGGCACCTTCACAGGACTTAGGTCGAGACGAAGAGGCTTCTGCCACCCCGCAGTTATTTTACTTGAGCATTGAGAAGAATCTTGGCCGGGTTTCTCGTTGTAGAAATCCGCGAAGACATCGAAAGTCCTCTTCGTTAGTTCAACACGCCCGGGTGCGTCATTCGGTTGCATTGCAGCTTCTGCACCTGGCGACCCAGTTCAAACCACGCGAGTGCGCCACTAGACTTCCGTCGTTCGTCAAATTCACGTACGAACCTGTAGGACGACCTAAGGCTGTTGGCCTTTACAACTACAGCATCCCGCGTTCTCGTCGTTGTGCCACTGCAGCGGCGGATAAACTCCGCGTATAGCTGGTCTTTGGTGGGTTTGCAGCCGCCGGCGTCCACTCGCCCGTACGCGAGGGCTAGACAGCACTCTTCGTGTTCGTTCCAGCTCGCCATTTCCTCTCAGCGAAAAAGCACAACTGATGCCAGTCCTTGTGCTGCAAAATCTCGCTTCAACCTAACTGCCACATGACATCCACGAAATTGTCTTACTGCCGAACACTTTCGCACAGCTTCCTCGCCCCAATTTTAAAATCTTTTGGCAAAAGGCACAGCAGTAGTATGGCGGTAGTGTCATTATTCTTACTCCCTTACAGGTACTGTATCAGCATCTTGTGATTCCATCTCCTCGAAAGCAGTGATCTCTTCGATCAGCTCGTGCACGGTTGTCCGCAGCACCACACGCACACCTCTCTCAGCTGCCAGCTTCGCCTCGCGGTTGCGCATCTTTATGTTGAAGCCGAAGATTGGGCACTTGCCATTGATCGCCACGTCAATGTCCTTCGTCGAGATGTTGCCAATACCAAGACGAACAGTCTGCATTCATAACACAGCGAGGCCAAGTCGATGTCAGTAGCAGCAAAAACCTTCCTGCTGGTTTACTATCGTACCGATATGCCAGACATTTCATCCACAGTGTCTTGGATGCTGGTGAGCGATCCAGCACCGTCCGCTTTCACGACGATGGACTTCGTTTCGATCAGATCATTTTCGTCGATGACATCTTCGTCCTCTTCATTGACCTCATTGCTAGACTCTTCAATCTTACGCGCATCTTGGTCTCCTTCAAAGGAATCGGTCGTGGTGTACTCAGCCTCCGTGCCCGTGTGTAACCCACTGTCATCGGGCAGGAGGCAATCACTGAATTCCAACGTAAGCTCCCTACAATACGTGAAACGAGACACAGTCAGTCACAGTCGTGCAGCAAAGTGCCTGCACGATATTGTAGCACGTACCTCTGCTCGATCACTAGCTTTGCCCGGGCTTCAGGAAGAACGAAGAAACCGTGCTCGTTAGGTGCGTCCACGTTCTTGGATTTGTTCGAGTACGTGACATCGACAACAGTTCCGGGCAGTGCACACTAACCTCACGGCCTTCCGCATCGCGCATGCTGCGCACAACGCCGTGAATCATGCCAGCGACAAAATGCTGCTTGGGCGCCAACTCGCCTTGTTTGATCAGCACCCGCAGCACCGTTCCACGTCCCTTCAAAGCCACGCTTTCCAGCACAAGCCCTCCGCGAGCGGCTCGGGTCCGACAAGGGCATCAAGCTTGTGGTCGTCTGCCAGGCCCGTCACCAGCTCCCACACCGTGTGACGCAGGTCATCCAGTCCAGCTCCCGTCTTACCCGAAATCGTCAGCACAGGGCTGTCTTGTAGCGCCACGAACGAACGCAGCTCGTCCACAATTCTATCAACCTGTTCGCCACCTGCCTCTCCCAGCAAGTCGACCTTGTTGATGCAAATGACCGCAGGCAGCCCCGCCTCCTCAATGGCGCCAATCGACTCCTCCGTCTGCAGCAACACGCCTTCGTCCGCCGCAACAATCAGCAGCACCGCGTCCGCCACTTGCGCCGCGCTCGAACGCATGCGGAAGAAGTGGAAGTGTCCGGGCGTGTCCAGGAACGTGGCCTTCACGTCGGACGTCAGCGCCGCCTCGCACACGTTGATCTTCTGTGTGATGCCGTTCTTCTCGTAGGGCGCGAGCTGCTTCAGACCCGTGTTCATCTGCTCGCGCAGCGTGTCCATAAGCGTGGTCTTGCCGTGGTCCACGTGGCCCATGACGGCGACCACGGGCTGGCGAACGCCCAGGAAGCGCTCGTCAAAGCCCGCCGACAGGTCCGAGAGCTCCGGCTCTACATCGTCGTACGCCACCTGCAGGCCGAACTGCTCGGCGACGTCCTGCGCCACGCGATAGGGCAGCACCACGTGCTTGACGCTACGGAACTCGGCGGGCGGGTGGTCCCTGGCCTTGAGCTGGAACTTGCGGTTGGCCTTGGTCGTCACACGCTTGAGCACCTTGTCCACGGGCTGGCGCAGCGCCTTGGCCAGGTCACGCACGCGGATGAAGGCTGGGATGGCCGGCGGTTGGCTGCGTGCCTCCAGTACGCGGCGGCGCTGCTCCTGTCGCGCCATTTCGCGCTCCTGCGCCTCCGCCTGCAGCTTGGAGACGCGCGCCATGTGGTCCTTGTGGCGCTTGGCCCCGCCGCGTGCCGTGCGCAGTGATCGAGCGCCTGGAGGCGGCACTACGGAGGCCGCGACGCCGGCGCGCAGCGCAGAGACCGCAAGCCGCGGACGTAGTAGACGCAGCATCTGAAGTACCGTACGTAAGCACCAATTGTTTGGACGAGACTCAGACTGATTTCATTGGCCGATTTTGGAGGCGACGTCACCGACCAATTGATCAATCCGGAAAGAGGCGACGTCAGAGAGGAGTCGCAGGTTACGTTTCGTACCTCACTCTGCAATTTACTATGCTGGACCCCCGCGAGACCTTTTCGGGCGTCATGGGCGCCTTCTGCTGCGTGTATGCAGGGCTGCCGTTCGAGGTGGTGAAGGTGCGGCTGCAGACGCAGGGCAAGACGAACGCGTACACAGGCGTGACGGACGCTTTCCGCCGCATCGCCACGGAGGAAGGCGTCCTGGCGCTCTGGAAGGGCGCAGTGCCCGCACTCAGCAGTTCCATCATCGAGAACTCGGTGCTCTTCAGCGCCAACGGATTCGCCAAGCGCGCGGTACTGGCACTGCACGCCAAGAAACGCGCCGAGCACGAGGGCGAGTACACGCTCACGACGCTGGACGAAGCCTGCATGGGGGCGTTTGCTGGCTGCTTCTCCGCTACGGTACAGTGGTCCTTATTACGAGTGGCTATTGTGGTGGCTAATGTGTGTCTTTTGCAGGCCATTACCATGCCTGAGAACATCAAGTGCAAGCTGCAGTTCCAGCGCGGCCATTTGGGCGAAGGACGTACGTCAAGTTGAAGTTGTTTGCGTTGAGGTTGCTGACTAACTGCTGTTGCAGGCTACCATGGTCCATTGGACTGTTTGGTCAAGGTGGGAAAGGAGGAGGGCATCAGAGGCCTCTTCCGAGGATACTCGGCACTGCTGCTGCGCGACGTGCCGTTCAGCTTCTTCTTTTTCGGGTCGTACCAAGCCTTCACGTCAGGCGCGGCCAAGCTGCTGGGCAAAGAGTCCAAGAACGAGCTCAACCCGTTGGCCATCCTCGCCAGCGGCGGCCTCGCGGGTGCGACCAGTTGGGGCATCATGTTCCCCGTGGACGTGCTCAAGTCGCGGATGCAGACGGCCAGCGCTTCGGGTCCGTTATCGCTGCGTGGTGCTTACCGCGCGGTCTACTCTGAGTTCGGCATCCACGGGTTCTACCGCGGCTGGTCGGCTGCTGTGCTGCGGGCGTTCCCGGCCAACGGCTCGCTCTTCCTCGGCGTGGAGATGACACACCGCGTCTTCCGCTATTTTGACGAGCGGGTAAACTAGAGCAAGCCCCGAGTTTTCCCAAGCCAAGTATAAATGCAGCTCCAGGATGAATAACTGCTGGTCATGCCGCGGCGTTAGAATAGACCTGGGCCAAGTCCTCGAGTCTCATCCAATGCCTTGAGCAACCGTCCACGCATTCTTATCCGCCTGCAGCGTCATAAATACTCCCGACTGAGCTTGTCTGAATCAGGAGGGATGCACTTGGAATTGGTGGCACGCAACGCAGGACGAGGAGACGCGCCGATTGAACGAGATCCTGCACAGTTGAAGCGAATCGGACGCCCATGGCGACGGTGGCGACAATGGACCGCCGGGACGTCAAGACTTGGCGGCCAAGCCCATGACTTTGACGAGAACCGCCGGGGTAGTATCGCGACGGTGGACGCAGACGACGATCTTGAAGCGCCGTTCGAGCTGGAAATGAGCGTCGAAGCTGTGGCCCAATTGCTGGCTATCAAGGCCGTGGAGCTCACGCAGTTGCAACGCACACACGACGAGTACGTCAAGTCCAGCTGCGAGTACGAGCGAGAGCTGGAGATCGAGGTGGACCGGTACGAGAGGAAGACGCATCAGCTCGAGTCCGCTGCGCTGCAGCTCGAACGGGACAAGAGCGACCTCCAGAGCAGTGTGGCTGGAGTTCAGGTAGACCTGAAGACTGCTCATCGACGTGAGCACATGCTGCAGACGCAGTTGGAAGAGATGAAGTGGAAGATCCAGAGACTGGAGCAATCCAACGATGAACTAGAGACCTCAGCCCGCATCGCTCAAGCGACGATCGAGGACCTTCACCACAAGTCCGAGTCGCTGCTGGAGCAGAACGTCTTCTTGCAGCATGAAAAGGAAGAGCTGTTGAAGCAGCTCTCGTCTATTATCATTGCTGAGGTACATCCAGCTCCGGTAGGGCAAGCAAGGCCGACGAGAACCGCGAGCGCTCGCTTTTCGCGTAAATCTTCCTCACAATTGACGGAGACGGCCCCACAGCTCCGGTGCAGCACGCGCAGGAAAACACTCGGAAATGTAGGAAGAGGAAAGGCCGTCGCCCGGAAGTGCTGGAGTCATGTCTGCACCTCACTTGCCGAAAGTGTCGTGCGAACAAACCCCACTCCCACAGCGGAGGAAGTGAGGAACGGGGATCGGCCTCTGCGTTCTTCGAAAGGCTCCGTGTGTTTCTATTCGGACCCGAGCGCTGATCGGAATACCTTTGCTGGGATGGATGGGCCGAGACTCAAAGTAATCTTGCGAGTTTGGCGACTCACTTTCCAATCGGCTGTGTTCAAGCGAAGCAATTCAAGCGGTAGCTGATCCTTCAGACACCATCACGGTTGTATGACAAGCATGGGACGACTTATCTCCGCGACGCTGCTGCTGGTGGCGATAATTGCTGGAAGCAGCATCAATCTTACCAACGCTAAACCCTGTTCATCAAAGGAGCTGAGCGTCTTCAACGAGGTTTCTGACCAGGTAAACAAGTGTCTTCAAGACAGCAAGCTGAACTTCCAAATTCCGCCGCAGTCGAGCCTTTCGAAGACGCAGCAGGCTGTACTGTGCAAGTCGAAGTCCTGCCAGGAGATGATCGGTGCCGTAGATGATTTGGATATCCCTCGCTGCGAGTCCGCCTTCGACAAGAAGAATGTGACGCTGCAGGTGAGCCTCGACAAGTTCGTGTCTTCGTGCGACGCAACTACGTCAACTCCAACTCCTATCAAGCGCCGTAAATCGCTCGATTCGTCATCAACTGGCTCGGGCTCACTGCCCAAGAATCGCCGTTACCAGAACTTGGCGTCTACAGTTCGGTTTGGTACACCGCAGCAGCTTGCCGTTCTTGTTGTTGGAATGCTGTCGCTGGCGTCTGTATTTCCGTGAAACTACAAGTTGAGTTCTACAGTAGTGACAGAATATGTTCTGGGTTTTCGAGCCTAAGGCCTACTACTAATACTGTACTACTTCTCCGGTCTGGAAAAGAATTACTTCGAAGTAACAGTTAGGTTTTTCACCATATGGTATCGCACTTTAATTAGTCAATAATATGATGTGTTTAGGGCAAACGTGAAAAACCTCGTTTCAACGCTCTTTCGAAACAGCGTTTCCGCAGCTGCAAACAGTCTTACAGATAGTCTGGCACACTTCAAATCTATTCATGCAAGCGCACTAAACCGCTCAAAAATTGATTGAGCTGCGAAAAAACCTTTTCACCTTCGAAAACGTAGTAAGTGTAAGGAAGGGTATAAACCTAAAAACAGGCCGTTGTTAACGCAAAATAGCTTGAAAAATAGCTTAGCCAACGGTGCTTCTGATGGTATTTGTACAAGGTGCGGATTCGTATTAGAAAAAAAGTTACGGTTCAAAATCAGAACAGTTAATTCTTTTCCGGACCAGAGAACGTAGTATATTCCGTTGCCACCTCTATTAACCCTGTAGTGTCAGTTTTCACTCGATGTTGCTATAGTACTACAAGAAGCGGCTACAAAGTTGCTCAGGATGCTTTCGAACTCTTTTGCGCTAACATGCCAAATTTATTTTTGTGTCCGCTTTCGTGACCACGCGTGCGTAGCATTTGCAGGAGATATCCACCTACTTGTCTTCAGCGGCACGAGCTAAGACAGCACTGTGTTGACCTCCGGCCTCGATCTGAATAATTTCAGCTTCGCCAAAGTTGGCCTTCGTCAGTCAATTGGCGTGGCTTGTTTTCATCGCGCTCTACTCCATGGCCTAGTGCCAGCATGTCGCCATATCCCCAAGAGAATAGTGCGCCACTCTCTGTCAGCGACATAACGTGGTTCGAACCCGTAGCGACCATGCGCACGACGCTGGAGCCACCGTTCTTGGGGGTCGGAATCGTCACCTTTTGCGGGCGGTCCTTGAATTCACCAGTGCCGCAGGTCTCAAGCATGCCGAGTTGGCCAGAGTCCGCACGACCGAACGCGTATATGTCGCCGTCGTTGGTAAGGACGACCGAATGATGCGAGCCTCCGTCCACAAACGCGACGTTCTTGGAGCTCAGCTCCTCCACAAGCTGCAACTCGGTGCAGTTTTCAGTGCTGCCAATACCCAGCTGGCCGTAGTTGTTAAGCCCACAAGTGTACAGGTATCCGTTCGAGCTCGTAGCAAACATACTGTGGAAGGAGCCGCAGCCGATCGCTTTGATAACCGGGAGCGGGTCCTTGCCGAGAGTCACGGGTTTGGGCGTCAGGTGGTCCCTGAACACCATCTCGACCTTGTAGTCTCCCTTGGAGTCCTTCATCTCAGCATCCACCTTCCGACCAAGCTGGCCCATCTCTCCTAGCCCCCACGAGTACACGCGGCCGTCGTTGGTGCGCGCCAGGTTGAACGCGCTGCCGCAGCGCACGTCGGCCACATTGTCCAGCGCCTTGATCAGGAACGGCCGCACCTGTTTCTGCTTGAACGACTCCTTGGGCGACGCTGCGTCGCACCACTGCCTTCCTTGTCCTTGTAGCTGCCCCACGTGTACACCTTACCGGCCAACGTCACGACGGCGGTGTGGCAGTCCCCGCCCACCAGCTGCACGGCTGTGGCCTGTTCCGGACCGAAGCCAGCCACCATAGCCGGGTAGTTCTCGTCTCCATCGCGGCCCAGCGCGCCGTCGTCATCGCAGCCCCACGTGAACACCTCTCCGGCCATCGAGATGGCGGCCGAGTGGAGGCCGCCACAGGCCACGCGCACGATCTTCAGCGTGGATAGTGAACGCAACACGCGCGGGTACCTGACCATGAGGTCCTCGTCCTCGTTCTCGACGCCGTGGCCCAACTGTCCGCAGTCGCCGCTGCCGAACGTCAGCACTTGACCCACGCGGCTGCCGAACTTGGCGTCGATCTCGCGCGCGTAGGCCACGTACTCCTGCATGTTCTGCGCCCAGCTGTCCGACCTGTTGTGCGCCCATTGCGTCTGGAGGTTGGCCACGAAGGCGCGGTTCAGCGCCGCAAGCTGTCGCGCCGCTTCCTGCGCGCGTGGGCGCCGTGGCCGTCACGATCTTGCGCGCCTTGAGCACGTGCAGAGGTGCGCGAGGGAACGCGCCCACGTCGTCACTGCTGGCGGTGGCAGAGGCCTCCTCCGCCTCATACTGCTCCTTGGACACGCCCACGTCCGAACGTCCGCGCTTCATCGTTGCTGCCTGTTGCTCGGATGGAGGGAAGTAATCGGACAATGGTAAAATATGTTATGTCGGTTAAGGTTAAAAACAAATTGGACAGCCAAGTGTTATTATTATTATTAGCCCCCTCTTTTATTTAATCAGGTTACTGCGAATTAAAATCGACTCGATTGGGTGTATAAATCGGATTTGCACGGTTTCAGATCGGTCTGTGCATCTCAATCCACCTTAAATCCGATTCGAGACCGTCGTTCCGTTGATCGCCGATCAACGGAACGACCTGCTATATTTCATCTTTGAGGTTATTTTCACTTTATAATATTTAAAAGGAAATCCGCAGTCGGTTGGTACCGACTATCCGGATCCGGATGCTGGCCCGCTACCTTCCAGTTCAGGACCCCCCTCTTGCAGCCCAAAATGACAGACGACGGCAATCTGCTGTTTGAAGATGCTCAAGGAGACGTGGAAGCTGACGAAGGCCAATATCGCCGCAGACAGCACAGCAAATGTAGTGAGCAAAGGTCCCGTAAACGGTCGGATATATGGGCTTTTATTAATGACTGAGGGAATGGAAAATACACATGTAAATGTTGTGAGCGTGAGAATAAATCCCAGCTAAGGAACTTGAAGGCTCATACGACAATGAGAAAGCACCTGCAAGCCTATTAAAAAACTGAGTACGTCGGCTACTCAGATGCGTCATCCACCTCAAGGCAGACAGATCTTTTGTGCTACGGATTCGAACGGATGGTCAAGCAGCGTATTGATAGCGACTTCAGCAAAACGGAAGCTGACCGTGCGCTCGTCGATTTGATTGTTGCCAACTCGCAGCCGTTTGCACTCGTTTAGCAGCCCAAGTTCGTTTCGTTCTATGCGATTTTGCAGTGTTCGTACAAGGTACCTGTTCGCCAGACTGGCAGACATCAACGTTATTGTGCGTTGGAAATTGGAGAAGGAGCTGGCGAGAAAAACAATTGTGGACTGTATTATTTTCCGTGACATCCGTGGAGAGCTGTAGGGGTTGGTGTGGGCGATTACGACGGATAATGATAACCTTGTTATGGTCCGCTCAATCAAAGCCAAACTACCTCACCAGATTCAAGAATACACCCAAGCCACAGTGGCATCGTCGGCGGTAGAGAAGACACCAGATGCAACCGCCTTCTTGATGAACCACACAACGTATTTGAGACGGCTACGAATCAAATGATACTAATGCACCATTTGGAGTTATGGAAATCAATCGCCTCCAAAGGCGATTCGCACTTAGGTTCATTAATAATCTTTTGTTTGACGCCGTCTCATTTCAAGTTCGGAGTTTGGCACATGTGGCGGAAAATCGGATCACTGATATACTCTGAAATAAATGTCAGAGAACTGGATCGTTATATTTTGTTCAATAATCTGTGTAAATAGGCAACACTGCAATTAGGAGTCAAAAAGGGCCTCAAAAATGCTCGTTTGTAGATAGCAGCATCGGCACCGTGCGCGATATTCTGAAGAAGTTGGCGGACTCCACATCTCTCAACGAAGCACTCCAGCGGATCTGCGTCGTGCTAAATGTGCAATCCCAACAGCCGGAGCTAGATTGCGTCACAGTACCTGGGAGATGGTGCTGTCTGCGGCCAAGCTGCGAAAACCCATCGAGGAACCCTAGCGGCGCATCAGAGATCGCCACAAAGGTTACGCGGGCTTCTCCATTGCGCCGGACGGACCTCTCGCCGCACCAATTGCTGATAATATATGGAGTACACTTAATGAAATTTGTAAATTCTTGACGCCAGTGAAGGCGGCAACCAAAATGATGTCCGGGAAAATTACCCGACGTTCGGCATGGCAGTCGTCGTCTTTGAGCTGGTGAATAATCACGCTGCGAAGGTTTGATCAGGCGATATCGTTCTACACGGCCTCATTTGCAACTGCTTTCAAGCAGAAAATCGACGAATACGCCACATCCGTGAAGCTCAAACTGCCGCTGTACTCGATCCCGAGCAAATACATTGCTGCCGAAGGTAGTCGATGACATGGATGTCATCAAGCAGTACGTTCTGGACGAGTACGAAGCGGAGTACTGAGCTCGTTTTGAAGACCAACGGGAACCGCCTCCACTTAATCAACAGGAAGAACAAGAGGCCGTTCTTGGCAAGGCATTATACGAGCTCATAGATGACAACTTCGGAATGGATGAACCTTCGACTTTCGATGGGGAAGATTTCGCGTTAGAGCTGGAACCGTGGCTGGTGTATCGAGACAAAATGATGAGCTCCAAGACGAGCAGCAACGAAGTTTGCATCTGGATGAAGAGCATTGACCAGTTCCCCGAATTAAAATGATGACCCGTGATTTTCAAGCCACGATGGCGACGTCCGTTCCAAGTGAACAAGCTTTCTCTGCGGCTGGTGCCACGGTCAGTGTAGGCCACGCGCGACTTGGTGATGATGCCGTATCAGCAATCTCTGAAATGCAGTCGTTTCTAAAATTCAACGAAACCAGTGTGAAGCTAGAAACCGGCACGAGCAAGTAGCAGTATTCACCAGCTAGCACGATCCTGGCTTACATCGGCATTTGTCGTAACAATACACGATTGTTTCTTGCAGTATGCATACCTCATATTCAGATATTGGCATTGGTCCGCGAAGGAATTCGCTATCAGCTGTGTGCATTTTCCCGGAATCCAGCTTCAGTGCAATCGTAAAGACTTGCCGGCTTTGGGGTTGGCCAGGATTAATGTCATGGAGCCCATCTTGATCATACCGCTCAATATGACAACCACCAAGCACGCGCCAGCTTCACCCAGCACATGGACCGAGAACGACAGGTTCTCGAAGCGCACCTCGGCACAGCAGTTCGGCCTTGCGTGAAAACTGGATGTACTTGTTGAAGAACCGATCGCGGTTGCCACCGGGCATCGTCTCGAGGTTGCTGTACCGACTGATCATGGTGCCACCGCCGCCGTTCGCGTACGGGTATTGCAGACTGCGGAGCATTCTGGGGACTACTTCACCTGCATCGTTGGCTTCTGGTTGCATCAGTCAAAATCTTCGTGGGTTTTGCCAACCGGTGGAGATGACAAGTCTACAGTGACAAACACGATTCCTGGAGCGTCCAGCATGCGTAGTACATGTACGTGTAGTGAGCCCACAGCTATATCCACCTGCTTATCTTTTGATGTGGCTCATAAACTTGAACGTAAGGTAAATGACCACCTGCAACACCACCACCCAGATCACCAACAGACCCCCATGAAGTTGTACTTGCTACCGAACGGAAGTCATACGACTTCTCGATGTAGGCGACCACCGTCATGTTTGTCGTCGTGTTACCCGACGGCACAGAGATCACGGCTTTATTGTCGCCGAACTGCGCACCCACCAGCGCCGCAAGCGAGTAGCTCGACGGCATCAGGTACGTGAACCACTTGTAGGTCGCCTTCATGGCTATGCGCGGCAGCAAGTAGCCCGAGAATATGTTGAACAGGCACGGCAAAGCACCGACCGCCACGTTCGCCACCTTCACGTTCGGCATCAACGCAGACATCCACTAACCCACGTACGTGCACACAGGTAGAACACGAACATGAAAAAAAGAAGTCGCCAACGTTGTCACTCCATCCCACCAGCCAGTACTCGATCGCCACGAATAGGATGATCACGGTAATCAGGTACGGCACCTCAACCACAGCGTCAGACTGTATGGATGCGGGCATTAGTAATTCGACATGAGCTCCCGGTAGAACACGGCGTGCTCGGCGCAAGTCACCTCCAGCACCGTCATGAGGTTGATCATGCCGATGAAGTCCATGCTGTTGTAGATGAGACCGATGTGCGAGTTGATCTTCTTCACACTGGCTGTAGATAGTTGGTAGAACGTGGTGGCGAAGATGATCGCAAACAACGGGAGCAGGAACATACACATAAGTTGTAGTGTGGGTTGCGCCAGTACGTGAGCTGTTGTTTCTTGGCAAGCTGTCCAAGCTGGTTGGCAAAGCCCGTCGCGATCGGCTTGTAGCACAGCGTCGAGTGGCGCACGAACTCGTTTGACACCAGCGCCAACTGTAGTGTACGCTCGCGGTTAGACTTGTAGAGCTCACTTTTCTTGTACTCGAGCGAGTAGTCCTTCACGTCGCGGCCGATACCCCCACCGATCACCGCCAGCAACTATGTGACCGGGTTGTACTGGGGACGGATCTCCATCGTGCCAGGAATTAACTCGAATTACTCGATCATCTTCACTGAGTACACGCCCAAGTCACCGAAGTACGTCGTGTAGTCACCCTTCTGCAGCAGAAGTAGTCCGTCAAACAGCTCAAAGATCGAGATGCTTGGCTGGTGGATCTTTGCACAACACCGTGCGGCCTGTGCGCACAATCGACTGCACACCGCGCAATTCGATCAGCGCTGAACGCGCGTCCAGGCAATTCGTCGGCTCATCCAGGAACAAAATGCTCGGGTTCGAGACCACCTCCACACCGATCGTCACGCGTTTCTTCTGCTCCACCGATAGACACCCCACCATCTCGCCGGCGATGGACGACAACTCCAGCAGCTCCAGAGTCTCGTTCACCAGGTCCATCCTCTCCTCCTCTGAAAACGTCGGCAGCAGAAGAAGGTTCGCAGAGAACACCAGCGCCTCGTAGATCGTCGCAGCCTCCGAGTGGGTGTCTATCTGCTCGCAGTACGCAGTGATGCTGCTGAAGTTCGCAGAGTTCTTCGGCTCGCCGTTCACAATGATGTCGCCGACAATGCGACCACCGGTCTTGGGCCAGGTGATCCATCCATGAGCGTCGTCTTACCGGCACCCGTCACGCCCATGAGCGACAACATGCGACCTGGCTCGAAGTGCGCCGTGATTCATCGCAGCAACTGCTTCTCCACACCGGAAGGCAGCGTCACGAAGTACTCCAGGTTTTTTATGCACAGTTTTGACGGGGTGAACGGCATACCAGCACTCTTGGTTAGGTTTTGAGCATCTGGAATTGCGCCTGGGGTGTTTACCTTCAAATACACATTGTCGTACTCAGATGAGTTGTCCGTCATCGCCTTCACTCTCATACCCTTGTACTTATCATACCGAATGAAGTGCAACGCCAGACCGTTGAGAGTTGTAAAGTACAGGTAGTACGCCACCAAAATACCGATACCGAACCAAACGTACTACATGCCCTGTAAGATCGAAAAACCGTCCAGGAACTTGGTACTCTGTGCGGGGGTGTACCGGTCGCTCGAGAATTCCGACAACATGTTGCTGCGCAGGGCCTATGCTAGCGGGTTGAACCAGTACATCCAGATCAAGTAGCCCAGGATCAAGTCCGCCAGGATAATGTTGTCTGAAAACAACAGGAAGAAGCTCACGGAGATACCAGCCAGTGCTTGACCCACCGTAATACTCGGCGACAGCGAACTCAGCATCGTCATGTACGCGCCGATGGCGTGCTGGAAGCACACGGGCACCATGAAGAACAACTTCTCGAACGTCCGCATCAAGCCACTCATGAAGTAGAAGAACGTGCCCAGAATGAACGACACCGACAGTATAACCGGGATCTGTACCACCGCCGTCTCCGCGATGGCGTACGATATAGTGCGCAAGAAGTTACGCGGACGCTGCTTGTAGAACACGCCGCGCAGCTGGAACGAGATCGTGATCTGCTGCCATGCTTCAGCGCGATACTGAAGTGTGATGTAGTGATTTCGAGCTTTGGCCCGCACTTAGTCCGGTACGCGTAAAGGGGACTCAGCCGAGCCTTAAGACGTGTGGAGTGTTGTACAAGCTCGGTGGGCCAGAAGTTTAGTCTTAGGACTGGTGCCTTAGGGTACGAACTTGGCTGCCCCGCACCAACTCAGCAAACAGCGTCTTAGGTACAGTGGGCAACAGTACGGACCCAACGGAAGGTCACGCATAACCCAGATATCGTCATTTAGCTATCGGTCGGCCCTGGGAAGCCGCCAGCACACTTGGAATGCTGCCGTACAATCGTCATAGATCGCCAAACTCGGCTGAAGGGTGAGAGATCCATAACGACTCCAGATCACTTGGTATTTGTATTGGAACTCGGCGGAACCCGACGGCTGAGTTGGAGAGGCGTTCATCGAGCCCAAGTGTCGCAGAAACTCGGCTGATGAGTCGCCGAACTCGGCTGAAGGATTGGAGAGATCGATAACCAAGCATACGAAGTGGTGATCGACGGTACACCCTGGCTAGAGCCTTAGGAGCAGTGGCTACTAGTACCAACTGGGCGGGTCTTCCGGATACGATTATCCGGACAACAGCCGAGCTCAACGATCGGTACTAGGATGAAGGGACGGCGCGGACGCTGGAGAGACGTGGAACTCGGCCGAAGAGTCGGATGAGATCCAGAACGACCGCCGCATACTTAAAGATTGTAAAGGCGCGCGCCAGCGGACAAACGGTTCGGCTCAAGGGGCATCCACGGGATTTCAGAGCCAGCGAGCTCGGCTGAGGAGTCGGAAGAGGTCGAAACGACTCCATTTCATTTGATATTTGTAAAGGATATGTAGGAAACCAAGAAAAGGACCTTTCAGGTCCTCAGAAGATAACAGAACCAACAGAGCAGAATTTTTAAGTCCAAGGCAAGTGTAAACCTCTCCGGTAAGTCCCTGCACGGGCTGGATTATGACTGCTGTCGACACCCGAGAGGCATAGCTTGTAGGGTGTTGACTGGTAGCGCCAAGAGATAACGGTCGGCCCGGGGAAGGGCGCATCTCGCCAAGCGCGAAGACAAATCTCGCTGAACTCGGCGAGTCGGTACTCCGGATAGCCCGGGTGCCGTGACACTTTCAGCCGAGTAGCTTTGCCTCGGCGACCCGTAAAGCGCTAGCGCGCCGTCGTCCATCCTTTGGTGGAGGGCACGGGAAGACGTGAACGGAGCCAGCCGAGTTCGGTTGGTCTCTGGAAGATTTTTGGCTGGCTTGATTAGCTGGTATTCGACGGAGACGAGACACTACCTGTCCCGGAAGGGCCGGATCGCGTGGGGAACAACCCAGCGCAGGCCAACAACGCCGACTTAGCTCGGCGATTGTTGTGATTGCAAGGTAGAAGTCCACATCTGACGAATTTGTGTGTTTTGCAACACCACAGAAGAAGATCATGCGCAGGTAGTACGTCGAGATCACGTTGAAGTAGATCATTCCGAGCACCAGGCCAACGATGAGCGCTTCAAACAACTTTCCCTACAACAACGGTGGGTCACGTAGCCAGATCAAGTTCTGCCAGCGAAGTATTAAAAGCAGGAGGCGTGCTCGGCACAAACGCCAGGCCGAACTCGGACGTCTGCGTCGAGCGCGCGAGATTCATCACACTTTTCGCATTCTGGAAGTCCTCTGCGTTCTCGAACTGGCGCTCGTTGACCCCCTTGCCGATCTCCTCGTGTGTCTTCTTGTAAAAAGTCGACTGACAGAAGAAATTGTTGAAGTCCACGGACGTAACAGCAAGGTCGTTCGTCAGTCCTTTCCATTGGCGTACCGATGACCTCGACCCGACGTTACTTCAATTAAGAAGTCGGCCGGATCCCAGCGAGGAGGACAGCTGAAGCCGCGCTCCACAAAGCGCGTCAAACAACGTCCATCCTGTAGGCCCGAGATGCACACAGGCACACAGGTCGACGGGCGCTTTGTGTCGTTGCTGACTATGGCGAAGAAGGCCTGCAGTCAACGCCTCGCCCAGCAAGCGCGGAGACGAACCGCGATGTTATTAATATTATTAAAATAACATCGCGGTTCGCCTATTTAAAAACATCACGCCGGGATTACCGTAGTCTTAGTCCTTGGCGACACAGGTAGTTTCGGCCAATCGCATGACCCCAAAACAACATTTGCAACAAAATGCGATTAATGGTCACAGATTTTATGTCCGTTAACGTTGCTTTAACACGCATTGCCTGTAACAACCCGCCCTTTTCACTCCTTCCATACAGTTATCCAGTGTAAATCTAGCCATATCTCAAATCATTTAGGATCCGAAGTTATCGAAGTTGACCAAATTCTTATCATCCAATTTCGCATGAATATTCTACAGCTAACGACGACTCTATTTGCAGTACAGCATTCCTTCCACTGCAGATAAGTCGTCTGATAACTGAAGGCCAAGATCTTGGTCGGTCGTATTGCCAACAGTTGAATGATTTGCAGCAGATTTCCGTAGTCTATTTGGGAGGATAGCATACTTTAATCAAGTCATCTAAATTATTTTATTTCAGAGTGTTATCCCAACATATCCCTCATGACATCCCTCCTGCGGATTTCCCGCGATTATTCAAATTTGAGCAACTTGAGTCATTGGTTGAAAAGTTCGCAATAAGACCTTTTCAACGATACCCCGTGGTTAAATTGAATGCTATTGGTCGATCCATCCAGATTGACCAAAATTTTCCGACCGACCGACGGACCACCGAAAAGGGCGGGTTGTTACAGGCAATGCGTATTAAGTGGACGTTAACGTCGTTTTTAACTCACAGTTTCTGGGAGGAGGCGGTGTTGGCTAAATCCCACAGATATGGATTGGGCAGCTGCTGTATGCTTCCCAAGAGAGACTTGTATATCATTGATGTCTCTAATCCTTGCTTAACCCCATTCAGTTTTTAACGAGGCGAAGCGCCTCTGGTTAACCCTCTAGCAGTTGATTTTATTTTTAACAGATATGAAGATACAATATATTTTCACAAAGAGGTGCTTCGGAGTCGCGTTGCAAAATATGCTGCCGCTGTTAGTCGAAAAGGCGCACCCATGACCAATGTCTACGGCTTCATCGATGGGACAAAGAATGCAATATGTCGTCCGACGCCACGCCCTGTGCGCACCGAGAATCTCCAACGTCAAGTTTATTCGGAACACAAGCGTATTCACTGCATCAATTACCAGTGTATAACAACGCCAGACGGGCAAGCACTGTACTTCTGGGGACCTATTGAAGGACGTTGCCATGGCGTTACTTTTACTGAGAGAAAGTGAACTGCTGCAATATTTCGAGCAGCATCAAGACCTATTTGAAGGGTATGCTATATATGGTGATCCTGCCTACGGTTTATCCCGTCATGTAGTGTCAGGATTTCGTGGTGCTAGAACATCGTGGCGAGAGCGGGCATTTAACAGTGCTATGAGTTCTGTTCGCGGAAGTGTTGAGTGGTCGCTTAGACGTTTGAATACACTATAGGCGTTTTCATCGACTTCAAGAAGTCAAACAAAATAATACTCAGTCCGTTGGAAAGAACGTCATGAATGCGATGCTAATGACGAACTGTCACTGTTGCTATTACAGAGGCAAGCAAATTAGTAAGTTCTTCGAGTTGGCACCACCAACACTTCAAGTTTATTTAGGTGTGTCATAATTGATGCAATTGTAATGCACCTAATAAACGTTTTCTTTTCCTGCCTACTTGTTGTTCATCACTTCTACAATACGCTTCGTGAATACGTCAAGCAACTTTAGCAGTCCGTTGTTTTCTGCACGAAGCCGTGCTTGATCCGCCCTGTCCTCAGCCCGTTCACGCGCACGGTCACGACGCTCCTCCTCTCTTTTTCTCTGCGAGCTTCGATGTCGCGCTCCTCCGTCTCCAACATGCTGTTGGTCAGCTGAACCAACCACATGCGCTTTTTAGGGGTGACGCTCCGTCCTCCGCCGATGTCTGCTCGAGTCGTTGCATAGCAATGTGACGAGCAACAAGCGACGCGTCCTCGTCACGCTCGCGCTTATTCTGCTCATCTTCTTCTTATTTTCTTGCACCTGCTTGGCGTCGTCGATGAGATCGACGAACTCGTCAAGGAGCTCGTCGCGCTCTGTAACCTCTTCGGCGACACCTGACAGCAGCGCTGCTTCTTTCAATTGTTCACGGCGGGCGAGGGCCAGTTGATTCATGCGCGATTACGCATTTTTACCACTAAGCTTTTCACGCGAGAACGCAGACGCCGCGACGAGCATTGATGCCAGAGCATCCCAGTACTGCCTGACCTTTCTCGCGGTTTTTCAGATGAGCGGTCGAGCAAGAAGATGACGTCGTCTTCTTCGCTGTAGTTCCTGCGTCTCTGCGGCGTAGTTGGCTTCGCGACGGTTTTCATAACATCATTCAAAGTGATAGGCTCGGGGACTTGACAGCTAATGTTGGAGCGGGAGAACTCCCACAGATTCTCGATTTCTGTGGATGGACGAGCTCGTGTCCCACAAAGTTGTCCTTTTTGTGTAATATATTTTGTGGGAATGGCAATGGGACTTGCTGCAAAAACTATCTAGTATCTCTGTCCCACGTCGCTGGCTACATAACGAGGGGAGTTCTTAACAACCCAAGTAGATCCTGCAACGTGGTTCACGTTGTAGGATCTTCTTCGGATGCAAACGTGCAGTGAGGTTAGAAACCTTGTTTTCAAGATATGCATTCCTAAAAGCTATGTTTACTCAGAGTCAGCCCTCGGATGTCTTCTGCGGCCGCGAAGGTAGGTCAGGTTCATCTTCTTCAACTCGTCCCGCATTGTCCGATCAGGAATGGCTACATCTGTCATTCTTTTTAGTCCAGCGCAGATAATCTTGGAGGTTGGCTATCGCAAAAATTACGGTCATTTACAATTTCCGTAATATACTCATGGAACAGGCCAGCCTCTGACCGTGGTGGACGACCACGCTTCGCCGGAGGAACCGTAAATGCGTCATCGTCTTGTGCGGTCCAGGCGGTCTCTGCACGTTCAACAGTGCTCTCTGACACCGCAATACACTTAACTACACGCTCGCGCACGGCTCGTCCCAAACCGTTGCTGCGCTTCAGCCAAAAATACATGTGCGTTCGCACAATGAGCATCTTCTCCTGGGGTGTTAGGTAGATCATAGCAAGTCGGAAAATAAAAGAGTACAGCTCGTGATTGGAAATGTATGATGAAGGGGGCCAACCATTCTGTTGCTGGTCTTCGTTTCTACGTGGGTTCATTTGGGATGACATGAAGACGCGGTCAATCGTATCGTACGGTAGCACGCGGCAACGTACATGGTGGAGAGAGCACGCTCGCGCTCCTCTGGGGTCAGTTTCTGCGCTTGGGAGGGTCGGGCGGTGGTCTGGGATGCAAAATGACATCTTCAGAAAGCCACACCTTGGGCAATACTGCACCGATTCCGATGAATCATGCGGCTACGTGCTCTGCGCGCATTCGTCAATTTCGCTAGCCAATCAAAACGCTAGAAAGAGATGATTTCATCTTAATAATGAATTTTGAAAAAGTGGCCTTATATTTCCGGACAGAGGACGTAGTTTACTTGTGTTTGCGAATTTGATTTCATCGTGCATGTGGGGCAGCGCGCGATGGAGCACACCCACGTCTGAACACCGGCGCTTCATCGTTGCTGGAAAGGGTCGGATTCAGGGCTCCTGATTATTGTATTGCAGACTGGTAGAGAGCGCTCATGCGAATAAGTAATTTATCAACAGCCATCACCACGAACAGTACGATATGCCACTGCCAAGTGGCGCAAAATAAATAACTCCAGTATTCATGTAAATGAAGAAGACGTGTTACTCAATAAAACTGCGCGTGCTAAAAACTTGAGCAACTCCCATAGACGTCTACATGCACTCATCCACCGTGCGTGCATCCCAGTAGGTTCTGTTCACGCGCAAAAACAAAATCATCTCCAGCGTGTATGGACTTAGCGAATGACGTTCGTGCCCGAATGTAATGCGAGCCATACTGAAAAACCGCTCAACCTTATTAGAGGTTGGCGGTATCAGCTGGAGCAATACGTACTCCGCCTCTCGCTGAGCACGGCGCCTCTTATGTTCGAGCTGCATCACGAAGGACGTAGTTTCGATGTCCGACTCTGCCTCACTGTCCTCAACCACAAACGGCTCCAAAGCCGCGGATTCTGCTGGGGTGAGCCTGGCAGACTCCCCATCGAGCTCTTTAGTGCAGCCAATCTCGAAGTCTGGCGAGTGCACTACTCTGGCTCGTGGTGCTGCGTACATACAACAGTAAGAAAAGCATTAGCGGCTTGCACCAAAGGCAAAATCAGCACATTACATACCTAAATACTTAGCAAACGCAGGCTCGACCTCAATGAGCCCATCAAACCACAGTCGGACGTCGAGAATGGTAGTGCTCTCGCACTGCAGCGACTTGCTGACGCTCTCAATCCGCTTTAAGTCATCGACGAGACGTCTCAGACGCTTCACGCCGCGCGGTGTCGGCAGCAGGTCGCACAGCTCTTCGTCGTCAGCGATGAAGTCGGCCAGACGAAAGTACCGGTCGATCATGCAAAAGGTTGAGCTCCATCGAGTGGCTTGATGAATCACTGGTCGGAGCGTCGTTTTGGTCCTAACTCACAATTTCCAATCCAAAATAAGAATACATAAATCCCCAAAATAGCCAAATTTAGGTTACCTCAGCCTGGCGGCATGATTCAACGAGCGCAGCTTCCGCATCAGCGTTTGGGGCGTGTTCAGTTCGTCTTCATACAGCTGCAGGTGTTCTTGTACAGCGAGGTTGAGGCGGTGGCTAGCACACCCCACGAGTGGAATGTGCGTAATTGTAGCCAGCCTTCGCTTGACGGCACAGTTGTCGGCCACTAAAAACAGGCAATCGATCAGACTTTTCCCATAGTCACGAGTCAGCATAGTGTTCAAAAACGTGCGGTGCGCCTCTGCGGAGTGATCGTCCCCAACTTCGTTCAACAGAGGAGCCATAGCCAAGAGAGGGTAGTGGCAGTCTCATAGCATGCAAAAACAGCGAGAAAGTGTTCAGAGTCATGAGACCATCCATCCATCACCAGCCCAAACTGATCAGGCAGCTCTGCTTATATCTTCGCCTCTACAGCCAGCGTGACCTTCTCCATTGCGGAGCGTAGAGATTCCGAGCAAATCGGCTCCAGTGACGTGTAACTATAATAAGACAACAAAAGCAACGTTAAAAACTAGTAGACGAGACGTTAAATTAATCGCACATACCGTCGCGTCGTCGGCTTCTCACAGAAGTAAAGAGGAGGTTGCTGGTAATGACCCAGTCCAGCCACCCGTGCATGTTCTTCGCCCCCGACGAATCCACGATGCCAGAGTACCAGCACCCGTGTCAGCCTCGCGAACAACTTGTTGGTAGTCTGGGTGCTGGTCTCGGATGTGTGACATCAGGTTAGAAAAGCCGGAGCGGGGCCTGTCGGCGCACGGTGCCGCACCGACAGCGAAAGACCCCTTCGACTTCCTCATCGAAAGCGTCAAGAACCGCCGAGAAGTAGAAGGAAGAAATGGCAGAGTTTGAATAGGTAGTCGCCATTGGAAAGCGAAGTGAGAATCTCTCTAGGACGCTCGCTAGGCACGGCAGTTTTGGAATCACTGGCTGCCGGTGGCTATCGTCTTGTAGAGGCTTACAATAAAATACTGGAGGTTTTGTTGAAAATAGAATATTTTATCTAATTTGGGATCCTCCAAAATAAGATATTTCCGCGATGGTATTGTATTGTATTTTCAGTAAATACATTTTTCGGGAGCCCTGGTCGGATTGGATAGAAATTAGTCGGACATAAGTAACAAATATGTTATGTCATAAAAACGAAGAGCGAGTCATAACATATAACTTATGGGAGGACTCCACAAAACAACAGAATAATCGCAAATTCCGTAAAATTTGTGAATATTCTTTAAAGGAGTTCACAACACAATCCGATCTACATGTACATGTAAGTTCTTACTGTTATTAATAAGTCGTACATACCGTAGATAGGATTGTATTGTGAACTCCTCTCAAATAATATTCGCAAATTCCGCTACCGGTAAGTTAAATGTACCGGTTCTTGCAGAGGACAGTGTCCTTGCCAGTGATTCATCGAGGCCGTATGGATATGCCAGGGTTTGTTCACGCAGCGAAATATTGGGGCCTGCATAACAATGTTTCGCGCAGATCCGCCGCCACATCCGACCTGATCGCCAGCTGAAGCTGCGCACGGCCCTGACCGTGTTGCAAATGCCTTCGAGGCGATGGAGGCTCCATTGGAGGCGCTTGCAGAAAATGCCGTGAGCTACAGCTTGCACACGTCCGCACTTGACTCGTGTGACGACCAACTTGATCGTCATACGATTATTAGAGTCACCAACAGAAACCTGGATCGTCCGCAGCAGTTGACAACTTGTCAATGACAAGTGCTCCTGCCGCGGCACCACGACGGGACCCACCAGCTTTGGACAGTACATGTACGAGTCGAACACGCTTGTATTATTATAATAGCGCGGGTCGGCAAAGTATCCGCAGCCACGTGGTGCACCACCTTCCGAATATGGCAGTCATGGGAAAGCTGGCTAAATTTTCGAGTGGCTCGATGTAGCTTTTTCCTCAAGGCCAACCGCAAATATGATAGCGCGTTTGGCTTTCGCAAGTATATGTAGCGATAGGCAACATTGCTTCGCTTCGCCTCGACACTCGACGGTTGAATGGATTTGGTCCCTGCGTCCAGCCTCAAAGTCAAGGCCACGAGACTTGCTGACGTACGCTCAATTTTTGACTTGGATTTTCAGTCAGGTCGTGTCGCTGAACGAGCGTGCATAACTGCGAGCTCACGTCGTCTACCACTCGGTTTTTGTATGGATGGATCGTTTTCCACGCAGCCGGTTTGGCCCAAAACCGAAGCTGCCGCCCTCTCTCGCCACAGACCCATTCACCCACACGCCAATACTCGCGCTTCCGCCCAACCTCGTCGCTATGGAGCTCATGGAGCAGCTGGGGTCGTGCAGCATCCGCGTGATCGACCTGGACGACGGTTCGGTGCGCGCCATCTCGTGGGACCCGAACGTGCCCGACCAGGTCTTCGAGAGCCTCGTCGAGTCGCAGCTACGCGCGCAGTTCGGCGTGTCGGACGAGGCGTGGGTGGACCTGATCGACACGGCCAACTCGAGCCTCGTGCACATCACCAAAGACGTGCTGTCCAACGTCAAGGACTCGCTGTGTCTGTGTCTATCACCCAAGACAGAGGCGCTGGCCCCCATGAAGACGACCGAGGTCTTCGAGGTGGTCTTCCAGGACCGGTCGCTGGGCATGACCATCCGCGAGCACAACGAGAGCGTGATCGTCAACCACTTCAAGCGTCGACCGGACGGCGGCCTGGCTGAGGCCGAGGCCAGCGGCCGCATCCAGCCCGACGACGTCATCTACAAGGTCAACGGGGCGCGCACCGTCGGCCGCAGCTACGACAACGTCGTGCAGATGCTACAGACGCCCACGCGGCCGCTCAGCATTCAGTTCTTCCGCCCGTTCCGGCGCGACGGACTCTTCGCCGTCGAGTTCCGTGGCCCCAGCCTCAACATGACCATCACGACCGACGATGTCAACGTCATCGTCAAGGACCTGCCCATGGCGCACCCCAACATCGTGGGCTACGCGGAGGCGCACGGCGTCCGCATCTTCGACATCATCCACGCCGTGGACGGAGAGGTGATCAACGGACTCGAGTACAATCGCGCCATCAGCTTGCTGAGTCGCGCTACGCGCCCCATGGTCGTGGTCTTCGCGCGTTCCAAGGTCATGCCCCCGACGCCTGGCAGGTCCACGGGCATCATGACCAACCGCTTCTCGTTCGCGTCCACGGTGGCCCCGTCGCCGCGTCCGAGCAACATGGACGGCTTCGGCTCGCGTCGCGGCTCCGGCTGCTCAACTATGAGCGCCATGGACGGTGAGAACATGCTCGTGGAGGACATGCTCGAGTTCTGCGAAGGAATGGGCAATGACGGCGTCTTGAACGCCAAGGAGGTGGAGATGCTCAAGGACATGGTCCTCGCCATGCGGCCAGACGTGTGCAGCGCTGTCAAGCGCAAGAACAACAATGCCATTGTGGCTATCGTGCGGTCACCGTTCATGCGGCTGTGGGACAGTTTGTTGAAGACGCGCGAGAGCATTTTACTGGCGGGCCCCGTGTCGCTCAAGCGCAAGAAGCGCTTCCACTTGCTGCTCACCGACCACGAACGTCTGCTCTTTGTCAATAAGGACACTAACTTATTAGAGGACGAGATCATGTGCTCGCAGATTGTGACTGTGAGCTCGCGCTCCAAGTACCAGGAGCTCACGATCTCCACGAGCAAGATGGACTACGTGCTCATCGACAACTTCATCGGGCCTGTCATCTGGGTGCGCGCCATCCTGCCGTTCACATGCACGCAGGGCATTCTCAAAGTGGCCAGCAGCAGGCGTTTCCTGGGATCGAAAAGCGGTATTTCGTGCTGCGTGGCAACCGTCTCACAGGCTACAAGAAGGAGAGCATGATCCATCAGGTCGGGGCCAAGAGCAGCACAATTTCGCTTGAGGATGCTAACATCGAGTTCTCCGACCCGCGCGGGCTCACGTTCATTATCACGACACCCGAGTTCAGTCAAGCTGGTAAGAAACTCATTCTCACGGCGACGTCGACGCGTGAGTTCAACAAGTGGGTCACGTCTCTCAAGGCGCTGCAGACAGCGTCTCCTACCACCGCGGCCTGAGCGCAGCCAGGGGGAATGCTGATCCTTCAGGCCAGTACAACTCCCGGCTTGGACATTTTCCAAAAGCAAAGGGGTTGAAAGTCTGCATCAACGGCAGCAAAACGACAGGAAATAGTAATCGCAGTGACCGTGGGGGAACTGCGATCAACGCAGAATGATGCTGCAAAGTGTGAGGAAGAAGCCCCTGTGGCGTGTGCTGTGCTTACAATGTATGGGCAAATGCGAATCAAAAGACATGAAGATGAAGCCAAATACAAAGTTTATAGTAATCTATCACCGAAGTTTCTTGTCTTTCGTGTACACTTCGATCTTACCGGCGAGCGCTTGAAAGTCGTCGGTGGGTGTGATGTATGCCCACGCCTGGTAGAACTCCACTTTTCTCAGCACGGCAGCGAGTTTTTTCATCGCAGCCTTCCACTCCTTTTAGCCTGTTTGTCTACCTCACTGCTGCTCTCGAGGTCGTGCTGATACCGCTCCAACAAAGCACGCGTATCGTTCAGGGCATCAAGTAGAAACACATTGCTCCGTAGAAGCTGCTGCACGTCCTGGATAGCTAACACATTCGCTGCCGGACCTTCCTCGGACTGCTTTTCCAAGCAGGCCAAGCAAACGTGTTCTAAAGACTCGTAGCGTGCGTCCGCACTGAGCACTCGACACAAGTCCAACAGCATCAGCGCCGCTTCTGCCACATCTTGTGTGTAGTCACCGTTAAAAACTCGCAGCACCAGCGCGTAGGAAAACACACCTCGACCAAATGAAAGCGCAGGCATGGCGACGGGGTTCTTCCGCCAGGTAGCAATCGATCCATGCTCTCAGGCATATTCTGCGCGTCACTGTTCGTGAAGACTGCAGCCGGATACACAACCGAAGGCTCTAGTGTCACAGTGGACGCTGTCTCAGCTCTTTCCTCGCATTCCACGGCATCACCACCCCCAATCTCCTCAAAAATCAACTGTCTGCGTCGCGCCGACGTCTCGCTGCGGTACTTGCGTTCATCCATCAACCACCACGGAGACCAGAGCTGCACCAGCTTCCCGAGTCGCCCATCAGCCACCTCACTCAGGAACTTCTTCCTCTCTTCGGGCGTAAGGACGCCAAGTGTCAACTCCCCCGATGCATCCAGCAGTGCCAGCTCCTGCATCCTCTCCACCAAAGATTCTTCATCCTCTTCTCCGTCCGCCAACTGCTGCTGCTCTTCCTGGAACCCTCGCACTCGCTCCAGCAGCTCCTGGATGCTTTTCTGCTGCTGCTTCTCGTCGTCTCCTCTTGCATTCGACGCCAGCTGCATCTCGCTGCGTACGTGGCCCTCGAAGAATTGTTCCGTGCAGCTCTTGCCATGGGATCGATAGCAGTCCACGTTGCAGTAGGGAGTGTTGCATCGCGGACACGTATATCTCGCCTCCTGGGTCGTGCACACGCGGCAAAGTCGAGCCAGTGACGTATTAAACACCGACGGACCTTCCGACAATAGCGATGGGGCTAATACGTTGGCAGAAGGCTTCAACGACGTCCGTAGCGAGCCGATACGGATCGGCACACGGTCCATGGCAAGCCAATTGTTAATAATGAACCGTTTTGACCAATGAGAGTTGAGATGATATATTTATGTAGCCATTTCGCTGTTCGATGGCTACATGTTTTACTTCGGTGGTCGACTACCACGATGATCGGAAGGGGGAGTACCAGAGTGTGAGCCAGCGCTTTCGAGCGTCCACGATGGCGAAGCACGAGTGGAAACGGGAGGATGGATCCTTGAAGAGTGAGTCACCACTAACGCGATACACGCGTGAAGTGATTTCGACGTCTCTTTTGCCATGGACGTCAGCAATGCTTTTCTTGACGGACACTAGTGCACGGTACAGAGCGCGAGTAGCTTCCTCGTAGGCTTGTACGCGTGCATCTGCTTGGCGAAGAGCACCACCGCCGATCACGAGCGCAGAGAAGAGCTGGAAGATGAACTCCTGTCGGTCTTTGTCGGAAAATGTGTCGCTGTTGTTCGAGTCCGGGTTGGCCAGCATCTCCGTGAGCAAGTCGCCGGCAATGCATCCGTCGAAATCTTCGTCCATGCAGCCACGTACACTACCGTCACGAGCAATGACTCCTGCGGTTTGGAGCTTCTCGAAGAACACCATGCTTGTCACATTTACACGCAGACGCTCGAAGTGCAGCGAGGAAGACCCTCGGGCTTTGCAGTTATCTCTTTGGAAGAGCTGCTACTGAGACGCGGAGGAAGCTGCAATCAGTAGATTGAACACTCAAACCGTAAGTATCAATCAGCACGATAACATTTGCAACCAATACGTACCGGTAAACGCGAAGCGCATTGTTGTCTTGGAAGAACTCGGTCAACAGCGCCTCGTCAGCTTCGCCGGGCAACTTTCGATGCACACGAAAACGCTGCAGCTGGAGTGTATCGCTTAGGTTCCACTGCAGCAATTTCTGCCGGATTTTAAAGTCGCACAGGACTGGAAGTGAATCAGGTACATGCTCAAATGGGCCCGTCGGCGCCTTGGCAGGCCTGGCTTCGTTAGCATCGACTTGGACATTTGTTGGCATGGCTGATGTGTTGACGATTCCAAGTCTGAAGATTTGTGCCGAGTGCTGCGCTGACGAGTCGGTGACTTTTCACATCGACAGTCGCGGCTCAAACGGCAGGTCGGTTGAACTGGAACCAAGTCGAAAGCCTATGGTCATGACAAGTTCAATTGATAGGACATTATCTCCTCTTTCCCGCTTGTTCGTTGGAAGAGGGTCTGTAGGAAGGACGCACACTCGACGTACGTACTCTCACTTGGCGAAGGTCTTGCTTCGAACTGAGAAAACTACGAGCAGTGGATGCCCGTCGAGGTGCACACGCATCGAGTCGTTGTAGAGCGGCACACGAAACTTGACCTCCCTCCCTCTTCCTGGCGAGCGATGCGTTTCAGAGAGAGCGTGCAGTGGCCGTTGATCGATTCATTTTTCACCCAGACCAGCATATGTAGCTGCTCGAGCGGACGGGTGTGTTGAATCACGGCGTTCAGCGACAAATTCAGACCATTGGTGCCTTGGCATCGCTCTCCGATTACATCGCACTGCTTCGAGTCCTCGCCAACCAGTGGTGCAACAATACGCGTCTTCTTGGGAACCACCACGTTGTCATTCCAGCTGAGCTCCATGTTGAATACACGCAGAACTGTTGACACGAGGCGGTTCTGTGCCTTCATCTGCCGGACCACGCGAGCCTGATCGAAGTAACTTCCACTTACCGATTTCGAAAACCTGTCTCCATCGTTGATACCGCTAGCTGTGGAAAAGGATCGTGAGTTGCGCCGAGAGAGCCTCGGAGGGGACCCTAACGTCAATACTTCACTGTTTTGCTGCGGGAAACTGAGCACAAAGGTTCCGTACACAGGACTATGGTCACTCACGTCCATTCCGTCGCCATGATTCACTGATCGGTAATTGTCAATGAGCCGCGGTGACAGTTCTTTAGAAGTCGGGTTTTGTACCTTTTCGGGAATCAGCTTTGAGTCGCTGACTAGGAGGGAGTGGATCAAGATGCGATCGCACCAGCCAGGCACACGCTTTTTCACTTTACCTCCCTTATAAAACGGTTCCTTGTAGAGCACCCGCCAAACCAGCGATGGCCACAAGGGCAACGTCTCGTTAACGACTCCGCGCTTGGGAAATTTCTTGTATGTAGGGTAAAAGTCAGGAAATTTGTGCGGCTCTGTGAAGCCCTCGAAGACTCCTCCGTTGCGGCGATCATTCAAGAGGCCGTCAAACTTATCGTGAAGCTCGAGGTTACGACCCTCCTCAAGCATGTGGAGTACCATCTGCGGGTCCAGCAACACGATGCGGTAGTTCATGTCTCCCATCCACACCACGTGATGGAATTGCTCCGTCAAGTCGAAGCTATAATGGCCCATGACACGGCCCAAGCTGGCGTTCAAGTTCCGAATCTGCTCGCGACGGTATGTATCGTTCCGGGCATCCAAGTGGCAGTTCACAAACACAATCGTCGTGCGATTTATCATGAGTGCTACAGCGACACCACCCTTCGATCCACTCGTGAGCTTGAACTTGTGCGCACCTGCTCGGATCAGTTTGACCTTGTTCTGTATGTCCGCGCAATAAAACACCGCGATACCCGTAAATTTGGTACCTACGAAAGCTCCATCCCCACGGCCGTGTACGGCATCGATTACTGCTTCAGGAGGCTGATTTTTGTGGTTTACCATAAAGTTGCCGTTTTTAGCTCCATCCGATAGTAGCGAGCACCCTGCTCGTTGCGGTTAAGATACGCCTCCACGGCGTGATAAACGTTCTCCGACACGCCCTCCTGAACTCCAAGCACATACAGTTGATAGCCGTGCGGCAGGAAGTTCTGCAGCATTGTTGCCGAGCGCTGCTCATCAATGATTCCTTTTCCGTCATCAAATGGATCTGCCGCTCCCATGTTCCACGTGCCTACCCACATGCGCACGTCTCCAACGCTAGTTCGCTTCCCTGTCTTCAATGCTGGTGAGGCATTGGGCCCTAGCGAGAAACTCCCACGCCGCAGCCCTGCCTCAAAGTACGACCGCGGCGACGTAATGCGGCTCGCCTTCGTCAAAGCTCTCGTCTAGACTAAAATCGGCAGAGGACAAGCTTTGCTGTGCGACGAGAGACGAGGTTTTCCTCGCCTTCTTGAAGGCGAAATGCTGCGACCGCATGTCGGCGACGTCTTCTTCGGTCTCGGAGCTCGTGCGTTGAAACGAGTCGCTCTTGCGAGAGGCGTCATTCGTCAGTGGCGTGCCTGCAACGGTATCCATAGTGGCTGCTGTTCCGTTCTTGTCCCCGCCGTTAGCGGATGCTGCAACGGGTAACGTGCGTAGTTTCTCAAGCATGAACTCGGGCTGCTCTAGGTCGGCCAGATTGTTGCAACTAAAACTGCTCTTGACGTTGTTCGCGCCGTTCCAGTACCCCGAGCGAAGCTTCACGGCCGCTTCACTAGCGTCGGCCACTGACGCCATTCGCCTCGTGCGTGATCTGTGGGAAGCGGCGGCAGCTTCCGCCACCGTCAGCCCCGTGGCGCCCACTCCGTTGGCGAAGCTGCGCGACTTCAACAGCCTCGACCGTCGTTGATGCGTCGCATCCGCCACGTCCGACTCGGCAGTTCTCAACGCGCGCATCTCTCCACCTGCAAAGGACTTGGGCGGCTCCTGGCCAGTCTTGAGTCTGAAGTTCTCGAGTTCGAGCTCCTGCACACGACGACTGAGTCGCACCGCCGTCTCCGCCCACTCGCTGGAGCGCTCTCTGCCCTGCGTCGTCCGCCAGACTCATGCTGGCGTGACGACGGAGCGTCGCGGCTTCTTCTGCGTGTCCGACGCTCACTCTGTGCCGCCTCTCGCCGACTTCTTCTCGGCCGCCAATGGCGTTTCTAGGCGGGAGGCCCGGCCGCCCCACTGCGGACTGTTGGTGACACTGCTGCTGTCACTCTCTGGTGCTTTCTTCAGTGGCAGCGAGGACGGAGACGTGGGTGGTGCACGTGCAGGAGACACGAGGCGCCGCACGTCGAGCGTCTTCTTGGACGTCGGCGCCAGCAGCTCCTGCAGCTGCTGCAGCGTGGCCGGCTCCTCGATCTGCGAGAACGCGCGCGTGACGCGGATGCGCGGGGCGGCCCGCTCCGGGCTGCGGTCGGCCATGATGCTGGGGCTCTACTGATGACTGCACTGGTGGTAATACTGTATGCTACCGAACGGGTAGGGCTGGGCGTGGACGGCGACTCTGCCGAGAAACGGTTCCAGGTGGGTGTTTGGATCGTTTGTATTGTTTGCAAAATTCAACATACGATTGTGTGCGACGATTCTCCAAGTGGGTGGGTCCGGGTTTTGGATTTTTATCACCTAACCCCGCGTCCAATAATATTCTACATTTTATTCAAATATGACATTGATTTGTAAAACGTCAAGTAAAAATGAGGTTGAATTTCAATGTTTTTTTTATGATTCTGGTGGTGATTCTGGCAGGAAACTAGTTACAGCCTCCAACAGAGCCTGCATGATCCTCTAGCAACTCGCTTACTTGTAATAAGCTTAAAACACCATGCAAATGCTGTTGGCTGAACATACAATTTTGCATCTGGAGGATGGGTGGGTGGAACTTTTAAATTACCCACCCCGGAGATTTTGGGGTGGGTGGATTGAATAAATGGTTTGTTCCCACTTTAAAAAACATTCCGCAACCCTGCCCGATGTGGCAATAGGTGTGCTCCAAGGACAAGGGCGACTTGTCTGGCGTGCTTCTGTTCGCGCCAGAGAAGCTCGCTACGGACGTCGTTGAAGCCTTCTGCCAACGTATTAGCCCCATCGCTATTGTTGGAAGGTCCGTCGGTGTTTAATACGTCACTGGCTCGACTTTGCCGCGTGTGCACGACCCAGGAGGCGAGATATACGTGTCCGCGATGCAACACTCCCTACTGCAACGTGGACTGCTATCGATCCCATGGCAAGAGCTGCACGGAACAATTCTTCGAGGGCCACGTACGCAGCGAGATGCAGCTGGCGTCGAATGCAAGAGGAGACGACGAGAAGCAGCAGCAGAAAAGCATCCAGGAGCTGCTGGAGCGAGTGCGAGGGTTCCAGGAAGAGCAGCAGCAGTTGGCGGACGGAGAAGAGGATGAAGAATCTTTGGTGGAGAGGATGCAGGAGCTGGCACTGCTGGATGCATCGGGGAGTTGACACTTGGCGTCCTTACGCCCGAAGAGAGGAAGAAGTTCCTGAGTGAGGTGGCTGATGGGCGACTCGGGAAGCTGGTGCAGCTCTGGTCTCCGTGGTGGTTGATGGATGAACGCAAGTACCGCAGCGAGACGTCGGCGCGACGCAGACAGTTGATTTTGAGGAGATTGGGGGTGGTGATGCCGTGGAATGCGAGGAAAGAGCTGAGACAGCGTCCACTGTGACACTAGAGCCTTCGGTTGTGTATCCGGCTGCAGTCTTCACGAACAGTGACGCGCAGAATATGCCTGAGAGCATGGATCGATTGCTACCTGGCGGAAGAACCCCGTCGCCATGCCTGCGCTTTCATTTGGTCGAGGTGTGTTTTCCTACGCGCTGGTGCTGCGAGTTTTTAACGGTGACTACACACAAGATGTGGCAGAAGCGGCGCTGATGCTGTTGGACTTGTGTCGAGTGCTCAGTGCGGACGCACGCTACGAGTCTTTAGAACACGTTTGCTTGGCCTGCTTGGAAAAGCAGTCCGAGGAAGGTCCGGCAGCGAATGTGTTAGCTATCCAGGACGTGCAGCAGCTTCTACGGAGCAATGTGTTTCTACTTGATGCCCTGAACGATACGCGTGCTTTGTTGGAGCGGTATCAGCACGACCTCGAGAGCAGCAGTGAGGTAGACAAACAGGCTAAAAGGAGTGGAAGGCTGCGATGAAAAAACTCGCTGCCGTGCTGAGAAAAGTGGAGTTCTACCAGGCGTGGGCATACATCACACCCACCGACGACTTTCAAGCGCTCGCCGGTAAGACACGAAAGACAAGAAACTTCGGCGATAGATTACTTCGCTGGTGTAAATCACATTCAGGTGAAACGGAGGGCGGCAGGATGTTTGTCCTGGTAGGACACGTTGACAAACATCACCCTTGACACTTGACAGAGTGAAAACGAGATCAACAGTCATGTCGCGTACCGTTTGATCCGTACAGCGTCGGAGGTGACATGGAAAGCAGCGGCTTCCAAATCTGTGCGGAAATGGTTTTGGCTTCCGACTACGATTGACTGCTACGAATCCGTGAAAACTGTCGTTGAGCCTAAACTTAATTTGGAGTACTGTGGGGAGTCAACAGACATCACGTTGAGAGCATCTGCTGCTAATTGACTCAACCTGAAAGAACGTCGCGTTTCACCCTAAAGCTGTGAAAATTGCTTGATGGATTGACTACACAAGTCGGAGGCGGCGTGCAACCCATTTCCAATTTTGCGTTTCAAGTTTAAAGAAGCTCCAACACAGATGCTGCAAATTTTCTGCTACTTCGTTGGTCGTGGATGGGGCTGGAATGTGGCAATCGAGCCGTATCAAGACGTCGCAGAACTAATTGAGGTACTAAGAGAATTAATGTCGTACCTGTTGGCAGGGCTCCCGAAAAAAATTTGCCTTGCAATAACTGCCATAAATAACGACAGTATATTTATTGCTGGGTCAGAGGCAAGAAAATAAATAATTTATGGTGAAACCACACTAAACTAGGTAATTTATGTGTCGGATTACCTTAAATTATTTCTGACAACCCCCACCAGTCATTTGTTCGTTCTGAGCTCAGACCAAGTTGTGATCAGGTCCTCATTCTACCACGAACTACTCCGCCCTCAGCATGGTTCTCTATCCTCGTCGCCTCGCTCGCTCCAAGTTCACGCCGGCTCAAGTGGCTGGTTTTCTTCCGACCGTGCCGCGACGAGTTCGATGAGGTCGTTCTTGAATATCATCGATGTCGCTGCGGCACGGTTCGGAAGCAGATACATCACAACGGCTTCTCCAACCTGATGTCTCACGTGCGGAGCGAGCATCCCGACTACGAGAACGTCATGCTAGCCTCTACGACCGCCGAAACGGGGTCTATCATCAACTTCGTTCGTCGCTCATCCCTTAACCTATTCAGCTGGTTGGAGTGGATCCTGAAGAACAACGTACCGCTGCACTTCTGTGAGAATGACGCGGCTAGACGGTACGCTGTGCGATATTTCTAATGTATCTGATCGCTAAAGGCAATCTAATTATTGTGCTAATTTTCTGTTGATCAGTTACTCGAACCTGGATCCAATTTGTGTAGAGACTCTAGTCTCCGGTATGCGCTGCGTGACCACGGCTATTGAGCGCCTCATTGCGGCCGAGATGCCTGCGCTCTTTGGGCTTATCCTTGACGGATGGACCCATGCCTCGGAGCATTTCCTTGCCGTCTATGGTCGCTACGAGATTGATGGCGTGACAAAGACGTCGCTCCTCTGCATGGCTCCTCTACTCAATGATGAGGACGAAGACCTCACGGCCCGTGGCCACATAAAATTTCTCGCGACTATGTTACCACGAGACTACGGCAAGCAGCTGGACCAGTGCTGCTTCTTGGTCGCCGACAACTGCTCGGTCAACCGCCTGCTAGCAACGTTGATGGGCGTACCGTTGGTCGGTTGTGCCAGCCACCGCCTCAACCGTGCCGTCAAGTTGAAATGGAGGAGTTCAGCTCGGAGCTCGACGCGGTGCAAAAGCTGATGCTCAAGCTGCGCACCCTGAACCAGTCTGCCAAGCTCAGGTACAAATCATTTTGTGGTCAACAGCATTTCTAAATTTGTTTCTAATTCTAAAAATTCAATTTGTGTACAGACAAAATACTCAGCTTCGACCAGTCATCCGCC